>OY856376.1:19620764-20220764 GCA_963693495.1 Malacosoma neustria
TGCTTCTTGCTCTACCTCTCGTCACCCAAAGGAAAATTTGTTATGTATTTTAGTTCCTTCCTTTCGAGAGGTGTAATATAATACAAACTTATAAGTATGTATGTCTTCTCTCCTATATAAATATATATATATATATATATATATATATATATATATATATATATATATATATATATATATATATATATATATATATATATATATATATATTTATTTATTATTATATTCCATCCCGGTAGCATCCGAGGCATTTTAAGCACGATAATACTAAAGTATTACACAAAAACAAAACTTCTGTGCGCCTATTTTTATCAATGTCCTTTCGTGACACCTCGTATTCTTGAGCAAGAGGACACTGCTGTCTTACCCCCCATTTCAAAAGATATACCGAACCATTACCATTATCAACTCTGGTGACTTTGTTCATCAAATAATATCTAGCTATTCTATTCAAATTCAGCAATTACATAAAAGGTAATTAAGCCTAAGTGATGTAACGCGCCATCACTCTTAATATACGTTCATAAAGCCTCCCTCACACTGAACATCGCGTGCTACGGTTAATAACTAACCAAATACCGGGCGCATTTGGATCTATGCCGAATTATCATTGTTATATCGTTAAATTATCACGTTAGCAATGCTCTTGGATAAGTTGAAAGAAAAATGTCATTTAGTAAAATAGTTATCACCTTTAGAAGAATTGTGTCGGTCTTTTTTTATATAATTTTAATATAGACATATAGACGATTTATTTAAGGTCAGTTAATCACTGGGCACACGATTGTCTCCACAGCTGACGGACACTCTGGCTAGGTAACTTTTTTGAGGTAGGTAACTTATCGTTTGGGGGGCAGTTGACATGGAGTCACTAGTATAACTAAGATCATCTCAGTATTTCTCTACTATCTGATGCTCTGATATGCTTTCGCGTGTACCTCAGGCTCTATCTTTTAAACATCAAATAGTCTTAGCTTTTAATTGAGTGTCATTCTTAAGTATTTTCCGTGTCGCTTGCTTATCTTACTAGATATCCTGATACTCTAAATGAATGGCAAGGTTCTATTTCTTTACATTACATTAGGGGGTTAGCCAGCTATCACCACTGAATTTTCTTTGAATGAAAAAAGTATTAAATACTTATAAAACGAAACGATAACCTATTTAAAATTTCGCTGTAAAAATATGTTATAGAAAATACTGTTTTGAAATTGGTTCAAATAAAATCCTAACCCTTTAACACTAATTAACCGTCTATTAAGTCTTTTATAAAACCTCATCACGTAACACCATTAAGTACTCGTAATGATAATAGACGTGCGTTTAGAAGCGACGCGTCGTAGGTGGTGCTAGTGTCGTGTCCCCACACATTAAGCCGTCTAGACGGTTATTGAAATATCATTTTGTCGTTAGTGTAGGTGATCTGTAAAAGAAACTCAAGAGTGAATTTCATTCACCTTTAAAACTGTGTTTTCTTATGTCTTGTACCACAAAAATATTTGTTGATTTAAATTGCCACATACAGTTAGGAAAGCATCGTGAAGTCATCTGCAAATTGAGTTACTAGGTAAGCTGTAAGTATGTTGAGTATAGAGTCTCCTTTAAGGGAAGCTCAATTCTGGGATATACTAAACTGTTATTGTTATTAAGATTTGACGTTTCCTAATGGTGGTTAATTTGAGTACGACAAAAAGGACTAATTCGGATATTATTCCTATATCTTTAAACGAGCAATTCTTGTATATATATACTTATATAATTGAAATCTCGGAATCGGCTCCAACAATTTTCATGAAATTCAGTATACGGGGGGTTTCGGGGGCGATAAATCGATCTAGCTAGGAATCATTTCTAGAAAATGTCATTTTATTCGCTTTTTTTTTATTGGAAGAAAAATAACAAAAATGTGACTCTTCCTGACATCTATCGGCGAATAATAGTACTATTTTTTTTAAATTGCTTTAACGACTAAGCTATTCCAGCAGATGGCGTTGTTAAGTAACAAGAAGTCAATGAGTGTTTGCTTTGAGGTTAGACTAAGAAAATCAATTGTTAATTTCCAAAAAACACAATTTATAAAAAAAAATACCGAGCAATGCTCAGTCATCCAGATATTAAAACATTATTCCAAAACTCCACTGTTTTTAACAAATCGTGAATATAGGGCGCACGGATGCATTACAGGAGTCCCACACTACCGCACTACAAGCCTCTAAACCATGGAGTGTGGATTAAGTATTTCCACCTAAAAACATAAAAAAGAGCGACGGAAATTAACACCGAAAAGATAAACCTTTGCTGACTGCAAGCTAGTAAAAGAAAACAATTAATTAGTCAGATTTTACGACTCCTTAGGAAAGTGATAGGACAGCCCTATTCTCTTGTCTGGAACCATACGGACATTAATATTTAACGCACTATCTCTAAAAATGTAGATTTGTATACTAAACAAGTTATTTTATTAATTTGCATATAAAACGTTTTCGAAATGCAGACGGATTTAAGTGTAAAAGTTAACCAATTCAAAGCTAAACAGCATTGTGTTTGCATAATGGAAACACCTTTTAAAACACTCTTACAGCGAGAGGGAATCGAGTGAAAAACAATACCCCCCCCCCACACTTACGATGTTTTACTGCAAAGGTTTTGTTTAAAGGCGTTTCAGATATTTTCACAATATAATGTCCACATCCTTGTTGGAACGAAGTTCCTTATCACGCGTTGTGAAAGGGGGTTAGACGGAAAAAATTCTCACGAAAAGTTGTAACGACACTTTTTGCTATAGTAAGCTATTGTAAGCTGTGCGGCGTACGCATGTTTCTCTGTCTGTCTCTCTCTCTCTCTCTCTTATAGAAAGCACGTCAGATATTTCTATTTCGCATTGAACAGTGTGGTGTCGCGACGATTATTTTTGTTGAGTGTATACAGGTTTTTTGTACATAATAAATAATAAAAAATAATAATAATGAATCCTGACAGTGTTTCTGCACAAGTTCCGGATATTAATGATGGAGTTAGGTTAGTTACTGATTAAGTTTATATTACATTATATTTGTTAATAATAAACAAAATATTATTATATATTAAAAAAAATAAAATTTTATTACAATTCCTTCACTAATTAATCGAAAGGAACTTCGTTCCATCCGGGTGTCCCTTGACACCTCTCAAGTTTTTTTTTTATCAATATAGTTATAGTTACATTTTCATTTAAAAATTGTGACAAAAAATGAGAAAACTTTTAGGTTTTACAAGAGTTTCAGTTATAATCAAGTCGGTATCGGTCGGCTGCAGTAATCGTCAAAATTACTGAGCATGTATTTAATCATATGAGTTCTCTATTCAATTTGTTACAGGTCTCGATAAAGACGAAGGGTTTCCGGATCCTATGACTAGTGTGCCTTGACGTCACGACATATTTATCCGCACTTACTATATGTAATACGGCCTTGGCTTATTAATTAAAATCTGACTCCAGCTTAATTTAAATGTGTAACTAGTGAATTACAATTTTAATCTTAAAACAATACAGTTGCTATGCTTGATGGCGCATGAATGAGCGAATGAATGGCATGGACGCTTGAATGAGAGTTCGAATGAGCGGAGCGGAGCGGGATGGCACCACAGACCGTAACACACTAGTGAGGTGCGTGAACAATATGAATCGTATATTTAATGTCTAAGAAATTTCAGATGATGGAAGATCACCTTCTTAATATACATTCTTCCTAGTAAATCGTTGAAAATATATAAGAAACTTAACGTAGTATGAAAGGGAAAGAAGTTCTTCGAAACATTGAGGTTAAATGTACATCGCCCTTAACAACCGCCCACTCGGTATTCGTGTCACGCTTTTTCAACAGCGTGATTCCTCAGCCGAAGTGAATAACACTTCCCTAAACAGCCGCTTAAATGTACACCTTTGCTGAGGCTTCGTTCAGTTATACTAAAGTTAGTAAATTATATTAATTTAAAAAAAAACTTATTTTACAAGTCAAGTCAAGTCAAATCAAGTCTTTAATTTAAAATATACGATAGATATAGATTTATTGTAAATTTTTAACATTTTTGTATTGTAGTAACATTCGTTTTGAGATAGAAACAAATTTAACGATAAAATAATAATGAACTTAATAACTTTAATAATCATTTCAGCCAGAAGACGCCCACTGCTGGACAAAGGCCTCCCCCAAAGATCTCCACGATGATCGGTCCTGTGCTGCCCTCATCCAACCTATTCCGGCGATCTTGACCAGATCATCGGTCCATCTTGTGGGGGGCCTACCAACATTGCGTCTTCCGGTACGCGGTCGCCATTCGAGGACTTTTCTGCCCCAACGGCCATCAGTCCTTCGGCTATGTGCCCAGCCCACTGCCACTTCAGTTTTGCAATCATAGCCCGGATGATTGCAAAAACTTTAATAAAAGTTAATAAATAGCCCCTGATGAAAAAATATTTCACCAAGCGTAATTACTAATACGTCACTATTTTTTAAATCCAGGCGATCCTAATCAGGATAATGAGATAATAATTGAAATGAGTTTATTGCGAGTAACTTTTTTAAGGGCAAGAAGAGATGAAGTTCATTTGATCTTTTCTTGTTTTATAGCTTTCAAGCTATATTTGATTTTATCAGACTATAACACATTTCACTACTTGACCTGATTTTTACTGAAGTTCAAGTTCCCGTTGAATCTATTTGTTATTTCTGATAGATTTATAAATTTTATAAATTAGGATTGGTGTTTTTTTTGATCAAAACCACGCCCAAAAAAGCATGTCCCATATATGTCCTAAAAACCGCGTGGTGACTTAATGAAACCATATATCTTTCTGTGCGTAATTCAATTATACGGTGCAATCACACTCGCCCACTGGAGTATAACAGGTGCGTTTTATACAGCCGCCCAAGGAACCCTAGCGTGTTTCGGCGCCGGTACAATTTATGAAATAAAGCGGTTATAAAGTCCCACTGGTCCCTGAGCTGGGCTTTTTGCCTCCCCCAGAGGGAATGAACAGTGCATTCTCCAAGCTTGTTCAAGACGCATTGGCAGGTTACACATCAGTTGATCTTGGTATGCAGGTTTAGTTTATGTTTTCTGATTTTGAAGTTTCCATTCACCGTCTGTACATGGAAACTTTGTTATGCACATAGACGAGGAAAACTCCCTAAATGGTACATGCCATCGGGGATTTGCAACCTGCGTCTTCTAGACTGTTCTCTATATGCGATACCAGTAATCTACCATGTATCATTTCTTAATAACAGATAAGTTCAATTGTATTATAAATATATTAACTGTGTAGTAAGTACTGCTTAGCATATCTTATCTTATCTTATCTTATACCTTTAAACGAGCAATTCTTATATATATATAATTGGAATCTCGGAATCGGCTCCAACAATTTTCATGAAATTGAGTATATGGGGGGGTTTCGGGGGCGATAAATCGATCTAGGTAGGAATCATTTCTAGAAAATGTCAAAAGGTGGTGTTTGAGTAGTCCCAATTTAAACTGAAAAATTACTCTTCCCGACATCTATCGGCGAATAATAATACTATTTTTTTTAAATTGCTTTAACGACACAACAATACTAAAGCTATTCCAGCAGATGGCGTTGTTAAGTAACACGAAGTCAATGAGTGTTTGCTTTGAGGTTAGACTAAGAAAATCAATTGTTAATTTCCAAAAGACACAATTTATAAAAAATAAATAAAAATACCGAGCAAAGCTCAGTCATCCGCATATTACATATATAAACATAGATGAAATAAGGACACCATCAGAACTTATAATTTAACAATATGTATGTAGGATTGGAAATTTGATTAAATAGTGCATATCTTTATGATCTATCCTCTCCAGTGCGATAAATCTAGACCAGTATTTAATTTTAAACTAAACTTACCACCTTAACACCAGGATTTTGTATAAACAAAGAAATGATTAAATGTTTTTAAGTAATCACCAGCCGCATCCCGCTTAATCTTATACTTTAGACCAAAACGCGGATTCGTCTATAAATCCCGGAACCCTCCAGACTTCACCGCGCCCATTAACACGGCCCAAGTTAGATTTTATACCGCCCGGAATAGAGTAAACAAACATGCTATGCCGTTCCGAAACATGATATTGCATGCGAGCGAATGCACGGAAAAACTGATTTTAGAAATCTAATTTTACACATTTCAAATATACTTTGATTAATAGTTGCAAATTTTGAATTTACCCTTGGTATTGGTCAGTAAATATCGTCCGATTCTAGTAATAATTCTCCCTAATTTTGCGGAATAAATACTATTTCCTTGTTTCCTTTCTAAGTTGTTTGCCCATCGAATCGAGGAGTATCCTACACTGTTTACACGGGTTCTTTGAATAGCGTAATGTTATTAATATATATATATATATATATATATATATATATATATATATATATATATATATATATATATATATATATATATATATATATATATATATATATATATATATATATATATATATATATATATATATATATATATATATATATATATATATATAAAGAACATTATTATTATTGATAAAATAAACAAAATGTTTCTCTGTAAAAATCAGGAAACGACAACTTAAGTTTATTTATCACTTTTTTATAGTAACTGCAACGTATAAACAATGTTAAAATTATAAGAAATAAATTTTTATTTTTCAATTATGTATTATTTACAGTTTTCTTATATTTCACACGTTAGCGATTGCTCAATTCTTAATTCTACCTACTTATAAATAAAACTTTTATTTCGTGCAGATTACATTTAAATTTATCCGTGCAGGGGCGGAGAAAGAATACTGACCTCTGCGGTCAGGGTCGGCCTGTCGTAAAAGGCGACTAACCAACCCTCCCTAGCTACATGGTCAGGCCCCAAGCCCGTCTGGATGGCTACCACCTTTGGTCTTAAGTATGCCGCCATAATAACATTGTGTTGTGTTCCGGCATTAGTGACCCAAGTTCCTGTACCCTTATGGGACAGTAACGTGTTCGCGATGCCACTGGTGTTACAAACACCCATAGGCGACGGTAACTGCTACATTCTAAGTGGTCCGCCAGCCTGTCTGCTAATCTACAGCAATAAAAAAATCTAAGTGTTGTTAATTTGTTAGTAATTAAAATTAGTTTTTAAATTTAGTTGTTAGTTTTGATAATTTATAATTAATCTTATGTTAGTTCTATTGTTTTTTTTTATATTTTTATTCTGCAAAACCCCTCTGTAGGTGAAGGCCTCCTCCAAAGATATCTAGTCATCCTTATATTGAGCTGCTTGAATCCAGTTGAGGACGGCTATTGTTTTGAGCTCATCTTCCTAACCAGCTACAGGTCTACCTCTCGTTTTGCCTTGTAGACCTGCCCATGTAGTCACCCTCATCGTCCATCTCCCGTCTCGTAGGCGTGCCACATGTCCGGCCCACTTCCATTTTAGTGATTGAGCATGTATTCATCCATCTCTTGCCTTAGTAATTTTTCTAATTTTTGTTTGTTATTTTCTGTATCTTTTTAATGTTCATCATACTACGCTCAATTCCTCGTTGGTATGATATAATTTTATCCTTTATTTTTTTGGTTAACTTCCAGGTTTGGCAAGCATACTTTAGGCAAGGAATAAGGCACAAGTTTAGCGCTCTTATTTTAATATTAATTCCCATGCTGCTTTTGAACATATCCTTCAGTACCCAATACTTGTTCTACGTTACTATATCCTGCGCTCAATTTCTTGATCGATATTGTTCTAGTCAAAACTTACCTACCTACATACTTTTATTAAAATAATAAAGACCGCACGCCTCGCATGAGAAGCGCGCTAAATTCAAAACTAAGGAAAGTATACTTTCATTACATACAGGGTGACTTTGACAAACCCGTCCAAATTCACACAGAAGACTCTTTAGTAAAAGTTATGAGAAACATGTATTTTAGTTTTGTATCACATAGTACAAAAATGTTGAGTAATCAGCATCACAAAGTCATTCAAAGAACTCGCAATTTACATAATACGGCGCGAGAGTGTCAATGACCATCTGACCTAGTAAAAAGCCGAGGACGGCGGCATTGCACCGGGCGTGCGAATATGCACTACTCATTTACGCGGGAGAGACAGAGACAGGTAATAACAGGTTAACATATGAAGATTGCACCATAGGACTATTCTGTACGATTGAATTAATGATCACATATGAAATATATTATGGTGAAAATTTGACATACAATTTTTTTTGCAAAAATGGGTTCCTTAAATGATGTTTAGTGCGTAAAAAAAATTTGGACGGGTTTGTCAAAGTCACCCTGTATATATAGCCTTTTTATAATTCCAACCAGATATAACGACTCTCAGACATTCGGACGTAATAGATGTACGCATAGTTTTCTTTATTTCAACACATTGGGCGTACTTGAACAATGTTGTACTCTCCCAGAAATCAAGAGTGAAATAACATTGACATTATGGTGTTTTAGTCTATTTACTCTCCATTCTTATCTGGTTCTAAACCTTTCGATTCAAGCCACAAACTGGTAATGATGATCAGCTTGTTGCTAGAGTCCAAAATGGACAGCATTGTGAGGAAGCCTGCACACCGAGATCACCTGTATCTGTAATCTAAAACTGCTTCTTCGAGAAGGGTAAGTGTGTCTGGTTCTTCTACAAAGAAGCCGGACCCAATTTTGAGACGTTGTGCTTGTTGATTTGCACTGTTGGTACTCTTCCGTTGAATCTATTTTCTTGAGCTATAAGAAGATATATGATGCTGCATTTGAGCAGAAATCCTGAAAGAGCAAACATACGGTGCCCTTTGCTTTCTGTAAACTAGCGGAAAGAGTAATCCGTTTATAACCTTTTACAAAACTCTAGTATAAAGTGATAAGGTAGGGTTACTCATACTTTTGTACAGAACCACATGGCAACTTTTTTTCTTAAATGCATAAATATTCAGTACAACATACGAGTAAAATGGTTGTTACCAAAAACCTAGTGAATCTAAAAGACCCTCGTAAACCATTGTTTATGGCGAATTAAAACAACAGTACAGCTGTAAGCAGGTGGCAAGTGTCCCTTCCATCAGACCCCATGGCCATAAATATAGCATCAGGTGCATATGCGACACGTCCTATGTACCGCTTTATGTTGGTGATTTTTGGTAATTATAGAGATTTAAAGCTGTATACGATATCTGGTGACTTATTTATAATAAGAAATATTCTAATATACTGATAAAAAAATATTTATTCTATCGTATTTCTATTCACTTATCTTTCTCTTAAAGAGTTAATGCTAGTTGCATCGAAATTGAAAGTATTGTAACTGAGGGTCTATTGATGTTCACTGCCAAAGACCAACATTGATAAGTATATGCCAAGTTCATCATCATGAGAATATAAAAAAAAAACTGTGTCAAAATCTTGTCTGATGAAGGCAGACTGATAGGCACTATTTTAACCCCCGTACGCCTTAGACCCCTTAAACTCAATGATCAGTATCTTAATATAATATATAGTTACCTACTATTCTACAAAATTGTGTTACTTACGTTCATTTAGTTCAAATTGAACATTCATTATCTTTAAAATTATTTTTAATGCATTTTTGCAGGTCGTAAGTAGTGTTTTACGATTATAAGATTAATACATTTCATTTATTTAATTAGTAGAAATTAGGATAATTATTATTTTATTGTTATATTTATTGTTTTTATCCGTACAGGGGCGGAGAAAGAATACTAACTTCTGTGGCCGGGGTCGGCCTGTCGTAAAAGGCGACAAAACAACCCAACCTAGCTACGTGGTAGGGCCTCAAGCCCGTCTGGATGGCGACCACCTTTGGTCTTAAGTATGCCGCCATAATAACCTTGTGTTGTGTTCCGGCATTAGTGACCCAAGTTCCTGTACCCTTATGGGACAGCAGCGTGATTGCGATGCCACTGGCGTTGCAAACACCTATAGGCGACGGTAACTGCTAAATTCTAAGCGGGCTGTCAGCCTGTCTGCTGTCCTACGCAATAAAACAAAAATAATTCTTATACAATTCTTACAGGTAGTTTCATTTTTGCACTCCATAAACTAAAGTCTTATTAAACGTGATACATACAACATTTTTACTTGTATATGTACAATGACAAAAAAAGGTGGTTTGTGTGTTACTTGCAAAATGAGAAAAAATTATAATAGATACTGATGATTATAGAATCATACTAATATTATAAATACTAATATTATAAATTATTATAAGTAAATGTAAAAATAAGTTTGTTTGTTACGGTTTTATAATACACAATAACGTCGAAAATTTACCTTCAAACACTTTATAATACCTTCAAAGTAGGCCATTTTGTGTCTTTTGAGACAAAAACCCAAAATTTCCATTTCAATGGGATTTTGTAGCATTTTGTACAAATTCAAACATTCGTATTGGGTCCAAAATAAACATTGACATCCCTTTAATGCCATGGGTACATTTCACCCGATTTTACGGTCCTATAATTCCACTAATGGCATTCGCAAAGTCTTTTAGTTGTATAGACATGGTCTTTAGTGTGTTATCAAACGAAATAAAAGGAAGAGACGATCGCCGTGATCAAGAGATTTCGCACATCAGAACGCCTGCGGGGATCACGGGTTTGATTCCAAGTCTGGACGTTTTGTCTGTGTTTATTTACAAAAAAAGTATGTGAGTAGTATATAAGTTGTCTAGTACCCAAAATTACAAGCCGCTTGTTGCTAACTTTGGAATTAGATGGCGCTCTGTAAATGGAATATCGGAATCGAAACCGTGAACCCTGTAGATCTTGCAATTTGCGAAAGCCGTTGCGCCAAAGTGTTATTATTAGAGAGGACACCGTTAATTGTTATTATGATAATCTGTTTGAATAATTTGACAATTGCTAATCAAATTTTTTGTTATAATAATGTTAGATTCAAGTTTAAATTAAAATAAATATTCTGGTATTAACATTTCTTGAATTTATGATGTCATTTTTAAATAACCTAAATGTAGGTGGGTTTCCTTAACATAAACTAACCGGAAGTTTGTAAATGTTTAAAAAAGCAATAACCAAAATTAATACCAAAATACTTATAGAAATAATACAATAATTAATGCCTAAATAATCTTATGTTCACATTTTTAATTTAATATTATAATATCATATTTTGTTATAGATTTTACTAGCGGAATTGTTTCCGTTTCTATTATAAATATTTTGGTAGATATTTAATTTTGGTTATTGGCAAGTAATGGCAGGAGGGGTGACACCTGTCGACGGGATATAAAAACTAGCGACAGAATATTACAGTGACAGTGTAAGAGATATAATTGAGAAGTAAAGATGAAATATATTCATGGTGATTAACGTTCAAGTTAGTTTTTTTATACAATAATAATTACTGTGTTATTTGTAATTTTCACACACATCAATGTATATTTTTACACGGGTTTTGAAGAGCGATCAAAATAGTGACGATAGAAATTCAATTAAAAGAAACATTTACAAAAAAAATTAAATTCAATAATATCCTCATTTATTCATTTGACTCTTAATACAATAATATTTATTAAAATATATACATTTTAAAATTTTTCTGCTCTATGTGCAAACCTTTATAGCAAGGCTTTTCCACAAACACTATTAACGGACATATATATACACATAGAATTGAAATAAAATATTGGCAGCATAGATATATTTTATTTCTGTAGGTTTGCGCATATAATTTTTATTGTTATGCGAGGTATATTATTTTCTCATCAGTATTTTTAGCCTAAAGCCTTATTACGACATAAAATACAGACCGAATTCCAACTTGAGAAAACATTCTCATTGTACAACTATTTACGACATCGCGCTAACATTATTTCTACTTTTCACAGCGTTGTGGATCCGTTATGGGTTAGCGAGACCGCACGAATACATTTTATGATTATGGCAATACCTCTAAGTTGCGCAACAGGTACGACAAACATGAATTTTCGTTCCTATTTTTATATGGAGTCAAATAATGTGATTAAATGTATTAAACATTAGTTGACTGGATAGACCTTGATCTGTCATATAGATATTTACTGATATTAACCTCTTCAAGTTTCATTTTTGCGACAAAAAGTACACCTTCTACAGGGTCCAATCCATCTCTATACCGAAAATCATCAAAATTGGTTCAGCGGTTAAGGCGTGAAAATTTAACAGACAGTTACTTTCACATTAATAATAATAGTTTGAATCAATCATTTATTTAAGAGCTTGTTCTTGTCGGTGGAGCATATCCAGTCCTCTTTATAAAGCGCTTCTTCGTTGACTTCTTGATACGATACTACATCCAGTCTTTTTTTTACTTACTTCATAAATGTCCTTTATGGTCTCCTTCGATTTCCTTCAATTCTCTCTTTTAAGGGTTAAATAAATTTTTAAAATGTTCTAAAATTCCTTAGAGATCAACAGCTCTATTACTACGAGTGTATAGCAAGTTGCTTCTATTGGTGACAAAGTGAACACCACCACAATTAAGCCCATCCGCCAATTTTAAGTTTTCTTTAACATATAAATATTTTCTTCCAGAACGATAATCAAAAAGTTTTCTCCCAGAACAAATAATATTTTACCACTCAAATGACATGAAAAGTCATTTACGTAGACTGCACCAGCTGTATTTCAACAATGTTCTAATATTTTGAACTTGCTATCTCGCCGTGAACATGTAGGTAGGTAGTGACAGTACTTCGTGGCTATGGTAATATTCATAAAAATATAAAAATTTGATTTTAAAATGACAACTGCATTCCAACTTCTCAAACAAGAATGGCACCCATCGTATGCTGTCTATGAGCTAGTGACTTATTTGTAGTAGATCCAGAAATAAAACGGATTGATTCTTATTATAGTTCAGTAAACGGCTAGGGTTATGCTCTATTGCTTTTTTATGCTTGATTATTGTACAGCACCGGACACAAATTACATTGTTCACATTTAATTTATTGCAAAATAGTACAATCAGCGGTCTGATCGGTGTGAGCGATTTCTTCCAGACAGCCACATGGACAAAAGCTTGAAAATGAATCGGCCATATTTACTAAAACAGTTATTTTAAATATTCAGACAATATCACTCAAGCGTGTCGAACTGGGCGAGGTCTGTCGTAAAAAGCAATAAAACAACCTAGCTAGGAGCTGAAAGTCTTGATGTCAACCACTCCTGGTATCTAATGGCATATTTAGATATGCCGCCCTAATAAGCTTGTGTTCTCGGGGGAGCCTCACCCCTAGAGAACGCGTCCCCAGGTAGCGGATAGGGGAACGCTCGCCAGGTGGTCCTGCAAATGGCCACCTGGAGGGTAAGGGTGAAATAAAATAGCCCTCGCGGACCAACAGGCCGGAGAAGGTTACTCCGTTATCAAACCCCTACCAGCGGGCTTTTTTGAGATAATCGAAGCAGAGGCCGCTGGTAGTGCTGCATGATCAGGTTGGGTCGCGCAGAAGGGATGGCGGTGGAAGAGCTCAATTAGAGCCAACGGCGGCGCCCAAAATTCCTCAGTCCACCTGAGTACAACCTTGGCGTCAGGTGGCAACCGGCCGTAAAACACAAAGCCAAACCTCCCCTCCCCGTACAATGTAACTAGTAAAGAGGCACAAGGAAAATATGAGTAATTCTAATACTAGGGCGTCCCCCGGAAGCGACGTAGATGCGATACAGAGTGTGAAAAAGAAGAAACATGCTAGGGCGTCCCCCTGAAGCGACGTTTTTGACAAGAACTCGCGTTTGCAATCTAAATTTACTGTAAATAAGCTCAGACTGGCAACCTGGAACATCGGCTCTATGACAGGACGTAGCAACGAACTTAGCGAAATACTAAGAAATAGACAAATCAACGCCTGCTGCGTCCAAGAAACCAAGTGGAAGGGGTCTAAATCGAGAAACATCGGAAACGACTACCAACTTCTATACCACGGGACCAAGAATAAACGAAATGGAGTAGGCATCATCCTAGATAATAACCTTAAGCAACGTATCATCAACGTAGAAAGGAAAAGCGACAGACTCATAGCTGTGAAACTCGCCATGGACAACCAGCCGCCGTTTAACATAATCTCCCCTTATGCACCGCAAACGGGGTGTACAGAACAGGAAAAACTGGAGTTCTGGGAAGACTTTGACGAGCTGATTCAAAGTATCCCCCAGTCAGAATATGTACATATAGGCGGAGATCTAAACGGCCACATCGGCGAAAAAGCGGGCGGACATAGCAACGTCCACGGCGGTTACGGATACGGGAAAATCAACCAGCAAGGGACAGCCATCATAAACTTTGCAATCAGATCTAATCTAAAGATTATAAATACCTGTTTCAGGAAAAAGCCTGAACATTTAATCACCTACAAAAGTGGAGATCACAGAACACAAGTGGACTACATTATAGCAACTAGTAACATGCTAAAACTATATAAAGACTGCAAAGTTATCCCTGGCAATGCTCTCACATCGCAACACAGGCTACTGCTCTCAATCCTGCATCTTCCGAAACCTCTAAGAACAAGCGTAGACAAGTCGGAGCTCATTAAGTGGAGAGAAATGCACGGCCCAAAAGGTTCCATGCTACTAGACCAAATATCCGGGTATTTGGAAGAAGACATGAAGACGGATAAACCAGCAAGTTCCATGTGGTCAGACTTTGAGAAATTCTGTGTAGAAAAGGCCAGAAAAATACTCGGTGTTACAAAAGGAGCATTACGTAACGCCAAAGATCCTTCTTGGTGGAATGACAACGTAAAGGAACTTATAAAATCAAAACGAAATGCCTTTAAAACTTGGCAAAAATCCGATCTCGATGAAGACCGGGCCGTATATAGAACACTTAAAAGTACTGTTAAATCAGCAGTAGCACAATCCCGAGCCACAGCAAATGAAAATTTCTACGATAGACTGGAAAAGGCAGAAAATGAAAACACTATATATAAAACTGCCCGTCAACGACACAGACTGACACTGGATGTTAAATGTAGCAAGTACATAAGGAGCGCCCAAGGTACCCTACTGACTGCGGACAAAGATATCACAGAAAGGTGGAAAGAGTACTATGAACAGCTTATGAATGAGGAGTTCCCCAGCGAGCCAATGCCCCATATACTACCAATCGAAGGACCCATAAATGCTATAACCCTAGAAGAAACCAGAAAAGCAATCGCTAAAATGAAATATCACAAGGCAGTTGGCCCCGATCAAATCCCAGCCGACATTTGGAAGAAACTAGGAGCCGCAGCCTTACCGTGGTTAACGAAGCTTTTCAACCACATTCTAAACGAGGGAAAGATACCATCGCCCTGGCGCAAGAGCATACTATGCCCAATATTTAAGAACAAGGGAGATATAGCTGAATGTCAGAACTATAGAGGCATAAAGCTCACTTCACACACTCTTAAGGTATGGGAAAGAATCATTGCCAGACGCGTAGCAGATATCAGCATTATAACAGAAAATCAATTTGGTTTCGTAGCCGGCAAATCCACAATCGACGCAATTCAGACCATCCGAATCCTTATGGAAAAACATCGCGCTAATAAAGAGAATCTACATCTAGTCTTCATCGATCTGGAGAAGGCCTTCGATCGAGTACCTCGGGAGCTTGTCTGGCAGTCCTTAAGAGCACATGAGATCCCAGAACAATACATACTGATAGTTCAAGATATGTACAGCAGTACCACAACCTGTGTTAAAAGTCCCACAGGATTGAGTGGATCGTTCCCGGTAAAAGTAGGAGTGCACCAGGGCTCAGCACTGAGCCCCCTCCTATTTAACCTATGCATGGACTACATAACACGCGACATACAGGAACCTACTCCGTGGTGCATGCTCTATGCGGACGACATCGCGCTATTGAACAAAACCGCCACTGGCCTCCAAACATCACTCAATAAATGGGTAGAGAAAATAGAAAAGCACGGACTACGCATTAGCCGCAGTAAGACGGAATACATGCAGTGCAACTATGGAGCAACAGCAGACGTAGGAACTGACGTGTGCATAGACGGTACACCACTGCCTAAAGTAGAAAGCTTCAAGTACCTTGGATCCGTCATCACTCCCGATGCCAATGTGGATAAAGATGTCAATCACCGAATAAACACTGCTTGGCTCAAATGGCGATCACTTACCGGTATTCTATGCGACCCCAAAATGCCAGTTAAGATCAAGGGAAAAGTATACAAGACAGTGGTGCGACCAGCCTTAACCTACGGAGCGGAATGCTGGACTACGAAAAAAGCCCACGAACAACTACTGCACACTAACGAAATGAAAATGCTGAGATGGGCTGGTGGTGTGACACGCCTGGATAAAGTCCGAAACGAGTACATAAGAGGTTCCTTCAGAGTAGCTCCTATCGTAGAAAAAGTGAGAGAAAGTCGCTTACGGTGGTATGGCCACATTCAAAGACGCGAGGAAGGTTACGTGGTTAAGAAAGTACTCAATATACCGGATTCGACCAGGGGAAGAGGCAGGCCCCCCGCTACTTGGTGGAACAACATTAGGAAAGAGATGGACCAGGGCAGCCTTACAACACACACAACTCAAAACAGAGTTCTCTGGCGGAAATGTACAGGGAGACCCGACCCCAGATAAACTGGGAACATGGGTTGGACAAAGAAGAGAGAAGAAGAATAAGCTTGTGTTGTATTCCGGCGTGTTGACCTAGATTCCAGTGCTCCTACGTGGATGACAGCATGTTAGCGGTGCCACTGGCATCGCAAACATCCATAGGCTACAGTGAAGTACTTATTGTTAAGTGAGCTGTTAGGCGGTCTGTTGTTTCAGAGCATTAAAAGTAAACTAAATAGATTTTGACAGTATTTACAACATTAATATTGCAGAATTGAAAACAATAGAAGACGATGATGAGGTCAGTAAAATAAAGCAAACGTTAAAAACGAACGAGGCTCTGTCGCGAATTAGATGGTACGTTGGAGGATTTCATTTTTAAGTATTTACTAAAATTTTACTCGCTGGTTACTATTTCTAATTCCTGGTAAAATTGGTTGATCAATATCACGTAATGTGAATAGAGATGTAATCTAACCCTACTCCACCTGAAGCTCGATAGCTTCTCTTAAGAATGGATGTCATTGTGCTCTTTGTTCGATAAAGGGTTCCACGGCACCCCATTAGCATTTAAGGGTTATGGTCTTTTGTAGGCTTTAACTTAATCGGTTTGCGGCTGAGGTTCCAATGAATTTGAGCCCACGTGCCGTCGATACGTTATGCATTGTGGCCAAGTGACAAGCTTATATATTTTTGTCATTGTCGCGTTCATATTGATTTTGGAAATTAATTAAGATAATTACTTACGTGGAGAACAAACTTTTAGCCATAATTAGGCAGAAGGACCTAAAAAGTGAGATGTGAAGTCGTAAAGGGTACCAATGGACAATTAAGAATACTGATGATCGTGCGAAGTGAAGAAGAAAAAGACTTAAAGCGGACTACAACACTAACACACAAGTTTGGGTTGCAACCGGGATTTAAAGCTATGATGATGAGTCTTCTTTTAAGCTTTTCATTCTGCTTGCATAAATTGAACTGGAACCTTTAGGAGCTGATAAACGATAACTTGTTGACTATATACACAGGGCAATTGCCCGCCTTTTTGCTTAGTGACCTGGCTGGTGGACTTGATTTACGTGGCATATTCTTCACCTCTATAAAAAGACATAAGTACGTGACAAAATATGCGCGTTGTGGCCAAGTGGCAGAATATTTTCAATTCAGAGCTACGGGATTCGTATTTACCTGTAGTGCACCTTTCGGCAATTTTTTTTATATCATAATACTCGTATAATTGCCATGTATTATGTTGTTGGAAACCTCAGCTCACCGAAATCACCGATGTGTGACACATTTATAATCTTGGACAAACGGCGAAGACAATTGTCTATCTCCACTAGCATGAGGTCCGAGCCCAGTATCTCGCTGGGAATTTTATTATTATTGAGACCTTGAATAAGTTCTCGTGGTTTATATAGATGGCATATACATGCATTCTACCCTGCTTAACATATGGATGTCAAACGTGGGCACCTGCAGAGCAACTATCTAATAAAATCAGTGTCTGCCAGAACAGCATGGAAGAAAGCGTGATTGGGGTTAAGAGATAAAGTAAGATTGGACAGAATAAAAGCAACTACAACTAAACTGGAGATGGACCGGACACACGATAAGAGACAAAAAAGAGAAATGGACTAAACTTATAACAGAATGGTACCCCAGAGAAAGCAAAAGAAATCGAGGTAGATAGAGTAAAAGATGGGAGGACGACATCAAAAAAGTAGCTGGCCCAGCATGGAGCCAAATTGCAAAGGACAGAGAAAGATGGAAGTCTTTAGAGGAGGCCTTTGTCGAAAGACAAGCTGTAGTTGAGAAACCGGATGCTGACAACTAAACACTTATAGTAATAGATGTAAATGTAATTATACAGTAATAAAGGCTTATTTATTTATTTATTTATTTATTTAGTAATACTCCATGTATGGAATTTTTAATGGTAACGCATTTCCAAGGAACCTTAAATTTCAATGTATACGAATTACTTTTATTCGTATTGAAAATTTCTACTTTATGGTCAAACAAAATGTATTTGGGGGATTTTTTCATAATATTCTTCATCTTCCAGGAGGAGCAGGGCGTGAGATAAGGACAGGAGCCCGTATCTCACATTACATGGGGTCGGCACATGTTACAACATGCTGTAATAGTAGTCACTAGTTTACTTTTTACAATCGGACGCCAGCCTGACGTTAATCTCTTTTTGGGGAAAAATCTGTAAAATTTTATTTCATCTTCTTTCAACCTTGCAAAAAGAGTATGAAATGCACCATATTATTCTTTCCAATAATATAAACGTACCCACAATGTACTTTTACGTTTTTTTTTTCCTTTTTTCTTGTACAAATAGTAGGCCAATATAAGTTTTTTTTTTCTTATTACTCGACATTATCACACGTGTAATCTATATGAAAACCAGTACAAAACTAGCGCATATAGACAGCACACGAAGCTAACATCCACCTGTTAAAAAAAATCATATGTACACAAGTATATTCATTTATTGACGGTCCATCGTTCGGTGAAAAAAAAATTTTTTTTCATAATATTATACATTTAAGTATAATGTTATATCAATACAGTGAAAGTCAGTACTTAAAAATATACTGATCGCTTTTTCCTTATAACTTATACCATAGCTAAATGCTTTTTATTACATCGAAACGTGTTTCTGGAACAATAGATTGAACATTACGTATTAAACTTATAGCGATGGGATGGTGAAAGATGGCTTTTTGTATTTGGACTATTGTTCGGATATGGTTTTGTTCGGTGTAGTGCCTTTGAGTATTAAAATGTAACAGATTTTAAGCTCTTTTTAGACAACGTTTGCTGTATTTTAGCAGTATTAATAATTTGGCTTGACTATATTGAACGATACTGAAAGAAATTGTGGAAATGCTGAATTTCTATAGTTTTCGACTCCAGAACCATCGACGGCCTACCTTAAGTAATTATTGTTGCATATATAAGTTTGTATTAGGTGTAAGGAGTACCATTAACATACGACGAGTCCACGTTAACCTCATCTACAAGCGAGTATAAACGACAGAATTTGACGAAGCTCGTCATTTCGGGGTTAGATTCACAGTTGCCCAAAGTAAAAATAGTAAAGCCCAAAAAAAAGGTCACAAAAAGAAAGCACTTATTATATAATAAGGATGATCATAAACAGTTTTAACACTCACAATGGCCATAAAACTAATGAGGGATGGGTTTGCACGTTACATGATTTTTGTTTGTTTGTTACATGATTTAATATGTCATGTAACTGTGATTTAACATGTCTTACATGAAATAGTGTTACGTCATAGGTATGAGTCGACAGTTTTTTTATTGCTGTAGGACAGCAGACAGGCTGGCCTGCTTACAATTTAGCAGTTAACGCCAGTGGCATCGCGAATACGCTGCTGTCCCATAAGGGTACAGGAACTTGGGTCACTAATGCCGGAACACAACACAAGGTTATTATGGCCGCCTACTTAAGATCAAAGGTGGTCGCCATCCAGACGGGCTTGGGGCCCTACTACATAGCTAGGGTGGGCTGTTTTGTCGCCTTTTACAACAGGCCGACCCCGGCTGCAGAGGTCAGTATTCTTCCTCCGCCCCCTGCACGGATAAAATTTTAAATTTTGCTAAGCAATGTGCGTAAATGTATCTCTAGAGCTCGCTTTCTTCAGTAATATTACGTAACAATCCGGCATCACTCAAGTATAAAGAATATTATAGCATTTGTTGCTCGTAAATAGACGGTGGTTATGACTTTTGTTTGCCTTTTGTACATACAACTACAAATCTCTTTGGCTGCCAATATCCAAACACAGTAGGAGATAAATTTTACAAAATTGATATTTTAGTATTTTTCGTTCAAGTCAATATGTCAATATGTTTCAATACATAATTTTTTAATTTTTTTTGTCAATGTGTTTTAAAACGGGGAAGCCGTTTTGTTTCTGTAATATATAATTAGAGTATCTATTCAAAATCTTTTGATGTACTAAGGCTCATTTGGCTGCAGCCTATATAAATACTATTTAAAAATAAAATATTTATTAACTGAATTTCAAAAAGCGAGGTGAACCGTGCAGGGATGCACCGGGCTCACCCTTCCCAACGTTTGCATAAGTCACTAAAACGCACCCTACTAATGAAAACCTGAGGGAAAATTCGGGAAAACTCATAATAATAGAGGGTGTGATGGTACATCGACAGGGTGTTTGAAATAAAAATTTTAAAACTATGTATGGATTTTTTATAAGTAACAGAATTAATATTTACTTTTATTTAAAGTCAAATAATAATAAAATACTTGGAGTATATGATAAAAATTGAGTATGTATATAGTAGTTACATTATTGCTGTAGGCCAGTAGACAGGCTGACGGCCCACTTAGAATTTAGCATTTACCGTCGCCTATGGGTGTTTGCAACGTCAATGGCATCGCGAACACGTTACTGTCCCATAAGGATACAGAAACATGGGTCACTAATGCCGGAACACAACACAAGGTTATTATGGCGACATACTTAAGACCAAAGGTGGTCGCCATACAGACGGGCTTGGGGCCCTACCACGTAGCTAGGGTTGTTTGGTCGCCTTTTACGACAGGCTGATCCCGGCCGCAGAGGTCAGTATTCTTTCTCCGCCCTTGCATGAATAAAATTTTATTTATCCCTGTATATTATTATTTTAATTATTCAAAATTGCCTCTAATGGTTTCATCTATGGGATAATTCAATGAAATATACTGTGGTAATTCAAACAATGCCATCTACTCCCAAAGTAAGCAGAAGAGAGCTTCTATTATGGGTAAAAAATATCTGATAAACTACTTTTTACATTACAAGTTATGTTTATCTTGTAGAAAACGCAAAGAAAAACACTATCGTTTTTTAATGTCCATTAATTATTTTCCTATAAGATATTCATTAGTATTTTAGAAACGATTTCTTAATATGGAAAAATACATCAACCTGTATATAGTCAACAAGAGATAAATATAAATCCAAAGGGCCGGCGCTGCGCAAATTGGGCGAAACTCAAACTTATGCATATTCGACACAGATGTCGCTGGCCCTCCCCTAGTCCTCTATTCCACATTATCGTATGCAGATTAAGTGGGAAATGCCCTTTCTAGTAACAAGTAACTTGGTTATACGCGTGCACTTGTTTGCAACAACGTATTTTGGGTAATTGCTTTGAATATACAACGATCAGGTTCACAGGGGAAATAAAATAAATTATAAAATCTTTAATATTTATTACAGAATCTTTAATATTTATTATCTTATATCTTTAAACGAGCAATTCTTGTATATATATATAATTGGAATCTCGGAATCGGCTCCAACAATTTTCATGAAATTTAGTATACGGGGGTTTCCGGGGGCGATAAATCGATCTAGCTAGGAATCATTTCTAGAAAATGTCATTTTATTCGCTTTTTTTTTTATTGGAAGATAAATAACAAAAAGGTGGCGTTTGAGTAGTCCCAATTTAAACTGAAAAATGACTCTTCCTGACATCTATCGGCGAATAATAATACTATTTTTTTAAATTGCTTTAACAACACAACAACACTAAAGCTATTCCAGCAGATGGCGTTGTTAAGTAACAACGCCATCAATCAATCATCAAAGTCAATGACTGTTTGCTTTGAGGTTAGGCTAAGAAAATCAATTGTTTATTTATATTATTTGTGTCTTCTTAATGCACGTGTTCACTTAAAAATGCCTAAACGATCTTGGAAAAAAACGCTTATAAACGATCTAACTTCACGAAGCCGAAAAATACCGAGCAAAGCTCGGTCATCCAGGTACTGATTAATTAACTGCGAACAATCTATCTATAGGGGGTATATCTAGGCGGGTTAGAACAAAAATTGCTTGCTTGATGTCATAAAGGTGCTGGAAAACGGACTCCTGGCACTGATAGACTTATGCTAGTTTGGGTTGCAATCGGGATTTAAAGTCAAGATGATACTGGTGATATGTACCTGCCTATATAATTATGTATTATAGTATGTAAATAATTTTAAAATATAAATGTTAAATTATCTTTTTATATTATTGATATGGGCATAAATACTATAATAATTTGTCGGTTTATATTGATGACTTTTATTAAAAAATATTACTTTGTAGAAGACAGTGCTATATATACTTTGACTATACTTTATAATAATTATAAAACTTGAGTACTAACTATAACTAAAAACTGTGTACATATTTTTATTTTGCGATAGTTTGATCATTTGGATTCATGGTTCCATTGAACCATATAACTTTTAACGGCTTAACAAATAACTCTAACTTAGTACCGGTAATAATAAGTAAATTCCATAAATGAATACTCCTAACTTTGCTAGTATGCTATTAATGATTTAAGCTAACGTAAAATTCCAAACATAATTCGGATAATTACGAAGAAGGGAATCCGCCCAAATATTGAACACTTTGATGTTTGTATTTCACGAAATAATGAGGCAGGGATGCTTTGGGGTTGTCTTGTGTGATAATATAGATTGTTTGTAACCTTTTATGAAACAACAAACTGTATTGACAAGAAAATAAGTAAGCCAAATAAAAAAGAACTGAGCTGAGATGTATTAACAGAAGGCATATATCATGTTATTCTAATAATATTTACATATATCAAAATCTACAGTTATGTTTTAGTTCAACATACATACTAATATCATAAATATGAAAGTAACTCTGTCTGTTTGTAAAGTTTTCACGCCTAAATCGCGACCCAATTTTAATTAATTTTGTCATAAAGATAGATTGGATCTCAGAGAAGGACATACGCATTTAATTATTATGGCAGAACAACGTTATTGTATTATATCAAACATTAATTGTAAAACAATATTGAATCATTCATTTTTAAACTAGTTCATGTATTGTTGGTAGTTTCTGGTTCAATTAGGAATAATACTTTCAGGAATTTTTGAAATATAACCACTAGACAACTTCATGATTCGCATTATAGTCGGATGACATATACTAGTATATGTATATTCTTATGAATCATCACACAACAAGTTGGGCGATCAACGCAAATCAACTGAAACAACTTGTTGGCAATTAACCGAGTGATATTTGAATATATAGAATTTATTTCACATTAATTCATGAATTACACATTACTTACACAATTTAGATCAAAAATTATTATTAAAAATTGAATGTGCGCGGAGAAATTTAAAATTACATATGAGTATAAAATTAATTAACAATAGAGTTCACGTGACGGTGAGAGTATCTATTAGTCTACTTCCCTGAGATTAAATGTATAACTATTTCTTGGATATTTATTCTAGTTCCTATATAAATTCTTTTTTATCATTATTGATAATTATTTGGTAGAAAATAGTGTGTTCGGTCCTTTCGCCGACTACCTTCGTGTCTGTTTTAAAGCGAGGGTAGTTTTAAAAATTGCTCTCTCTTAGGTCAACGTTTGACAAAATATAACCGTTTTTTTGCACTGTGTGCGAATAAGAAGCCCTTTTTAAGAGTCCATATAGTATTGGCCGTGCCAATATTCAACCTCAACAACATAGAGTGCAGTGTACGTAAACAACATTGTTGCAAGAGAGACGCCGTGCGGATACACTGCGAGCTACACCTGAGCGGATCCAGACCGAGGAGGTGGCAAGGTTGGTGGAGTTTTGTGCCTTATTTAGTATGGGGACCAATACTTACAAAGAAAATTATACAATCTACTCTATAAAGTCAGCGTCCAGTGACCCTAGTCTTTGAAAGAACCCCACATAGTGAGATACAAATTTAGACGTAGTTATGATACTATATAGGTATAAAAGTATTTAGAATATTCCGCGAGGCGTCATCAATCGATGAAAAATAAACTAAATTAAACTCCCCTTCAAATAAACAAGAAATAAAATAAACAACAGCATTTAAACAAACTACCAGGGAACAAAACACTTGGAAAAGTTTGTCTAATTTGCATCGAACAATATTGAAAGAGTTATAAACAGGATGTTCGGAAAAGCGTATCGATTTAATAAAAGGGTACACGAAACGACTTTCTTTCTCCCGCTTTAGAAAACTAGTATTTTTTAACTATACATAAAAATAGGCTTTTAAGCCGTATGGCTTGGCTCAGTTTAATATAATTGTGTATTTATCTCAAAAATGTACATGTTTATTATTAAACTAGAAGACCTGGCAAACGTTGCTCTGCCATATAAAAAAAAAGTAGCCGAAATTCATCAAAATTTGTTCAGTAGTTTGGCGTGAAAACAGAAAAAAGACAATAGTTACTTTCACATTTATAATATTAGTATGCATTTGAATAAAAATATGTTAATAAATAAATAGTTTCTATTTATTATTACTCGAAAACATGAATATTTAACAACATATTCTGAAAATTCCATTGAAATATCTTCAACGGTTTTTTCCTTATTGATTAATAATCAAAAGTCCACAAAATATTTATTGTAAAAAGAATGTTGTTAAAATAAAAATTAAGATAAATTGTTTTGGAGTTTAATTTTTGATACTGGCTTCTTTCTAGAAAAACATATATAAACCTGAATTCTACATTTAAATGGAAACTGGTGGGTTCACTTGAAATAACCTTACCCGTTTATGATGGTTTGCAGAGGTTAGGTTACAATATTGTCCGTTCGTATTACACTAGTTGCCTCGTTCAATAACTTGTACATAGCTCGTGAAGTAATATTTAAAAATTCATTTTTAACAATGAAAAAATATAAAAAGTCTCAAGGGGCGGACACCTGAAAAGTCTAGACTCACTCCTCACGGGGCTGTTTTGTCGCTGGAAACTTTTTAAGTGGGCTTGTTACGCAGTTGGAAAACGAAGAGTTAAGTTGCAAAGCTTGAATGTAGCGTTAGAGCATCTTTGCTTTTTCTTACTGCATTCTTATTTACCTGTAACAAGTAAAAACTATTTTAAGTAATAATTTCAAGACACAGTTCTAAAGATCCCCGTTTTACGAGGTGCAAACGTGGACTATGTAAGAAGTGCCTGGCGTCGTGAGGGTGGGAGTATAAACTCACTACCAGTGAATAAGATGTAAAATAAAGTAGGAAAAGTCTATAAGCATATCCAGGGACCGCAGAAAAATTTGGTTTACAACTGGAATTCAGCGAAATAATAAGATGATAATAATAATTTAATAATGTTTTAATTAACTATTATTATTGAGGTTTTGAGATTGTATTACCGTGACAGGGTACAAGTAAATTAGTTTTGTGATTCAGTGTTCGAGATTTGAATTTAATCTATCATCATATTATACTTTTTTGGTTTGGACACACGATGCAGAGTTGCTGTGGTGATAAATATTGTTTTAGACACAAAAATACAATAAAAATAATGTCCTACTATCTAATTTTAAAAACATATTGACGGTAAAGAAAAGCACCAGGATATTCAAAACCAACACAACCAACGGGACTTCATGGGATTGGAAAATAATCAACCAAAATTAGTTATAACTTTAGCAAATAATTTTATGGACAACAAAAGTTAATATGTGCTTGCATGTGTCCAAATATAAATTACAATCAAAGGCGTCATATGATAAAACCTTTGACCATTGCTCATTCATTGCATTGCCAATATATAAATATATAAATAGTCATCCTTATTCACTTTAAATAAAGTTCATTTTTGTTTGATTTGAACAAGTGGTATATTTGATAAAGGTACGCCGGCGGCGTTTACGCCACCAAAGCTCTATAGCGCGTTCGTTCAAAACAAGTTTTGTGTAATAAATACTGAATTCTAGATTGATATTGAAATGGATTTTGTAAATGGGATGTGTATACGAATAAATACGAGTATATTTTTGACGCTTTAGACATTTATAAAAGTAAGTTTATAATTAATCGTATAAAATAGATTTATACATATTTTAGTAATAAAAAAGTATAATATTTTAATATGTATATGAAGTACAAGTGACCGTCTTTTAGATAGATTTTATCGATTAATGTGTAATTTTTGAGAGTTTTTACTTTGTAGCCTAGAGCGCTATCTCTATTGCACAATATTGAACTGTAAAAAAAGGATTTGTTATTTCTTTTCTGATATTAGTGATTATTTTACTCCTTGCTCTGTATCTAGCTACCAAGGGGACGAATTGTGCTATGTTTTAAATACTACCACCAGACCAAATGGAGAGCTTAGACGTATTACATTATTTATTCCAATTATTAGCTAGTTCATTTGCTTGGTATATTCTATTATATAGAATTGTTTAATTACTGAATGAGTAAATTAATACTTATAAAAAACATACCCCACATTATTTAAAATCTAGGTAAAAACATACACACTTATACAGAAATATCCTTTCACAATTACGTCTATTGGGAATATTCAAAATCCAAGTGTTGTATTGCTTAACTCACTGTTTAGCTTTAAGAATAATTATATATTTATGAATTAAATAAAAAAAATTCTATTTCCAAACAATTGTTTCAAATAATAGCGACATTATTTTAAACATGTGCGTCTATCTATTGATAGAGTATAAAACGTCTTCTCGTTTAGCTTTTATATATTTAGGAGAGTGTAACAATTTGGAAAATTACCCCCTGCTGTGATCAATTGACCACTTAATAATATTTCCGTATTCATTTACCGCAACTTCTACGTAAAACAAGTGATTATTTTGAAAAAAAAAAGTATATATGTTGTCTAAAAAGGTGTGAAAATAGAAACAAGAATATCAGAAGAGGATGGAAGAGAGCGGACTTGCTGTAACGATATTATAATGGCATAACAGCAGAAAGTGGTGATAATTAAAGTATTTTTATTATTACAGTACCGTCTTATTAAACATCTTAACCACGTGGCAGCATAATAGACCAGTGCAAACAACCCCAAAAGATTGAAACGACAACATATCATAGATCTAGCACAAAGAGAAGAATGAAATTAAAATAAGGAAAGGAGAGATACTCAATGGAGTACTCCTCCTGCACGACAATACTGCTCGAAACAATCTGCTTATAGTTATGGGACTGAACGCAGATAAGCAAAACAAAATACAAAAAAGTACTCGTACATCATATCGTAAAGACAGTAGAAGGTGAGGACTTTGTTGTGTCCACTAAACTTCGTCACTAACGTGACATAAGCTTAGAGAGAAAAAACATAAACGTTTAAGCTAAAAACCGTCATTCATCTTTTATAGCTATAATTACAATTATCAAAACAATATAACAACTTCATAAAAATATATCAATTTCAAACTCTCTTATCAATAATTCCAACAGTAAAATATTAAATCTAACATAATTAGTGAAAGCAACAGCACATAGTGTAAGGTAGGTATCAGTTTATATTAAGGGAAAATTCGTAGTATGTAGGTAGGTTTAAGTATTTCGTCGTGTGTCAGCCAATAAACGTGTTTGCAATGTGTTATGTATTATTTTACAATGTACATCCAATATTCATCACATAATGAAATAAAACTTAAAAATTCAGAATAGAAAATACACCTCGACCTATCAAAACAAGTACCTGACAATTGACGTATAAATTTTTAAACTGTTGAAACATATAAAACTCACTCCTTACCTAAAATCCCCTTGACTTAGGGGAACTTTATTAAGCAAGTCGTTGTCAAATGCAAATCAAGTGACCCCGTCTCTTTCAGCTCTGAAATATGACTGCTATAAACAGCAATACGTCGGGACCTACTGTTTAGCACACCTGACGCGGTCATTATGATTTATGTTCATTGTATTAGTTTGGTATGGTACGGTACTAACTTGAAATTACATAGACTATTTAAAAAAATCTTGTAAATAAAATTGTATTGCGTATAATAAATAACACTTTTTTGACTGAAGAGGGAAAACATAACAGATAATCAATTTTTTTATACTGCCCACGATCTAGTAGACGGAATATTTTTTTTTGTCGTCAAGATCACTGGGGTAACTTCATTAATAATATATAAGCCTTTGATGTCCTATAGCTAGGCTCTAGACCTCATCCTAAAGGAACTGTATACCCGCAACACTTGTCCAAAGTGAACTGGCGGGTTTCACATACCGGCGATTTCAGGAAGAAGTTTTCTTCACGGTGATTTCCTTTTAAACTACGGTTAAAACTGCCTAAGTGGTGCTTGCCATTGTAGTATTTTATCTTTTAACCTGAAAGTTGGTCTCCAAGCCTTCTATTAGCTTTTTTATATATTGGTTTTTACATATACGGCTGCCATCGGACCCCTTAACCACAAAAATTTTTATTCATGCAGGGGCGGAGAAAGAATACTAACCTCTGCGGCTGGGGTCGGCCTGTCGTAAAAGGCGACAAAACAACGCATCCTAGCTACGTGGTAGGGCCTCAAGCCCGTCTGGATGGCGAGCACCTTCGGTCTTAAGTATGCCGCCATAGTTACCTTGCGTTGTGTTCCGGCATTACTGATCCAAGTTCCTTTATTGGACAGCAGCGTGTTCGCGATGCCACTGGCGTTGCAAACACCCATAGGCAACGGTAACTCCTAAATTCTAAGCAGGCTGTTAGTCTGTCTGCTGTTCTACAGTCATAAAAAAACAGACAAAAGATCTTGTAGGGCTCCTTCACATCCCGTGAGTAGCCCGCTCATGTAACCTAATATTATAAACATATATCGCATGCTCAATCATAAACTGACCGATTACGATTTAGGTCTAAAGTGAGATAATATAACGGGCAGCATTGTATCGACGCCCTCTATCGGCCAAACTAAGATTTATTTCGATATCTCTTTCCCACACTTAGTTACCGCTATTTAGTTATAAGTCAATATATGGGATAAGTAGTAAATGACAAAACGTTTTTTGCGATTTCCCAAAAAACAGGTTTTTTGAGTTAGGTCAGTTTATGATTAAGCATGCGATATGTCACTAAAGATACTTATTTAGTCTAATTAGTTCGTTTTAGACTTACAACCATTCCAAAAGTTCCTTTCGGCTCGTGCCATTTGATTAACAACCAAATTTATCATGGCCGCCGTGCTGGTAGATTAAAAACGTAATAAGTCGATCCCCCATTTGTTACAATTGTTCGAATAGGAATATGGAAAACGATATTTATACCTACCCGGAGCGTGTGCAGCGATTTATTAGAATAATAATATCAAGATTGTAAATAAGGATATTAAATTTGAAGATTTCTAGAGTTAAATTTTAACTGGTTTTAAAAGTCAGAAGCTAAATTTATAAAGAAATATAGTCTAGAAATTAAATGTATATTCAAATTTTAAAAAACTGTGTACATACATAAAAGAGAACTGAGTATTTATCTCCAGTAAAATTGAATTTACTTCCACAATAATATAGCGGTCTAATGGACTGACCATGTCGCTAACAGCAATACAGAAACCATATTGTGGTGTCCAGTAATTTTATAGACTAAGACATTTCGCACGCTTAATCATAAACTGAACTAACTCAAAAAACCTGTTTTTTAGGAAATCGCAAAAAACGTTTTGTCATTTACGACTTATCCCATACATTGACTTATAACTAAATAGCGGTAACTCAGTGTGGGAAAGAGATATCGAAATAAATCTTAGTTTGCCTGATAGAGGGCGTCGATACAATGCTGCCCGTTTTATTATCTCACTTTAGACTTAAATCGTAATCTGTCAGTTTATGATTAGGCGTGCGATATATAAACTTGAAATAAAATTGCTCTATATTTCTTTATTTATAATGGAATATTTAAAAATATTTTTATTACTATATTTAACACAGAAAACAAAAGTTTGTCAGGACTGGTTAGAGAGAAGTACACTAGGTATTAAAAAAAGAGAAAGAGTTTTTACTTTAAAAAAGTATAAAAAGAAAACCACATTTCAAAAATGCATTATATGACGTACAAACAACTAAAATGTAGAAGGACAGGACATATGACGAGAGACAAGAAAGATAAAGGGTCAAGAATATTAACAGAGTGGTACCCCAGAGACAGCAAAAGGAACAGGGGTAGACAAACTAAGAGGTGGGAAGATAACACAAAGAAGATAGCGGGGCCAATGTGGACACGTACAGCAAAAGACGAGATACAATGGAAGTTTTTGGAGGAGGCCTTTCTCGGAAGACAAGCTGGACTGTTTGTCGATATTTATTTTAATTAACTAATAAATAAAATATAAATAAGAATTGTCTGCGTGGTACGCCAGAACGAAATACTAACGCTTTAAATAATAAAATTATTTATTTATGTATGAGTGGTTAACCATGCATAATTGTATAAACCATGCAATAATAATATTCACCCGCGGACCGGACGTATTCGTACAAACGAAACAGCGCCCTCTAGCGGTGGTTTTAATGCAATTGTGATGCAAATGTCTTGAATTAATCGCAGCGTTTTCAGCACAAAAGACGTAGATATCAGAAATTATGCTTCATACTTTTCACTTCGAGCAGCACGTGAGCAATGTCGACCAACGCGTAATCGTGATTGAAAATGAAGTTGAAAGAAAGTTTCCTATTTACCACGAAAAACCATTATTATCATTGTAGCATTTAATTTCGGTTGTAACCTGAGCTTTTATGACTGAGTTTAGTTTCATTTCACATATATCCCTTTCATGACAATTCTTTTTATTGACTAAACTGCTCTAGACAGAATACATAAATATTTATTTTTACAAGGTTGTCTATCGTCTAATACTCCAACCCCAAATAGAAGACTTTTTGCAGTACTTTCGACCGCATGTACTAGTAAAGTTTAATAGGGCCTCGAATGTGTAGGTAGTTATCCTACCTCACAGTTTTTTGCAATAAGTTAGAAATTTACAGTCGAAGCGTTAACTCCTAGCTTATCTATAAAATATGAAAAAGTACATTAATAAGTTTTATTTCTGTACTTTATATTTCTGTGTTTTGAGACCAAGTTTTGGCAACTTTTACGATCTTTATTAGGCTATTAAATTAAAACACGAGACGTTTCCCTTTGTTGTTGGATCTTTAAAATTATAACTACCATTTAATTGGCACGTGGATTTAATGACTGAGATTATGAAATGTGGTTCTTGTTTATTGAGGCTCTTATGAAATCACTGATTTTTTTTTCTTTAAAATGAAAATGGAGTCGAAATTAATATTTTGTCGTGAGATCCCATACATGAAAATCAATTAAATCCATTATAATTGTTATTATCCTTTGAAGATTTTAAGGTAGCTAATGGATTACTGCTAGTTCTAAGGAAACCAAATAAGAATACTGAATTGTTTTCTTTTTAGCATCACCTTGGCGTTAAATTCTGATTGTCATACAATGTGGCCATATCAGCTAAAGCAACTCTTTTGCTGCTTGTCCACAATGTCACATGAAGACTGCTACGGATACGGAAGTTCCTAGGTATCTGTACAAGATGCTGGTAATGTGTGGTGTGATTATCACAATTTATGAACACTTCTCACTTATTAGGGGTAAGTATAATGTTCGCGGCACGGATATTACGTAAAAACTGTCACTAACGGTTTTTAGTAAATGTCCGAGCCGTATACAGACTTAACATCGAAAAAATCGAAACACCCCCGAAGTTTGGTTTTGAATGAGCTTAATTATTTTTTAGATTTAACCAAAAACATAAATAATGCCAGTTAATTGTCGATAATATTTATTAATGTTTCAAATTAAAATTAAACTTCTTTAGCGTTTGTGTTTTGTTAAACAGGTATGTTTTTACCCTTTAAGAAGAAGTTTGTTTCCCACGTAAGCATCCGGTTGCCGTAAAACGTGGGCGTACCAATGGAACCGACACTCCTGCAATTTATCCGCAATGTCACGAACATGAAGATTGTCGCGAATGCGGGAGTTCCTAACGCGGTCCTTCCGCGTCACTCCACACATCCACCGCAGCATATTCATCTCCGCGACACGCAGTTCATGCTTGTGTCGTTCTAACACCGGCCACGCTTCGCAGCCGTATAAAAGGATAGGCTTAATGATGGTCTTATAGACCTGTTCCTTCAACTTTTCCGGCATCTTGGGGTTTAAGAAGAAATTGTTAAATGTTAGAAACAAAGATGTAAAAGAGAAAAATTGTGTAGACTAAATTACCAGCTATTTATTGGCGTATTTTTTGATGATATCAGTCCTTCTATTTATTTAATTGCCACTTGAATAATACTTGCAATAGTGTTTTAATTTTTTTGATGAGAAGTATGTTTTAAAAATATGTTATTTAATTGTAATATTTTTTATTTATATGTACATACTATGTTTTGTTTTTGGCTTGGCACATAGTCTACAGTATCTATCTGCGTTGCTCCACAAGTACGCTGCAGTATATTCGTTTCTATGATACGCAGTCCCTATTTATAGTACTTTAGTAACAGCCTAATGATCTTATAAACCTGTCCTGTTAGCTGGTAGTCATTTTTAATACTTGGCATTGAAACGCGATACTCGGAAACTCTATTCCAAACTCTCGGTATATTTGAAATAAACTATTAAAAGAAGAACCATTATATAAGACAATATTACTCCCTATTATAAAACATGCATCACTGAAACAGTATGTTCTCTTCTTTCAACTATGTACTAAAGTTTACTACATAGTACATAAGATGGTTTAGTAGCTAAACCATCTTATGTAATTTTCATCTGTAGCGATGTCACAACATAACATCTGTACATAACAGGGCAAGTGGCAGACGTCGCTAAACTAATTTATCCGTCTGTCTGTTGCTCCTTCGCCTCGCTAATTTCATAACACCCTGTAAGCTTTGTTCTATGCCAGAACACTCACATAATTTATAATCAACGCTAGAATGTTTTCTATAAAACAACCAAGGAATAAACGCGCTTAGGGAACCGTGCTTAGTCAAGTTTAATGCTTTGTCAAGTTTAATGTGGGAGAAAAAAAATGTTGCGTGTAGGATTTAGATAAGTTAAAAAGTGAAATAAATAATTCAGAAGCATTTTTTCTAATAACATTTATATCACTTACCGGATACTTGATGAGGTTGGACTATTTTTAGATATTTATGTTCAAAAGCTTCATCATTGTTTATATGATTTCAGTAACAAAAAGTGCATTCATTATGAAACTGGACTGGTGCTGATGAATGGTAGTGCACTTCTTGGATGATGATTGTATAAGCAATCCACTACTACTTAAAGTAGAAGAAGGAAAATAACCATAAAGTAGTAAAATTAAACTCTAATAAATGCTACATGGTATATATAGCCTTTATATCTGAATTATCATGTGATTTCATTCTTGATTTCTCTAGAAATTGGTTTAGTCAGTACCAAACAGGTTTTAAGGCAGAGTCAGACATTTTTGTGACGCTATAAACACTGCAATCAACAAAGATAGCCGTCCTGACAACTAAAGTCGGAATTGAGCTTTTCGTCTAAGTAAGATAAAGTGCTACTTTTCCGCGGTCTAACTTTGCCCTAAACAATCCATTAATTGAAACATATGAACTTTTAATAACCTATAATTAAACTTACTATAACTCATTACTCATAAAAGCTACTCAGAACTAACATTTCCAATTTCCCACCATAATTAACGGATGCTCGTACATTTCTGCGTCAATGCCGCAAAATGGCGACGAAGTGGTACAGTAGTATAGATGATACGCAGTTGACAAATTTTGCACAAAATTTAATTACAAACCTTGATATAGAAAATCGAAATTATCTAAATACACGTATAAACATTCTAAAAATATAGAATTACTGTTGTTAATTCATGATCTTCGCTCGATAAATAACTTTGCTACACCTACTACGAATGTACTACGAACAGCGTAGTCAGCTACACATTGTCATCGAATGTTTTGTAGTCAAGCGTAGTACAAAACGGGCTCTTGCTACGAACGAGTATTGATGAACTTCCGCGTCGCATATCTTTCACATGTCGTAATGAATGCTTATGGATTCAATTCCTATTCCAAGTATGAGTGTTTAGATATGGTAAGTTTGCTTATAATATACAAGTATGTTAGTAGTATATGTGTATTAGTTGTTTAGTATCTATAAAACAAGCGCTCTGCTGCTTACTTTGGGACCAGAAAGCTCTATAAGCTAAATGAGCATAAATATAATAAATATTTACTATTTAGTTATTTATAATCCATCGAATGCCTGGTAGTGCAGGGCAAGGTTGAGGGCACCCGACCACGCGGGAGATCACCGATGAGGTGCACGGAGCAAGTGAAAGGCGCCGTCGACGTTCCTCTGCACGAATGCACAAGGAGAGCGGCAATTCGCGAAGAGTGGCGTCGTATTGTAAAACAGGCTACAAAAACCTCAACGTGACGGCCACGACCACTCTGGCAAGAGTGTAACGCTAAAGAAGAAGAAGATATGAATAACTTTTTGTGATAATAATTTAATCTCTTTATTTAATTTATGTGCATTATTATACTAACTTTTTCTGGTCTGGTGGTCTGAAGCTCAATATGACGAAGACCGAGTACTTGGCCTGTAACTCCACAGATCCAATCCGTACGCATAGGCGGCGACACGGTCGAGCGCACGGACCAAATGAAATACCTGGGATCTGTGTTTCATGCGTCTGGTGACATCGATTGCGACGTCAAGGCACGCATTGCTGCCGCGTGGGCCAAATGGCGTGAGGTAACTGGTGTCATTTGTGACCCCAAGATGCCGGTAAAGTTGAAGGGATAGGTCTATAAGACTATCATTTGGCCTGTCCTTTTATACGGGTGTGAAGTGTAGCCAGTGTTGGAGCGACACAAGCAAGAACTGCGTGTCACGGAGATGAATATGCTGCGGTGGATGTGTGGAGTGACGCGAAAGGACCTCGTTAGGAACTCCCGCATTCGCGGCAGTCTTCATGTCCGTGACATTGCAGGAGTGTCGTCTCCGTTGGTACGGCCACGTTTTACGGCAACCGTATGCTTATGTGGGAAACAAATGTCTGGCCATGCCGCCTCTGCCGGGCTCCGGCAGGAGGGGCAGACCCAAAAAGTGCTGGCTTGACGTCGTAAAGGGTGATATGCGTGCCAATGGGCTCATTGCCAGGGATGCTGAAGACCGTGCGAAGTGGAGTAGAAAAAGTCGGATAGCGGACCCTGCGCACCGAAACGGAAGTTTGGGTTGCAATCGGGATGAAAGCTGAGATGATGTTGATGATGATTATACTAACTTTTTCTCCATGCAGGGGCGGAGTAAGAATACTAACCTCTGCGGCCGGGGTCGGCCTGTCGTAAAAGGCAACTAAACAACCCACCCTAGCTACGTGGTAGGGCCTCAAGCCCGTCTGGATGGCGACCACCTTTGGTCTTAAGTATGCCGCCATAATAACCTTGTGTTGTGTTCCGGCATTAGTGACCTGAGTTCCTGTACCTTTATGGGACAGCGGCGTGTTCGCGATGCCACTGGTGTTGCAAACATCCATAGGCGATGGTAACTGCTAAATTCTAAGCAGGCCATCAGCCTGTCTGCTGTCATACAGCAATAAAAAAAGTAGTATGTTAACGGCGTCTTTGGCGTCACAAACATAGGTGATAGTAACTGCTTACTATTAAGTGGGCCTTCAGTCTATCTGCTGTTCAACAGTAATTAAAAAAATACACATTAATTTATTTAATAAAATAATATTAAACACTGTATATCAAATTTAATCAAGCTCACTTACTTATCTTCTGAGTCTGCAGTATGACGGAACCGCGAATGTCAAGACAGACAAGAGCTTATTGAGGATTGCACCGAGTGCAGTGGTTTCTTAATAAACGACGCCGAGGGAAGTTATTAGTCGCACACGTCGGCTGGGTTTAATTTTGAAGAGACGTGTTGATTACGAGCAGACAAATGTGGATTAATTATTGCTATGATTAAATACCACGTTTTGTTAGGTTTTAATAAATGTATAAAGTAAATTAAATAATAATATGCGAAGGAGATTTATGAAAATATTTTTTTGCCTTTACTTTGAGATTTGTTTGCCGTAAGGAAATATAAATTGTTCAAAACCTATTACGTGTACTTTTCGCACAGTGTGTATTTTTTCAGGCAGGTAAAGTTAACCGTTATCACTTCTCTAAAATTAAAAATGGTCGGTTATTAGTTTGCTAGTGAACTTTATATTCTACTGAAAGTAGGGAATGCTCAAAATAATGAAAATTTGTATTTAAAAGTGTATAATTATAACACTGATCAGTGAAAAATCAGTGCATCCTGCCGGTGCTCACTCACGGCGCCGAAACCTGGGTGTTCACCAAAGATATCATAAATAGATTACAAGTGGCCCAGAGGGCAGTTGAGAGAAAGCTGGTAGGAGTGACACTGATGGACCGAAAAACTAACAAATGGCTTCGAGAACAAAGCAAAGTCGCAGACGTAACAACCCGAGTAAGTCACCTAAAATGGAGGTGGGCTGGCCATGTTGCCCGAAAGGAAGAGTCTTGGTCCAAGCGACTCCTTGAGTGGAGACCGTGGGGGAATAAGCGCCCTCAAGGAAGACCACAGATGCGCTGGAAAGACGATATAAAGAGGGTCGCTGGTTCCAATTGGATCCAGAAAGCTCAATGTCGCTCCGAGTGGAAAATGTTGGAGGAGGCCTACACCAAAATGGTTGAAGGAGGCTAAAAAGAAGAAGAGAATCATAACAATTGTTACTCTATGGTACACACGGATAAAACTTGTAAAATATGTTTCACCACTAAAATATTCATCTATATAAAAAACAAGTAATTTGAAAAATCAAACAAATACAAGACAAATAACAAACAATTCAGATGGCAGAATCAAATAAAACGAATTCCTACAAAAAAGGGCCTTTGAATACGCGGCATACATCAAGTGGCCCTTATAAATGAAATAGCTAAGGGACAATTTCTCAGGAAGCTCTCTAAGGGACACTCTAGGCCCTTCTTGCCGTAATCTTGGCGATTATTAAAATCATATATCTTGAAAGAAATAGGGATATGCACCCTGATTCGTGGAGGGTGCATTCTTAGACTTGAGGTAAATAACTTGAGACGAGCATTCGCCTTATTCGCATGTAATAATATAACGCATGTGACTGAACTACAATTTTCATCAAGTAATTCATTATATTGCAAACTAAAGACGTTTCAACTATGTAGATCGATGAGGCTACTATAAAAACAACTTTAATAAACTAAGTTATACTATATAATTTTATTTAAACGTGGGTAGATATAAGGTAATCGATATGTCTAGTATCCTGACGAATATATCAATAAAAAATAATAAGATTATAGCTACGATAAAAAAAAGTTAATATTTAATACATGAATACTATATATAATACTATTAGTGTAGAGATTAATTTAATTAGACCTTAACTAAAGGTAATGAACAATAATACCAATATTAATAATAATAAACTACCATTGCAATACATAGTCGTATTTTTAAGTGTAGTGATTAAAGGAAATAGGTATCCCAAGTCAGTCGAACTGAGCATTCTTCAGGATGGGTTTATGCATGGATTTTTTGATGTTTATTTATAAGCATAAATGGGGAAACCGGTAGTTTATTGCAATAGTTTATGGCGTGACGTGTGGTCGAGGTTATGTTTTAGGGGATATTATTGATTATGTATATTGCAATGTCTTTCTAGTTATTGTCCACAAAGTGCCGAAGTAACATAGTTAAGACAGCTATGTTCCTTACACTATATTTTTTAATATTACTACAGGACATATGTTATCGAAATGGTCTGGTCTTAGCATTAAAATAATTCTCAAAACAAGTTCGGTGTGTGTGTGTGTGTGTGTGTGTGTGTGTGTGTGTGTGTGTGTGTGTGTGTGTGTGTGTAATTCTTTTATACGTATGTATGTGACTGAACTCTTCCTAAACGCCAGATTTTGATAGAATTTTTTGTGTGTGTTCGACTGGATTCGAGAATGGCTTAGATTTACAATTCTGTCTACTACATAATGTTTCTTTTTTAATTTGTATGATAGAACAACGTTTGTCGTATCAGTTAGATATGGCTTTATATATATACTAATCTATTTATATCTCTAAGAAATATGTTTTGATGTATATATATCTAATGGCATGGCACTAATGCCAAGAGAACTTTACACGATCTCGCTGAACTTTCCTTAACGTTGAATTTGAAGATATTTTGTTCTTTTAGTACTAAGGTGCAACTTAGGGAACGTACCCATACTATGTGACCTACTTTTGACATTTTTTAACTTCCTCCCTCCCCTTGGTGACAATCCGTATTATATGAGAAGAAAAATTAACCGTAAATTCAAAGTTTTTGTAGTATTACGTTTTCTCATAAAACCTTCCCCTACAAGTCACGTAAAGATGCGTAGGCATGCGACCCGTCACAATATTATTCTTAACTCCCGTTCTTCCATTCCGCTAGTCATTCCTCGCGCCATTATCATTCACTCATTCGTTCACTCAGTCATTCCGCACAGATAAGAAACGCTTTGAGAAAATGTATTATTGTGATGAGAAGAGATATTGCCGGAGGTTTAATTTAATTTGACGTTTTAATTAACATTTTGAAAGCATTTATTCAGTTCTGTTGTTATTCAAGTTGGTGTCGGAGATAATCAAGGTATCTAACAATTAATAAGTTACTAAAAGGTCCAGCCAAGTTTTATTCCAAGTTTTGATACCTTATCTTGTTTTTCAAAGAAAAATTATAATTGTTTTTTATTACATAGAGCAATTGCATAGGTATGTGGTATCACACATTCGGGGACCAATCTAAAGGTTCCGGGTTCAAATTTAATATCGAATATAACGTTTAGGCAGTCTCGCTTAATGTGCATTTTATGACATAAATACCACAGATGAAGGAAAACATCGCCAAGAAAAGTCACATCACACGGATCACCGGTATGTAACCTGTCTACTACTGTAACTACCTTGAACAAGCATGACGAGTGTACTATGCCTTTGTTCTAGGGTTAGACTCAAGACCAAAAGAGGAGCATTATGAGCTTACATTTATATTATAGGAAGATTGCATATTTTGTACACTTTTAAAATTTAAAAAAAAATTAAAATAAGTGTGTAAAAAAACACAATCTTATTAAATTCTATTTAAGTTGAAAAGTTTTTTTATCAAGTCATAGGTTATCATACGCATTACGATATTCGAGATTATTCTAATATAAAACAGGAATAGCTTATATTTGTCAACATTCGCTTTATTGTAAAAACTTAACGTTAAATGGACAATATAAGAAAATACCCAAAGCAATTTTCCTAAGACTTGCAGTTCTCAAAAGACCCCAAAAGCTAAACCAGTAAGCTCTTGGCTCCCTTTCAAAAGGTATTAGGATAAAGGTGTTGCACTCATTTCCGGGAATTTCACGCAACAAAGAATATTTTGTGATGTCACATGGGGACTTAAAAAATAGGTTATATTTTATATGAGCTTATTATTCTAATGTGTTTATAATTGATTAACAATTTATAAAGTAATGTACGATTATAATTAATTTTATCCAAATTGTAAGGCTCGGCTACATTCAAAGCTTTTAATTCAGTACCCGGATACCACTGTTAAGTATTGTCACAGGCGGAGACTAGTGACTTCATTTGCCTAGAAGTCTGTTTAGAATCATTTCACGTACCTAGATAAATAACATAAAAAAGTTGGAATAGATTTGACTAAATTTAGCTTTTACAGGGTAATGTAACTTTTCAATCTAAAATCCCAAAAAAGCCTTCGCGTTAGTCTATCTCGTTGTATAGAAGGGTCACTAGCTGGCAAGTGAGGTGAGTCGTGACTTGCCTCAATCGTTTAAATAATAAGAACGATTTATATCTATCTCTATTAATAGTTTTACAGATTTAGAGTATAAATATCGATTATTATAATTAATATTTAAGTGAACATACAACTAAAGTATATAACACTATGGAGATTCCTTTGTTTCCGCAATGTTAGATGTATATTTAACATTTAGCTATGTTTTCAAGAGCACTGCAATCAGCGCCGAGACGCTCTATGTAAACCTGGTACTTTAAGATGGTATACGACCGTTTCTGCGAATTAATTATTTTTCAACATTTTATTGTATTTATAACGACATTTCACCAATAAAAGTTTAGTGAAATAGAATTTGCTCTAAACAATTCTCTTTGGCATAAAAAAACCAAAAAAATCGTATGATTTATGATTTTTTTCTTTATTGATGTAGGACAGCAGACAGGCCCGTTTATAATTTAGCAGTTACCGTCGCCTATGGGTGTTTGCAACACCAGTGGCATCGCAAACACGTTGTCCCATAAGTGTACAGGATCTTGGACTAAAAGTGGTCACCATTTAGACGCGCTTGGGGCTCTACTACTTAGCTGGGATTGTTTTGTCGCCTTTTACGAAAGGCCCCTGCACGGATAGAGAGATTAAAAAACCTTGAGGTAAATATATTCATATGTACCTCAGTTTGTAGTTTGCGAGTAAAAAAATATGTTTTTACATAGTTATAGGGTAACATATCTTTTCATTTCATTAATTACATTTTCACAAAATAATGTTAGTTAATCATTTATCTTTGTCCAGGGGCGAAGTAGGAATACTGACCGCTGCGGCTAGCAAAACCACCTTAGCTAAGTAGGGCCCCAAAAGTCCGCCTGGATTGTAAGCACACCTGATCTTTTAAAAAGCCGCCATAATAACCTAGTGTTGCATATAGTATAAGTGGCCCAAGTTTTAGTTTCTCTACATGGACGGCAGTGTGTGAGATGCGCCTGGCGTCGCATACATACATAAGCGAGGGTAACTGCTTACTTTTATCCGTGCAGGGGCGGAGAAAGAATACTAAACTCTGCGGCCGGGGTCGGCCTGTCGTAAAAGGTGACAAAACAACCCAACCTAGCTACGTGGTAGGGCCTCAAACCCGTCTGGATGGCGACCACCTTTGGTCTTAAGTATGCCGCCATAATAGCCTTGTGTTGTGTTCCGGCATTAGTGACCCAAGTTCCTGTACCCTTATGGGACAGCAGCGTGTTCGCGATGCCACTGGCGTTGCAAATATCCATAGGCGACGGTAACTGCTAAATTCTAAGCGGGCCGTCAGCCTGCCTGCTGTCCTACAGCAATAAAAAAAAATACTATTAAGTGGGCTGTCAGTCTGTATATTCTTCCAAACCAATAGAAAAAAATTAATAGTTTCGCTGCGAACAACACCAATAACAGACTCTAGGTTCTGTATTAAAAGTTAGTTAAAAAAAAACGTAGAGTCAAACTGTTCTCATGTTCCTATCTTCCATCCTCTTTGTAGTAGTTCCAGTAATTTCTCACGATTGCGTTGCTTTAGTTGATTTAACAACGGCGACTAGTACCAACAATGAATGTAAAATCATCAGTACCTCCTCCGTTCACATTAATCAGAATAACGAATTGAACAATATCTAAAATGAACAATACACATTTTAAACTACGATCCATTTTTAGTAACATAACATTTTGTTCGCCTTCAATATGATTACATCACTGATTTTTCCTTTATACGTTAGCAATAAGCGAGTGATCTCAAGCGTAGCGTCGGTAACATCTGCTCTATTATGAACTTCGAGTACCGTTGGAGTAATATTTTATTATATCGGGAGGCTTTTGACAGGTTTCCTTGGCAGTGAAAATTTTATCAATTGGGTGATGCAAATTTTTTAAATGTAATATTTTTTAAAATTTTATTCTTATTTATTTGTTATTCATTTTAATGGGAAAATAGACCATGTAAAATATTAAGGTTGAATATCATATCGAATCTATAAAGTGAATGGTATCCTTGCAGACTTTTCTATAGGTAATTATCCTAATGTTTTGAATCGGGATCTTTCCTCATTTCCCATATTAAATTTAAATGCCAAGCATAATATGTCTGTGATTCTAAATATGAATTAGAAACCTTCATACCAGCCGAAGGTCAAACGAAGGTTCCGCGAGAAATGGAGGGATCGATAGTAGGAAAACAGGGTAGGTCGCGGCGGGGCGTGCTCGGAATAAAAATCAGGCGGGGCTGAAACCGACGCTATCTACGGCTGGCGTTTACTTTCATTTTTCACAAAGTTTTCAAGGTTTTGAAAGTGAAATCGTTTCCTTCTTTTAACAATAACAATATTCCGATACTAATTATAATTTGGTTTGATTTATCATTTATTTATCAAAGAATAAAACAATTTCGTTCACTTACAGAGTAAAATGTTTAAAACTAAAATATACTCGTACATCGATCCGACTACAGTTTTTACAATTGTTAATTGTAACTTGTTTGAAGAAGGAAAATAATTATTTACCTTCTTCAAATACCAAATACTATTGCTACACACACACACACACACACACACATATTTGAATAATATAAATGTAAAAAAAAAACTGTTACATGAATATGCCAGTATTTCGAATAATAGAGTTTATTCGTATTATAGCGTGTAGCAAGGTTGCCAATTCAGCATTTGCTATTTACAATAATAATAGCACTGGTTTTCGGTTGATCCCCATCAAGCGTACCACATTTACAGACATTTTATAGAAAATTATAAATATATGAAGAAAGACAGAATTAAGAGGAAATAATATTAAATCATAATAGGAATACCATTATAAACATGACCGTTTGAATATGGTATATAGTATTATACAATAAAAAATGCAAATAAATAAATAAGACAAAAAATTACATTATATTGTATGACAGCGATTTAGATTGATCAGCCGACTTTTGAAACGTCACAAGAATCAAGTTCATTCTTCAATCAAGTTCATGAATGAATTAATTTTATAACCAATTAAAATTTTATCGCGGGTTTGATGTATATAAGTCTAAACGTATATAAGTATAACACTCATCACGAGATCTCTAAAACTATACATCCGATTAACTTGAAATTTAGCATAGTTACTCATTTTGCGATGTAGACGCCCACTAAGAACGTATTTTACGGAAATCCTATCCAATTTTTTTTATATTTATATGACAGATCATCGCTTAACGGCTCAACTATTATGTCCTAGTTTTACTCGTATATATATCCGTACTGGCTGTAGCAGGGAACAAATTCTACTGTAAATTTAAATCTCCTGAATTGTATGCAAATGCAATACACCCCTGCAGTTTTGTGAAACAGGGGATGTTTATATTGTTTACTTCGCGTTTATGGTGTTTTGCATTTTACTATTGAATTTGAATAACTTATTTCCTATAAAACAGATGGGTATTTGTTTTACATTAAATTACTCGTTTTATGTATGTCTTGTTATTCAGGTTCTTTCCTTTCACTCTCCTCTGTGAGTGACCATCTTAGTAATCAAATGTTTTTTTCGCTCAAACCATCGTTCTTTTTTTGGCTTACCCGTACTTTTATTTAAATGTACTCTCATTTCTCTTCTCAGAAGGACCTCTTGTCATTACATTCGTATTATATATACGTAAAAAATATATAACGAGATGTGTGTACTCGCAAGTTTTAATGGTTTTCAGTTTTTTTAGGTGAGGGCTAAGTTTCTAAGAAATAAAACATAGAAAATTTAATTGAAATCCACCCAGTAGTTTTACCGTGATGCGCATACAACTGCAGACCGTTATTATTTTATTAATATAGATTTTTCAAATAAATATTTTCACATTGAGATGGGTCTGTATGTTAAAACTTGAAAAGATTAACTACCGTGCCTTCGCACTGAACTTTCCGTGATTTCGGATAAGCGTACATGTTGGAAGGCGTGGCGAGATAAATCCCTCATGTGGGTACAAGATCATCAATAATGCTGATGCTTCGTGGTTACGAATCTGGGTGTTGGATAGTACGTGATTAAAGTCCCGGAAGTGAAACCAACTTCTTGTGTCTATAATAAATATAATGAAAGTTTCAAACACTTTGAATTATTTCGTAATCTAATATAATAATAATGTATCTTTATTAGACCTAAACAAGTTAATTATAATGTAGTCCAAAACTAAGATTGAACCTTGACTCCCAAATTAAGAACTGGCCTGTAGTTTGAGTCGTTCAAGGGTCACCATCGTTAGCCTATTGAAGTCCACTCCTGAACGTAGGCCTCTCCCAAGACATGCCACAGAGCCCCTATCTCCGGCTCATTGCATCAAGTCCTTGACAGATATTTTGCGCAGACCGTCGCCTCACCTCGTCACTGGGCATCCTACGCTACGTTTGCCGATTCGCGGTCTCAACTCAAGAACACGTTTACGCCATCGGTTATCGGTTCTGCGACAGATATGGCCGGTCCACTTCAGCTTGCCGATTCGAGAAGCGATATCGGTGACTTTGGTTCTCTGACGGATCACTTCATTACGAATGCGATCTCTCAGAGAAACTCCGAGCATCACCATCTCCATAGACCACAGAGCTACTTTAAATTTGTAGACCAACCCTATTGTGAGTCTCGCGTCCCAGTTCCGTACGCCATTATGACGATCTCTATTTACAATGCCCAATCAGTTGATAATATCGATCTCTTTTCTTGGCCATAGAATAAAAATGCGTTTACTTATACGTGTGTATATGAGTGAAACGCGTGGTAGTCACTATAATAAAAAATACATATTTATACCTCTTTTGAAAATTCTTTAACTGAACTAAATTTCGTACTCTGTTCGCTTATTTTTCTTAAAAAGGGTTACAACGTTTTTGCTTCACATTTTAATACATAGATAATACGAAAAAGCCATCAGCTAATAAAAAATGTAACGTAATCTAATTTCTTACACTAATTAACTGAGTGCATTAAGATATTATATCTATCACAGTAAGCAACATTTATATGGGAACAATAAAACTGAAGCAAGTTTACGATGCTTGATCTGGGGGAATTGACTGAGACGCTGGTTTATTGCGTCATACGTTTAAGAACCTATTTTCTGTATACCTCGATGATTTTGGTCGACGAAGATTGTTTGTTGCTTACTTTGTTTCTTTATAGAACGGATAGTATCCTCCGTACAGGGGCGGAGTAAGAATACTAACTTCTGCGGCCAGGGTTGGCCTGTCGTAAAAGGCAACAAAACTGTAGTGTTGTTCAGGTACATACATACATACATATAATCACGCCTCTTTCCCGTAGGGGTAGGCAGAGACCACTTCTTTCCACTTGCTACGATACTTACATACTTGTTTCGCTTCGTCCACTTTCATTATTCCCTTCATACATGCCCTTCGGTTTAGGGTACTCTTGACCTGGCCTTTTTTCAAGACGTCCCTGATCTGGTCTCGAAACGTCCGCCTAGGTTTAGCCCTTCCAACACTTACAATTACACTCGCCTTATACACTTTTTTCGTCAATCGTTCTTCATTCATTCTCTCAACATGGCTAGGCCATTGTTCAGGTGCATATTTTATATACGATATATCGATACCTGCAGTAACTGAATAAATCAGTCATATCAGCACGCTCGTGTTTTATTGACCAAAAATAACCCTAGCAACGCGGTAGCGGCCTAAGCCGTCTGGATTGTATCCCGGCATTAGTGACCCAGGGTTCCTGTACCCCTATGGAACAGCAGCGTGTTCTCAGTGCCCCTAGTGTCGCAAACACCCATAGGCGACGGTAACTGCTTACTATGAAGTAGGCTGCCAGCCTGTCTGCTGCAAATAAAGCAATAAAAAAAGAACTATTAGAGAATAAGACATAACAAACAAATAAGAGAGCGACGGAAGACATTGAAACAAATTCAGTAAATTAGCGGAACTATTTATTGAGGTCAATTAATATAATTTTGTTTAAGCTTGCGATTCCATAGTTTTGTAGGTGCACAAATTAATATTAAAATATTTTAACTGTAATAATAATAAAAAAAAAAAAACTGTCAAGTCTGTGAATGCTGACACATGGCTGTCTGAAAAATTTTATTTAAAAAATAGTTTTCTGATTTCTTTTTACATATTTGCCATTGCAATTACGAATAAATAGTGAAAATAAATCCTTCAAGTGTATATATATATCATAAAAATAAGAAATAAACTATTGAAAACTAAAATCTCATAAATTAGTTCAAAATGACAACTCACGTCAAAATGAAAATATGCTTTCGAAGTGTTGTAAAATTTAATATGTATAAATAAAACAAGTCACATGAACAGACAAGATAGCCAGCCGTAATCGCGCACGCCTTCCACCTGCTGTACCCACTTCGCCAAGCTCCACCCGACCAACCTCTAACACAGAAGATTTGGCCAGAGGGATGTCGAGCCATAACAACGAGGATGGGACAGCGTCGTCTAACTCGTGTCGAAGACCTACGCGGGGACGTGGACGACCACCATCAGCACGCTTGGAGCCTGCGGGGAGCGCCTCGCGCCCGACTCCCGCTACTGGTGGTGTAGTGCGCCGCATGAGATGGACTAGGGAGATGAATGAGAGTGTCATGCGCGCGTACTTTGAGGCTACAAAGATGGGAACCTACCTCACGGCGTATCGTGATCGGATGCTGTCTCTGTTTCAGGTTCTTCACCCAAATACCACTGTCACGGCACAGCGCTTGTCGGATCAGGTGCGGGCCATTCAGCGGTTAAAACTGCTGGACGAACCTGTACTTGATCGTCTACGCACTGAAGTACGGAACAGTCTTAGGATAAATGAAAATGCACAATATCCAATTCTACAACATAGTGATGTTGTGATGGAAGTATCCTCAACATCACCATCTAATACGGATTTGGATATTCATAGGACTGATTCCGTAAGTAGCCAGGATTTAGAGCGTATGAGGACTTTGGAGGAGGCAATTAAGGAGTATAAAGACATACCTACCCTAAATAGACCACAGCTACCTCGTCTACCCATACATAGACATAGTTTGTCTATTTTGGGTAATTTTAACCAGCTTTTAGAACCGTATATATTAACAAGTAAAGATCTGGATGAGACACATTCTATTTTGTACTGTGGGGCTGTCGCCGTGTGTCGTACTGTTGGTGTGAAATTTAATAATATTCCCCAATATGAAAAAAAAACATATGACAAACCAGCCTGGCAGTACAGAATAGAACGTAGAATTAATGCAACACGAACTCTAATAGCTAAACTAATTTGTTTTCGATCGGGAAATACTCGACCAAGGGTGATGCGTTTCGTGACTCAGGCATTTGCTGGAACCGATATTGGATCTAGTGACTATATGCTTAGAGTCACGGAGCGCATAGACTTCTTGAAACAGAGAGTCTATGCCTGGGCAAACCGGATTCGCAGGTATAAAGAACGCACAGAAAGATATTTCCTTAATTGTCGCTTCCAAAGAAACCAGAAAGGTGTGTATAGAGGCTGGGAACATTCGAAGGTATTAGTGGCTGACGGACAGTTGCCAAATAACGATGCAACGCTGGAATTCTGGCGTGGCATCTGGTCTGTTCCGGGAAGTCACACTGAGAACGAATGGAAAGGGGCTGTTGAACAGAGGTGTGAACTTATTCCAGAGATGGAACAAGTCATAGTGGTTCCATCAGACGTAAGTTGTGCAATCCGTTCGTGCCAAAACTGGAAAAGTCCTGGACCGGACGGCTTACACAACTTTTGGATCAAATGGTTTAAGATTTCGCACTCCTGTTTGGCAACTCAATTCCAAGATGCTATAAACTCGTGCTGCCTCCCATCCTTTATGACCACGGGGGTCACGCACCTTATACACAAATCTGGTAGTACCATGGATCCTAGAAATTATAGACCCATAACTTGCTTACCTACCATCTACAAGTTGCTTACATCCATTTTGAGAACAAAATTAATGAAACATCTCTTAGACAACAAAATTTTGGCTGATACTCAAAATGGATGTAGGCCGGGGTCCCGTGGTACGAAAGAGCTCCTCCTCGTAGATATGGCTATCAATAAACAAGTCCGTCGAAATAGAAAAAACCTCTGCACTGCTTGGGTTGATTATAAAAAGGCTTATGATTCAGTGCCGCATTCATGGCTTATGAGGGTGTTGGAGTTGTATAAAATTGATGCTACTCTACGCACCTTCCTAGGTTCGTGCATGCGACAGTGGGTCACAAGACTTAGCCTCCCAGGAAGAGGACGGTTTTTAGACGGACTATTAAGAATAGAGCGTGGGATTTTTCAAGGTGACAGCCTGAGCCCATTGTGGTTTTGCCTAGCATTGAACCCTTTGAGCGCACTGCTTGAGGATTCAAGACTAGGTTTTCAACTTCGCAGAGGGGGTGAAGTCATATCTCACCTACTATACATGGATGACCTCAAACTGTTCGCGTCAAAAAAAACGGACCTACTAGAACTATTAAAACTAACTGAAAGGTTCAGTAGTTCTATAGGAATGGAGTTCGGCGTGAACAAGTGTGCGGTTATGCATGTACAGCGGGGGCGAGTTGTCAATTCAAACGAATTACAACTCTCTGTAAATATGTCCTTCAGATCTCTCTCTGAAGGTGACACCTACAAATACCTTGGTATATCACAATCATTAGGTATCGATGACGTAGACATAAAACAGCTGGTAAAGGAGAAATTTTTTAGCCGCCTGAGAAAAGTGTTGAACTCCTTCCTCTCAGGTGGTAACAAGATTCGCGCCATTAACAGCTGGGTTATGCCATCGCTGACCTACTCCTTTGGTATACTAAGGTGGACTCAGACAGAGCTGGATGCCTTGGATCGAAGGGTTCGTTGCATGATGACTTCATATCGGATTCATCACCCACGATCATCGGTTATGAGATTGTATATCCCACGGAAGTGCGGAGGGCGAGGTCTGCTAAATGCCAAAAATCTGCACAACCGTGAGATATGCAAGCTCCGGGAATACTTTCTCAAAACCAACGTGGGGATGCATCGGGATATGAAGGCAGTAGACAAGGGACTCACCCCGCTCTCTCTTGCAAAAGAGAGCTGGAGCAGGCCTGAAGTAATGAGTACTGCTGAGCGTATGGATGTGTGGAAGAGCAAGGAGCTGCACGGTAGATTTTATCGAGCACTATATGGGCCCGATATAGATCTGCTGGCATCGGTGAACTGGCTTCGATTCGGTGACCTCTTTGGGGAAACCGAAGGTTTTGTCTGTGCAATTATGGACGAGGTTATTAAGACGAACAACTACCGGAGGTATATCCTAAAAGACGGCACGATCGACACGTGTAGAGCCTGTCACTGTCCTGGTGAGTCGATTAGGCATGTTACTTCTGGTTGTTCTCGTCTTGCTAACTCTGAGTATTTGCACAGACACAACTTAGTGGCCAGAATCATCCATCAGCAACTTGCCCTTCGATACAAGCTTATATCTTCAGAAGTGCCCTATTATAAATACACGCCTGAGTCAGTTCTTGATAGTGGCCATATCACGCTCTACTGGGATCGATCTATTATCACAGACAGGACTATTGTTGCCAATAAGCCTGATATTGTGATAATAGATCGATCTGCGAGACATACGATGATCATTGATATTAGTGTCCCACATGATGGTAACCTCGTGAAAGCAGAAACTGACAAGATTACAAAATATTTAGATCTCGCTCACGAGGTTGCCGCCATGTGGCACATGGAATCAACGAGCATCGTACCGATAGTGGTGTCAGTGAACGGGCTTATAGCGAAGAGCTTCGATAAACACCTAGAGAGGCTTTCGCTAGGTAAATGGGTGAAGGGTCGGATACAGAAGGCGGTTCTCCTAAGCACGGCACGCATAGTGAGGAGATTCCTGTCTCTGGAGCCCTAACCACCGGTAGCTTGGGCCCTAGGCCTCGCTCCCAGCGACGGACAGTTTTTTATATTTTTTAATTTAATTTCTTTGTAAATATCGTTTTATAAAATAAATTATTTTTTTAATATTAATAAGTATTTTATAAAATGAAATGTAAATTATTTTGAAAAATGTAAATAACTAGAAAAGAAAATAAATAAAGAGGAATTAAAATTTAAATTAAATATTATCAAAAAACCTGCAACCTGGTCTTTATCATGCAAATGATAAGTTATGACCGTACAAAGCCGTTTATCGTCTAACCCTCAACCATTAAAGGAAGGAACCTCGGTGGAACAATGACGTTCGAACGTCGTTGTTCTGGTATTAGTGACCTAGGTTTCTAATTCCTTTGGCAATGCGTTAGCAATTCTATGTTGTAAACGTCCATAAGCGAAGGTGACAATCTGCTACCTTTTTGAATTTTTATATGTGTGTTATTGTGAACCGTTAATTATAAAGGCCTAGACTCCAAACCACAGAACCAACTGTAGAAGGTAGCAGATAGGAGAACCTCAGGTGAGTCGCCGCGCTTTCTGACATGCTGGGTATTTTCGTCTCCTTTCCTTTACACGTTAATTATTAAATCCGCACTACCTTTGTTTCCCGCATCGCGGCTACCATCTTTCGAGACCTTCACACCATTCTTTATACGGTCCTTCAGCCTCATCAAATGTAGACAAAGAAAATCTTTGACGATCTCCATGACATAACGGCTAACTCATGTCAGTACGCTTGCGAAGGGTCTAATTCCCGTGCCGCGTCTGGGTGGTTATATTATATAATATTATATTATTTACAAAACAAAAATATGTAATTTATTAGTTGTCTTGTACCCATAATACAAATGCTATGCTATTTACTTTGGAACTAGATGGCATTATGTGAATTATCCCAATATATAAAAAAAACTGTTACATTAATCTTGTGTACATTTATTAACAGAGGCAATTATGAAATAATTTAAATAAGCACATAAACTGTAGTTCACTGCCATTATTCACTCTAATACAAAACACTTTCATTGCGCATTCAACAAAAGAGCTGCAGATGCATTCAACATCTGTTGCAACCCCCTATGAACTCTTATGACCTCCCTGTTCAGAGAGGGTTACGCCTTTTTACTACCTTCATGCGCTTTTCTTGAATATGAGGTAAGATGAGATAATATTTTCAAAACTTTTTATGGATGTTATCCATACTATATTATTACAAATGTGAAATTAACTCTGTCAGTCTGTCTATTACGTTTGCATGCCTAAACTACTGACTCAATTTTGATGAATTTCGGTATAGAGACAGATTTTTGTCCCGAATTTTTTTTTTGCAGAATAACGTTTACCGAGTCAGCTAGTTATCAATATATATATACCTATACTAGTGTAATTGTGAAAATTTAAATTGATTTATCGATTTTCGTTGATAGATGAATTTTTTCAATGATATTATAGTTTAGTATAAAATATAGGCTATTATTTTTCAGGAAAAATACACTACCATTTTCCATATGAAGTCTGGGATAATAATAGCATATTAATTAAATAAAAGTAGCTCATAGCTCAACGCTTATCAAAGCAAAAACGCGTTAAAAATGTATAAAACCCAGTTTTAATTATAATATTTCCTAATATACGTACAATCATTTCCACATTTGTATTTTGTAAAAGAAAACCACAGAACATGCGCGGTTAAGTATATAATTAACTCAAAGTAAACATATTAAATAAATCGCTTCAAAGTACTACCATTAAAACATTAAAATAAACAATGACAGTTAATATCTCGTATGTACATATAATTATAAAAAAACACAAATTTAAGCGGAGCTTTTACAGCGTAGTTACGGAATATATGTTAGTCATTAATTCTAAGTGAGAGCCAATCACGTACTTAAGTGGCTCAATGTACCTGCACGTATCATTTAAGTTTACCGATTATCTTAATTGTTATGCCTAATTTATGGATCATCTTAATATTAATACCCTTCTTTATATCATGTCTTTTATTATACACAGATGTGACCTCCGTTGCTCAACGGTTAATGCATGTCGCAGTGCATGAGACTGATTCTGCATGTTTATATAATATGTATTAATTACAAAAATAAATATCAGTTACGTATTATCCATAACACAAACGCTCTACTGCTTACTTTTGAGATTAGATGGTGCCGTGTGACTTGTCACAGTATATCTTCTTCTTCCTCCTGCCCTATTAGAAGTTTAAAAATATTGCCTGTAATTGACAAACTATAAAGTAACAGACTAGTATGGTATGGCCATATAACGCAAATTAAATAATACCACGTGAAAAGGAAAATGCTAAAAATGAGAGTGAATGGACACAGATGAAGGAGGATTAAGGAAAAGAAGGTTCGATGGCGCAAAAGGTGACATGGTATAAAAAGGGTATGAATGTTGAGATGACAGCTAACTGACGAGAGAGGAACATAACCCTTGGAAAGAATGACTCAATTATAAAGTCATTCACTTACTAAACATATACCGGTGTAGCATTTCGAAGCAATAACAATCTAAGTGCATTTAATATTGGATATTGAACTCATCATAGAATCCTCAAGGAATGTTCTCGTAACTGAAAAATACGAGGGTGACACTTCAAACTGTGAAGCGTCAGTTTACAAATAAAACAGACAATTACAGAACGCTATGTAAGGGGCGGCGTTATTAAGGAATGGTGTTGGATTACGTGACATCTTAATTGTGTTGGCTTGTACTTAAGATGGGTTTTACTACATGTGAATAGAATAGAATATTCTTTATTGTGTAAGGTACAACTGGCAATCCTATCGCTGAGCGATCTCTACCAGACAACCTTTGGATGGACACAGTGTATAGAATTTTATTTTTATGGTCTAGTTGTATAATAATATAGAGGGTATAATAGATAACAAAAATATTAAAAAGTACATTTTTTAAAATTGTAATCTATACAATATATAATAATGAAAATGTAAATGGATATTAGCAAAACAGAGGTTGTTTTTAATAAATTATTTTAAATTAAGGTCAGCTTCACCTTTTAACATTTGATGTAAACAAAACGAGTTGATTTTTGAAATATAAAAAATCAAGGCATCAATACACGAAAATATTCTTCTGGGAAATAAATGTTTATAAACCATAAAACATACATAATATATTATAATAACAAAATCTGTATGATGTTGTTTTATATTTGAAGTTATTTCTGTGCAAAAACAAGATGTTGATCTTGATGCATTTACTGTCGGATAAAACCACTGCTGATTATTATCACAGCTAAAACTAGTGCGTTGCATGTTTTGCAACTTTACCCTTGAGTAACACTTTTTTCTTTTTTCTTTTTTTTGTGTGTTTATCACCATAAAAAGATAGGTTTTTACAAAGGTCAAAAAGCCTAAACTGCGAGATACTTTAAAAAAAGCCTTGTAGGCTCACAAGCTGTTACGTGTAGTTGCCGATATAGAAATATTGTTGGATAAGGTATCACATATATACCACAAATATCACAGCGAAGGGAAGCCTCATACACATCTAACAAAATATGATATAATGTTTGAGCGATTGAATGAAAATCAATAATTATATATTAGCTAAACATACTTCATTCCTACCGGGTGTATGGACACCTGACATGGACCAGATATTTGATTTAGAATCTGTTGTTTTTTATACATTTTATCGCACTGCGCTTTTTTCTTACTTTCTCCTCATACCAGTACTTTTATGATTAATTAAAGAAATAAAAAAGAAAGCATTTATTTGGGACTAAAATAATACATGTCGTCGTTGTTAAACCAATATTTGCTATGTGCACTTTTTTGAGATCTCAATATTTTGACTATTATGCCTAGTTTGCCACACAAACTTGAATATATAAAAACCGATATGTGATTCTAATTATTACATTATTTTAATATAAATCACGTTAAAATAAATTGTTTCTTATCTTATATCTTTAAACGAGCAATTCTTGTATATACTTATATAATTGGAATCTCGGAATCGGCTCCAACAATTTTCATGAAATTTAGTATACGGGGGGTTTCGGGGGCGATAAATCGATCTAGCTAGGAATCATTTCTAGAAAATGTAATTTTATTCGCTTTTTTTATTGGAAGAAAAATAACAAAAAGGTGACTCTTCCTGACATCTATCGGCGAATAATAATACTATTTTTTTTAAATGAAAGAAAGAAAGAAAATAATTTATTTAGGACAAGTACATAACAAAGACACATTAAAAACATAAAGAAAATAGTATATACAAGGATTGTACAGTCCTAAAATTGGACCTATTTTAGATTAATGCTGGTTTTTATACAAAAACCAGCGCTGTTCTTCCAATAGGCCCGAAGAGAGATGTCACGGACATCGACATATATAGGTATAAAATAATATAATTGCTTTAACGACACAACAACACTAAAGCTATTCCAGCAGATGGCGTTGTTAAGTAACACAAAGTCAATGAGTGTTTGCTTTGAGGTTAGACTAAGAAAATCAATTATTAATTTCCAAAAAAAACACAATTTATAAAAAAAAATACCGAGCAAAGCTCGGTCATCCAGCTGGTAAAATTTTACATGAGAATGTTTTCACTACATATCTCAAAGTTTAACTTTTTGCACATAGCAGATATTTATTACAAGTAATTATTAAAATTACAAACTCGATTTTGATGGGTGAAATATAAAGAATCAAGGCATCAATACACTAAAGTATTAAATTCCACCGCATTCCCAAACCCTGTAGGGCGTCGAGGGGCCCAAAATATCGGGTGTCTTATTATTTTTAGTCGAGTGGTCGCGACAAACGAGCCGATGCGTCAGTAAGTGTCACAAGTGTCAGAAATGCTTTCCTTTGACAGCTGCCTAAATATTTTATCAATACAATTGAGTATAGTATTACGTTATGCAATTGAATTTTAAATATTTATTTTGTTTATGAATTGTACTGTCATATGCATCAGTCTATATTTATTTTATCCACTCGTATTTAAGTCACATTCTTATGGACTACTTCATTTGTCAAAACAAGCATCATGAAATTAGTAGTATCATTTAGAAACCCAAAATACCATTCAAATTGAAGGTACATGAATATAAAACCAGTAGCCCTGATCTTTTATACAGCAATCAAACAAGACAAGTGTTGGAGCGACTCAAGCTAGAGTGGCGAGAAGTCTCTTGTCATCGTAGTTAGTCAACTACGATGGGTGTGCAGTAGTTTATTTTATAAGAAACAATCCCTGCACTAAGAGAATTTTTTTATTGTGTTCTTTTACAAGCAAATAATTGCTGGACACATGCACCACACACAGGCATATTTGAAACGGTAAATATTTGTTATGGAAATTCTTAATAATTTTTTTAAATTATCCACTGCATTACACTTTCCATGACTGCAGCATTTAATAAGGAATTTTTACTTTTACTAAGTAGGTATTTCCGTAATTTTTATATTAAATTTCTTCGAGGCATCATAGATAATGCCTGTTGTGATAATGTTGGATGGGCCTTTTATTTGTCTACTGAACTCTAGCTATAAAAATATCCAAATAAATATCGCTAAGGAACATTAATGTGTTATAACAGGGACACAGTTATAAGGAGGGACACAGTTTACAGGTAAATTAAAAAATAAACTAATAAATCGCAGTCTTCGTGTATTTATTTTAATGTGTTTAAGTACTCATTAAGTTAGTTACATTTAAATTTTCTTCTTAAATAAAATATTTGTGTTTCTATATGCAATAAAAAATCTATTAATACTTCTACTGTGTTACCAACTTGCCATTTATTCCGAGTCAGAGCCATAAAACAACAAAAAGCAAACATACGAAGTACATATTTAAATTGCTATTGAGATTTTAAAAAATCTTAAAATTATTATTGAATTTACGTACCCATAAATTGTTAAATAATATTAATTTTGAAACATTACTCTAAAATATTGATATTTTATTTCAAACAAAGCGTCGAAAACCCATCACCGACCTACCACAACACTATTTAAAACAATCAATATGAAAACAATATTACATCTCTCTAAAATTCTATTTTCATCACGCACCATACGATCTCAAACATAACATTGTTTCACCTAATAATAATCTGACTGAAAATATAACCGTGACGTTTGGTATGGTGATGCGCGAGCCTAATCCACGGTTGTCTATTTACGTGGTCCCCCTGCGTCGTAAAACTTATAAATAATAAACGTGTTTGAGCGGTAAAGGTTAGGGCTGAGGTCTTAACAACAGCGAGTAAAATATTTTCTTAGAAAAATATGTGAAACATTTACCAACAACGCTGTGAATTACACAGTAACGAACGCTTAGATGTTACGTATTTTTCAGAATTGTTGTAACATATCAAGACGATCGTTATATTGGAGGCTATTAATTGCGTTGGGTTGCACTATTAGATTCATGTATTTTAAACCATGTTTAATTAAGTGTCAATGGCGCTATGGAGCATTGCAAGAACTGATCACAAGACATTGAAGTTTCGATACTTCGGTTTTTAATACCGTGTCACTGTCAGATGCGATATTATTATTATCAGTTTTTTTATTAATTTACAAAACAGATCGATACTGCTCTTGTATATCGCTATGCAGTGGTACTTCTCACTAGCTATATATATACAAAGAAGCAGTAACTTCTCAGTTTTAATTGTGATTTAAGCGATAAGCAAATGTTGAATTCGCTTGACGCTGGTCATCGCGACGTGTCCCTAAGAAGACGGCTCCAGCGGTGCGTGCGGAGATACGGTTTACGAGTGTGCGATCACTATCTTTCTCTTCATTAGAACATGTGCTGAGCGTGTAGGGATAATGATAAAAATGTTTTATGGATAAATAAAATGAGCCGACGACATAAAAGTGGTTATTGGATTTTGATAACTTACAAGGCCCATTATTTTTTATGTCATCGTATTTAATTAGCGCTTGTGTTGAGTACAACACAAGCTAATTAAAATGATTTAAGGACGTATCCTTAAAAGATCTTTTAAATTCATACTTTATGATATTCGCTTTCTGTTTTATTAAATACGCCATTTATTTATTAGTAATCAAAAATCTTATAAATTCAATTATTTTAATGATGTTGTCAATAGCTCTGACTCTTAGAATAAAAAGTATAGTTACAAGCATAGTTACAAGAGTTACAACCTACTTAGGCTATGAAATTAAAAACAGAGGTTTAAACATAGAAACATATTCAAAAAATAAAATAATCAAATTAGAAATCAATATCTTCTACATCAGATTTTGATTCCTAATTACATTGCTATAATTTTTTTTTTATAATTGACTAAATTCTAAATGTATTTATATTTATATATTTTTTAATGCTCATACATGCACACAAATTATATATTATTATTTCTAATTAATAAAGCTTCTTTTTTCACAACTCTTGAGATCAACAATATTTTGCTTTATTAACAATTTTATTTACCAATATGTTTAGAGTAGGCGATTGAATATACTCAACTTAAAGCTTCGCTCTAAGTGATAAAATCACCATTTATACAATAATTTTTATTCATTTATTCTATGTAATAATAATTGAAATAGAGAATATGATAAATGTATGATAAAAAATGTACACCTATTGTTTCTGCAATACGTATGCCGTTTTACAATTATTCTAATTATGGCACCAAATTTACGCTCGTAATTAAATTTAATGAAAATTAACTGACTACAAGTAGTACTTACTTGTATTATTAATCGTGTATTATGATTTTATAATCTGGTAAATATTTTTTAGGATAAAATCAAAATCGAAGTATTATTTTTAAGAAATATACAAATTTTTGTGGATATAAATATCGCTTGATTTAAAATATTCTTATTATAGCAATATCGATATATAATCGATAACAGATTAGCCATTATGAATATTGATGATGCGATGGAGGCGGAATGTTTACACACGGACGCACGTGCCGACGTCTGTGGGGGGATCAAAGCGATTAGTAATCGATATCATCCCGATTGAACTATGCATTCGGAAGATTTACACATCATTGACTGGATACAGTGTTAGATAAATTAACTTTATATAATGTGGTAGGGCGTCAAGCCCGTCTGGATGGCGACCACCTTTGGTCTTAAGTATGCCGCCATAAATAACCTTGTGTTGTGTTCCGACATTAGTGAACCAAGTTCCTGTACCCTTATGGGACAGCAGTGTGTTCGCGATGCCACTGGCATTGCAAACACCCATAGGCGACGGTAACTGCTAAATTCTAAGCGGGCCGTCAGCCTATCTGCTGTCCTACTGCATTAAAAAAAATAGTTATTTACTTAAACAACAATCACACAGCACACATATTAATCTGACATATTTGTATACTGTACAAAAAGAAGACATGACATAAAATAAACATATGAATTGTTTCTTTAAAATTTTACATAAAAAATACAAGTACAAAAAAATAAACATTATTTACGGAGAAAAATAAATTACGGATTGCCAATAATGTTAAAAAAGGTAAAATAATCATAGGTCTGTAACATCACTAGCATTAGATTAACAAAATCACTAGTATTTAGTTAATATTGACTGCATCCTAATTATCGTTTGTATTAATGGTTGGGGAAAAATGCTTATAATTTTTATATTTTTTGAACATACAGTGATGTTATTGACCATGAAAAGTGATGACGAAAAAGTATTGAAAGATGAAATACTGATTTGATTGTGAAGTACGGTAGTAACAAACATAGTTGATCTGTATGAATCGTATTACCGACGAAAACAAAAGGTAAATTAATTTGGCAATATCTACTGACAAATGTTGGTGAAACTTTTGATTGAAATTTAGTCAAACTAGCTTTGTAAAGTGGTAGCACTTCAACCAAAAGAGATAAATAACACCTTAAAATGCAGACCAAGTCGTGCTCTTGATAATACGTCAAGGTTTATAAATCGATGGTACGACGTCTGTGTATTACGAATGAGAACTATCACGTTTTACGCTCGAGGGAGGTGAGCCTACCGCTCATATGTGATTCGGTTTCATGATATGCGAATGAAGTGCGAATTATAAGCATCGGAAAACACCTAATTTATTAAGATAAGTGGTACAATTATTACTGTAAAAGCTCGATCTACAAACATAATTTGTAAGTTTACCAGTATATGTTAGGGATTATTAATAAATTTAAGGGTCTACGAGTAAAATCTACTAAGTCCTAGTATAAGTTATAGTTCTTTTATCCGTGTAGGGGCGGAGAAAGAATACTAACCTCTGTGGCCGGGGTCGGCCTGTCGTAAAAGGCGACAAAACAACCCACCCTAGCTACGTGGTAGGGCCTCAAGCTCGTCTGGATGGCGACCAAAGGTGGTTTTAAGTATGCCGTCATAATAACCTTGTGTTGTGTTCTGGCATTAGTGACCCAAGTTCCTGTACCCTTATGGGACAGCAGCGTGTTCGCGACGCCACTAGCGTTGCAAACACCTATAGGCGACGGTAACTGCTAAATTCTAAGCGGGCCCTCAGCCTGTCTGCTGTACTACAGCACCAAAAAAAAAAGAGTCCTACTTGCGCATCGCTATCTAATGAAGATTTTTACAAAAATCTTGATAGGATATCGTCTTGATATTAAAGCCACAAATAATTTTCTCCGTGCAGAGGTGGAGTAAGAATACGGACCCCTACCCCGCAGTAGAGAGTGGCCTGTCGTAAAAGGCGACAAAACAACCATAGCACTCCTCTCTTTCAATATGCCGTCACAATAACTTTGTGTATGTGTCGGCATAAATGACCTAGGTTAGGTTGTCTGTCTGCTGCTTCATAATAATAAAAAAAATGGTGTCAATAAAAGAAAATCTAGCTAATAAAATCAATAAACGAGTAAGTAATCAAGTCTATGATCTGCCGTTGAAAGTTTAGATTCATTATGCTTGTTATGTGCAAATATTTAGAAATCAATCAATATTATAAAGCAAGGTTTTTCATTTTCAATATTGTACATAATTTATATATTCTAAAAATCACTTTTTATATACAAATTTTCGTTATAGCAAACAATGGTTACAGCGTTCCTAAACAAAGAACAAATAAAAAAGTTACAGCGCGGCAGTATCAGTGTTTTTTAGACCGCAATAATCGGCTTATCCCGCCCCCGGAAATATTTTGACGAATTGAATTTGTTTTTATATAGGGCTGGTTTTGTTTAGACGTTCAAAAACTTACATTAGAATAAAGAAATTTTCAGATATTCATATAATTCCAGAAGCATCATAATTTTTTCTCGACTTTTTTCCGCCTTAACCGTCGGCGTATTTCCATGACTTCGCGTTTAAGTAAAAAGCGAAAATAATAGAGGTAACTCTTATCTGACATCTGTACCCAGAAAAGAGATGCTGAGTTATGCTCTTTTTTGCAGCATGTGACATAGCTGAAGGATATTCATTGGTCGTCTTTAACCCACGAAAGTTACAATGTGTCGGTATTGTTGTTTCGTATATAATTGATTTAAAACGTTTAGAAGAAGCATTATAAACCTGTTAAGAAGGGCAACCCTGTCTACCCCACTCCCGCTCCCATTTTCGGAACTTGTACAAAAAACAGCGTCCGCGTGCGAGGGTTCCCACGGCAGATTTGTGATTGACACTGAATAAATTGTATTGTAACGGACCGATGATTAAGCGATGTTGTATAATGGGTGTTATGGGAAATTCTTGTTACAGATTGAAATGTTTTCGAATCAGATTGTCGGATTAAGGTTTCTATATCATCTTCATTTAAGCTTTAATCCTTGCTGCACGTTGAGCCTTTAGGGATTTTTTTTTTATTTGGAACAGCAAACAGGCTGACGATCCACTTTATAATAAACCGTTGTATTCGCTTATGGATATTTAAGAGGCCAGTAGCACCACTAACACACCGCCGTCCGCGTAGGGGACCTGGAATCTGAGTCACTTATGCCGGAACACAAAACAAGGTTATTATGGCGGTACATTTAAATTAGAGACTCAGGGTGGTTATCATAAATGCCTTGGAGTCCTACGATATAGTCAAATAGTAATACTCAAATAGCACTCATCTGGTTTTAAGTATTGAATCGTGCCGAATTTTTTTATTTTGATACGAAAGGAATTGAAGTTAATACGAAACAACTGAATAGTTTTCGTATTGCAAGCTCTCAGACCAGCAAAAAAGAGCACCGCTTTGTTTTTTAGAGTCGTTGCGAGACAGGGGCGCCCTGTATATATAAAATTTCCCAATTTTTAGGTAGAACTTCAAGGTAGGGTGTTGACGCTGGTGCTGATGCACGCAATAGTATTTCCTAGTTAAATTTGTTTTGTGCATCAATAAAATAAAATAAAATAAATACTGGGAGGGACAATAATTAATTACTAGTACACCCGCGATCTGTAGCACGGCGAAGTGGTTTATTTAGTATTTATGTAATGCGTTTTTGACAATTTAAAGGGTTCAGAGAAGTTTAGATTTGAATTTTAAATAAAAAAAATTTTATTGCTAGTGTTCAGCAGACAGGCAGACGGCCCACCATGGCAAGTGGTCACCGTCGCCTATGGACGTTTGCAGCACCAGAGGCAATACCAACGCGCTGCTGGCCTCGAAGAAATTTTATAACGCCTTTTTTGAAGAACCCCATATCGTACCGCGCTGAGAAAATCTCAGCCGGAAGCTCATTCCAGATCCTGAGAGTACGCAGCAAGAACGTTCTAGAGAAACGTTTAGTACAAGAACGAAGAGGCTCCAAGAAATGGGGATGAACACCCAGCCGATGGCGGGCAGTGCGGTGGTAGAAATATTTGAAAAACAATGCACAATTTTGTAGTTTTTGCTTGGGTAAATTATTATTTATATTATTTTTAAATAATTATGCTTTTATAAAAAATAGTAGTAGGTACATTTTATTAAATGTATATTGATTTTAATAGTCATTTTACGTTAACGTATCACCTCGTTCCCAATAAGTACGGTGAGAATGGACCCAAAAAAGGGGCAATTTCAATTCCACGTTGGGGACAAATTGGGTCAAATCCATAACAGGCCTCAGGCGGTAAATCCCCGAGTTCGTATTTCAAAGTTACGGTACGACCGATCGGCCAATCGGACCTGCGCTTATCGGCCAATGACAATCCTACAACAGAGCATTTCACTAATTGGAGTGCTCATCGGTCTACAACAAACAAATTGTACAAAACCAAACCAACTTTTAAACAACTAAATCCAATTACTAGAATAATTTAAGTAATTGCTTCTTGTTTAAAATAGGAACACATCTATCGCATCTATTTTAACTCATACTCGCTTTATAAATTAAAAAATAAATTATAGGAGATCGTTACAATGTGATGATTATGTTGTAGTATTTTGTATAAGAATTATACGTTTTCGTATTTGGCAATAAATAATAAACATTTAGTACAAATTTATAATATACTAGCTGTGCCCGCGACTCCGTCCGCATGGAATAGTCACTTTGGGCAGAATTTTTTGGATATCTTAAGGTTCATTTTGGATTACAAATCCTATAAACCCTAAAATATAAATGAAATATGCAGTCAGTATTATCGAATGCAACTGTTACGCCATGCGCCCCCAGAATACGTACGTTCGAACCTACAAAGTCCAGCTGAACCCTATTTCATATGATTGATGATATAAATTTGAGGTCAACTTAAATTGGAATATAAAATATCTGAAACTTATCATTTTTAACAAAAACTATTTTTTTTTCTAAAACAAAAATAGCCTAAGTTACTCCTTGATACCTAGCTATCTTCCAGTGAAAGTCCCGTCAAAATCGGTGCAGCCATTTCAGAGATTAGGCGGAACAAACAGACAGACAAACAGACAGATAGACAAAAATTATAAAAAATAATAGTTTTGGTATATGTACCGTGTATACGTCCGAATGCACTTAGTAAAAAGCAGTTATTTTAATATTACAAACAGATTTGTATAGATAAGAAGGAACATCATTTAACAATTGCTCTGTGTGAGCCAATGACAATCTTCCTATTACACCGCCGAGTCGTAAATTCGAAAATGGAACTCAAGTTCGTTAATTATCCCAACTGGCGCGATATCAGCCGATTGATCGTTTCAGTACGAGTTCCAATTTCAAAATTAAATTCTAAAATTGGCTTTTGCCGTTTAAATTTTATGTGTTTCCGAAGTAATTTTTTTCCAATAAATATATTAACTTCTAAATAACAACAAACATATAACAATAACTTCGTATATAATAAAATTCCGCAATATGTGATAGATTTAATTATCAATATGTTATCTCTTTAACTAAACATAGAAATTCTCGTATATACAAGTCATTCGTAATTTAAATTGCTTTTTTAAACGGTAATTATAAAATAAAGTTTAAATTTATACTTAAGAACGTCATATTTATAAACACTATTGATAAAGTTTAGTTACGTTTTTTTTACACTATTATTATATAACTGAATATTTTAGCATTTAGAGCTGATTGATTCCGAGGTTCACTATTGTCTACTGCCAAAACAGAAAACCAGTGACCGATTTTTAGTTGGGGAACCCTAAATTGTCACTTGCGCTAGAGCCCAGTCTAGTTTAGCAGGGCAAAAGTTAGTAGGTTAAGGCTATGACTAACTTGGTGGTTTTCTTTCTTAATAATAATGAATTAAAAATATTTTGTCGTAATAACATCCCATAAGATCTTATTGCTAGGTTCGGACTTCCCCTAAAGGCTCCCATTAAAACCCGGTTGTAATCCAGACTTTCGCTTCGGTGCCCGGGGTCCGCTTTCCGACTTTTTCTTTTCCACCTCGCACGGTCTTCGGTTTCTCTTGTGGTCAATCCATTGGCATGATTATCACCCTTTACAACGTCAAGTCAGCGCTGTTTGGATTTACCCCCGGGCCGGGGAAATGTTAGGCCATATTTCATCCAATGGTGAAAAAGAACTATGTAGAAGACTAGAAGAGATACATGCTATCATGGGGCTCCAATCACTAACTTCTCTAGATAAATAGGCAATAGGAAATTTTCATGTAACTAGTTTAATATCAAATTTATTTCGTAATTAGGCGGTAGTTACTCGTATTTTTTGTAATCCTTAATCAGGTGAACAATGTATCACAGAACAAACAAAGGTTTAGCTCGGATGCAGTGATATGAAAACTTGAATGTATGTATGCTTGATATGAAAACGTGATGAACACTTGTAAAACCGTTTACTGCCTCCGTAGCTCAACAGATAACACACGTCAGACGACTGCGGAGGTCATGGCTTCGATTACCGTCCCGAGTTTGTATTTTTTTAAAGCTGAGGAACAAGCAGGCTGCCGGCCCACATAATAGTAAGCAGTTACTGTCGCCTATGGATGTTTGTGACGCTAAGGGCACCGCGGATACGCTGCTACACTAGATTATTATGGCGGCTTACTTATATACTAATGGTGGTTGCCATCCAGATGGGTTTGGGGCCCTACCACGTAGGGTTGAATTGTCGCCTTTTGCGGCAGGCCGACCTCAACCGCAGGGGTTAGTATTCTTATTCCACCTCTGCACGGAGAAAAAGTCCTTTATAAAATCTTTTGACAACCTTCGTGGTACAAAAGACAACACTCGTCAAACGGCTGCAGAGATCACAACTTCGAGTACATACCGCAGTATTAATTGTTATGTTACATTTGTATAAACAAATGTGCAGTATGGCTGCTCCAGTACATATAACTCATTGCTGAACATCGAAGTTTTTGCTGTTGTGCGCGTTAACAAATTTAATGACGAGTCGATATTCCGACACCGATTGTTTGCAAAAGGCAATGTTTTAATTGGTGGCGTTGGTTTGCGCACGTATTTGCATTTGTGGTTGTTGTTGATTTAAATTGGTTTCATATTATTAAATGCCAGTGAATTTATTTGATGCTTCAATTTAGTTGGTGTGTATTTTTGGTATTTTTTGCGGACTTGCGAATCTGCATGACAATTTTGCTATAGCTAACGAAATGTGTGAATTTTGTAGCCGATAGTAATAATAAGGAAGACGAGACCAACAGTTGGCTTTGAACTGCGTTTGGCTATATTTAAAATTTACAAATATATATTATTATTATAAAATTTTAGTGTATTTAACTATGGACATTTATTGATTGTAATAACAATTTCATTAATTTTAATTTCAATTCTAGCTGCGTTTCGTCCAATATACCTAGATATATGTAGATGTCTCTTGATATATAACATCTTGAACAAAAATAAAAATAAAATAGTAATTTTACTGTTTTCTCTTAATCTTTAACCAGTGACAAGGGGTCACAGGCGTAATGCGTGTTGAGAGTTCTTAGAACTGATCGCTCCCCCTCACTCGCCGCGACTTTGCGTCAGATTGTCAGTAGCTTTTCTTTATTTTTATTCTTCTTTCTTTTAACATCAAGTTTCTAATAAAAAAAGTGTCAACTTTATAATTTTTCTTGGCTAAAGTCGACTGAAATGTAAAATAAGGATTTAATTCAATCGAAGAACAGTGATATTTTTTATATTCTATTTATTCATAAATTCTTCTCACTAACTTTTTCTGTTTATTACATACCAATGATTAAATATTAAGGCTGTTTTAAAATATCAGTTGAATTTCATAGCCAAAGTTAATACAAAAGTGACGCCTGTGGCTGTTCCTTATCTAATATATAAAATTCTCGTGTCACAGTTTTCGTTGCCATACTCCTCCGAAACGGCTTGACCGATTTTGATGAAATTTTTTGTGCTTATCCGGTATCTATGAGAATCGGCCAACATCTATTTTTCATCCCCCTAAATGTTAGGGGTGACCCACCCCTAAAATTTTTTTTTATTTTTTTGACATTTTATTATTTATATGGCAGAACAACGTTTGCCGGGTCAGCTAGTAGTGTTCTAAATTTGTCATATTTAAACCCATAACTACTGAGTTATGGGTTTAAATTGAGTGCTCATAAGTATAGTTGGCACTGACCTGGTAATCTCCCTTTGCGCAGCATGGAGCTTGCCGGCGAGTCGCGCCGCGTCGGCCTCAGCAGCGCGCGCTCGCGCCTCCCAGTCGCCGCGCGCGCGTCTCTCGCGCTCCGCATCGCTGCGCGCAGCACCCTCACGCTGCAACAACATTAAGTCAGATTATGCAAAAGACCTTGAAGGATCAAATATCAATTTATAACTAGAAACGTTGATCGCTATGTAGATTACACATTAAATTTCAATTGCTATGTTGTAAGCAGTGCATGTGGAATATAGTCGTTTAAAATCAAATTAGAATTCCTTCTAATCTAATCAGTTAGCATAAGTCCCGTGGACAGTTTAGTTGACCGAATATTGTAATTATATTAGATGTTGGCATGACGAGTTCTTTACAATGAATAATATTATAAGTAGACTGATATAAGCATTTTTTGTCATGATAAACGTGCGGATTTTGTTACAAGGAAAATACTAGAAATGTGAATTTGTGGATATAAAAAGATAGCTATATAGATAACACTTTATTGTAAACCAATTTTACAAAAACAATGAAACTTATTTACACAATCAATATAATATGTACTTGACTTACAATGGGCGGCCTTATCGCTACAGAGCGATCTCTTCCAGACAACCCGGGCTGTAGAACATTATTGGTGTTATATTGATGTGGAAGGGAGGTATGGCAATAAATAATAATTATATTTTATTTACATAATAAATAGATAATATACATAAAATTCAATAATACATATAAAATATAATAAATAAATAGATAAACATGCTTAAATATCTATATTTGTAGAATACATAAATAAATATATGTTTTGTTATTACACTAAAGATAAGTAGTGATTTTTAAGGAGTGGTAGACCAAAGAAAAGATGAATGGATTGTGAAAAAGATGTGACAAAAAGTGAACGTTTAGGTGACGACTAATATGTAGAAAAGTCTTAACTCACCTGTTATGCCGTGCCGATTCCACATGTGCTAAGAGCAGGAAGAAGAAAATATAGGTACGTTTTTTACCAATCTAACAAAATATTAACAGTACTGATTGGATTTTATGTCGGACATAAATATAATACATATAATATAATCACGCCTCTTTCCCGTAGGGGTAGGCAGAGACCACTTCTTTCCACTTGCTACGATCCTTACATACTTGTTTCGCTTCGTCCACTTTCATTATTCCCTTCATACATGCCCTTCGGTTTAGGGTGCTCTTGACCTGGGTTTTTTTCAGACGTCCCTGATCTGGTCTCGAAACGTCCGCCTAGGTCTACCCCTTCCAACACTTTCAATTACACTCGCCTTATACACTTTTTTCGTCAATCGTTCTTCATTCATTCTCTCAACATGGCCAAACCATCTCAGCATACCTTTCTCAATTTTTGTCACTACATCTTCTTTCAGACCACAACGTTTCCTTATCTCACTATTTCTTATCCTGTCATTCAGTTTAACTCCTATCATACTTCTTAACGCTCTCATCTTAACTGCATTTATTCTGCTTTCAATGCTTCAAATATAATGGCAATCCATTTAACATAAAATGGGAACTTTTATAATTGGTTTGTACAATTAAAATGAATTTGTTTTGATTTAGTATATAGATACGTTATGTTCTAAGCCAGCTATCTTAAGACAAATACTACAACAATCGTAAACCCAATTGTTACATAAACCTATTAAACATTTATAATGCAAAAGTTCTGGCATCATAAGAAAATGACAATGTGGATAAAGTTTCGAACTTAAGCGTATTGTTAATAAATTACAATGGAAGCAAACTTGCGCTAACTTTAAGGAAATTGAGATACTTGTTCGTTCTGTATTGACAGGAACATTGATCAGTTTGACGGTTTACTCAACAAAGTTTAAGCAACTTTATACCTACAATAGATTTTTAGACGTAAACTCTGTGTCATTTTCTCTCATACTCTAACCCATTCAATGTTGAAGTACAGCTTTTAGCAGTATCGAGACGCCAATTTAAGAGTCAAGCACTTCCTTTAGTACTTCAGACAAGTGTTTGATTTTAAAAAAATCGCAAAAAGTTAGTAGTGGACGCTTTACGTTGTTTGTTATACTGAGGAAAAATCTCAAACTTGACTCCAATATATTCTTTCTTTATTATTGCTAGCCGGGTGTACCAGTTCCTATCTGGGTTAGAAGCGTACGTGAAATCATATCCTTTCCTTTGGGCACCAGGCAATCGAGGAACATTGGCTTAGTTTTACTGGACATACCAGCAACGTACGTCCCCTTGACAATTGCGCTGGAACGCAATGCACCTGAGTCTTACACTACCCTACCTCAAGATGCACCCAGGCGGTGTGCATCAAACATTTCCGGTTCAACAAAAATGGGTACATAAGCTGACTTAGGCTTAAAAATTCTTGACGGGACCACTTATACTCTCTAAAGTTCTTAAATATTTAAATTTAATTAAACCACAAACAGTAACCTTACCGGCTACTTCAAGTTTTAGTTCCGAGGTGATATTATCGTTGTTTGGTACAAGTATAAATAGTTAAGCGGAAAAAAGTATAAAACGTCCACTGATTTAAACCAAAGACTATGAAACTTTAAACTTGACAGAGACAATTTTGTTTTGATACCAGATATAATTACGCGAAAGTACTCCCCTAATTTTCAACCATTATTTTCTCTAGACCACGCCTGCTTGGCCTATTTAAGTTGATTGTGTGTGCCGATATGTCTTTAGTTTAAGACTAAATATGTCGTGCCAATTCTCTCATCATCATTGCAAATACTTTCATCATCAACAAGTAATTATGCAGAAGATATAAAATTAATGTTTGTGTCAAATGACTTCAGAATATCCGAAATATTGACTTTCAGTAATAGTTACGATTGTAGTTTTTCATTAAGTATCACCAAAATGCAATGGCAGCTAATGCAATTGCCGCTTATGCTTGTACTTTAATCCAATCACGAGATATCTTAGCGAAACTTTGATGAAGTTTTAATTGAAAATTAGCTTGGGCTGTATCTTGGTGGCGGTTCATTTGGCCTCGGTAGACCAGTAAATGGGAACAAGTTTAGGCCTTCCCATCCTCCAGCTCACCTGTTTCTTTTAGATAACGGCTCTTTCAAAGTTTTGTGATAATAAACATGTTTTGGCTGGAACCACCTCTCCAGAAATTAAATATTCGTTAAAGTTACTGTTAAATTATACTTTTATTTTATAAATAAATACATAATATTTTACATAAATATCCCGACTCGGGACGGGAGTTGAAATATAGACTCCGCAGATATTCGGACGTTGGAAAGCCGTTGCGCGGAGTTCGTCTACCGGTATCATCTTATCAGTAATATTCATACTAATATTATAAATGTGAAAGTAACTTTGTCTGTTTCGTTTTTACGCCTAAACTGCTGAACCAATTTTGATGAATTTCAGTATAGAAATAGATTAAACCGTGAAGAAAGATATAGGCTACTTTTTATTTTATGCTACAAAAACGTTTGCCGGGTTAGCTAGTGTTTTTATAATTCTAATTTTTTAAAGTGTTTTATTCTATTTATCTCCGTACAGCGGGAGAGTAAAATTACTGACCCTTACGGCCGGGGGCGACCTGTCGTAAAAGACAACAAAGTAACCCTAAAACGCCCGTCTGTATGGTAACCACCCTGGTCTTTAAGTATGCCGCCATAATAACTTTGTGTTAGGTTTCAACATAATCGAGCCAGGTTCCAGTTTCCCTATGCGGACGGCAGCATGTTGGTGGTGCCACTGCCATCGCAAACGATCCATAGGCGACGGTAACTGTTTAGTAATAATTGGGCCGCCAGCCTGTCTGCTGTTTCTCAGCAGTAAAAAAAAGTGTGAGCCTAGTGGTATCATACTCGGAGACCAATGTAGAGGTTACGAGTTCGAATCCGACTTGCACGCATCACTTAGGCAGCAGCAGGAACAGGAATAGCAGGAACCTATCCGCACAGCCTATAACGTCCCACTGCTGGACTCGCCCCTCCCCCCACATGTCGGCTGGACACTATACCCATCATGCTAGGCATGTGGATGTATTCACGATGTTTTCCTTTAACTTCTGAGGCATATATTATAATATATATTTTCTCGATGACAAAGGACTTCCTAAGCGATGCATTCCATCGTGGGGTCGAAACCGAGACTTCTAGTTTCGTCACTACGTACTTCAATGTAATGATTGTCCCTCATTTCTGGAAACAACACGTCCGCTAAAGTGGACTGTGCATTCCAAATTAATAAAAGCTTTGATATTTTGTCTGTGCACCACTACACCTCGTCAAAGCGGAAACATACGAAAATAACCGTGACCGAGCGTTTCCTTTTGTTTTTTTTTCTCACAATGGCACAGAAAGCTTTTAAACGTGATCTTATACATGATTTAATATGTTGATATATTTGTTAATCTTGGAAATCTTGCGTAACTGAGCTTATTTTCAATTGCCTCCCTTCTTTTTGTTTTTAATAACAAGAATATTTGTAGAAAATTTTCACTGAAAATGCAGGGGACGAAGTAAGAATACTAACCTCAGCGACAAAACAACCCTAGCTACGTGGTAGCGCCCCAAAACCCACCTGGATGGCGACCACCCTTGGTCTACAAGTATACCGCTATAATAACTTTGTGATGTGTTCCGGCATTAGTGACCCAGGTTCCTGTACCCCCGGGACAGCAGCATATCTGCGGTGCCCTTAGCGTCACAAACATCGTTAGACGACGGTAACTACTTACCATGTGTCAGCCTGTATACGTCAGCCTGTCTGCTGTTTTCCAGCAATAAAAAAAAAAAGGTTCAGTATGAAATTTAAATTAAGTCAGTGCTGGGGATCATTGATTAGTGTACGGTATTAAAAAAATATTATAATTTTTTAATACCGTACACTAATTTAATTGTATTTATAAAACTGTTTACCATCGTGACAACAAAAAATGGCACTAAGAAATGCTGCTTGCTACTATTCAACAACTGATCTCAAGGTTCAGCTGTATAAATTTCGAAGAAGATGTAAAAAATTATTATTATTAATATAAGCAAAAAATTATAAACTACAAAGAAAAATGCACTCTTCGTTCTCTATTGATATACGAGATCAAATATTCTATAGTTAGCCCAAGGGCATGTCAGAAACCACCCTTACTGTCACTAATGTCAGTTTGACAGCTGACAACTTGACAGGTGAGAACGTATCTGACATGTTTCGACATTTATTGGGTGTTAGAACTGGGGTTGTAAAAATTAATAACTTTAGATAGTTGTTAGAGAAAAGCTCTGATAAACTTATATATGTATGGTTGACCTGTTTTTTAGTTTTAATACCTGTCTAAATATTACTAATCTTATGATAACTGGAGAGAATTATTTACGAATATATCAATTAAGTTATGTGCACAACGATTCTATTCAGCAGAGTGATAATGTTACAAGAACGAGCTAATCAGGCTTCTTCAAGTTGTTCCATTACTTGAATAACTAATTTTAAGACCAACTAATCAGCGACACCTACCGCTCTTTTTTACTCTTTGTTGAGAATGAAGTGTTATTCACAAACACCGTCACAGCGGCACAAATGAGATGAAACACGATTAGAATAAGACATTTAAAGACACGTGTAACGTGAGTAAAATTTAATTTTGCAATTTAAACATGATTTAATTGTTCGATACTGTAACGCATATTAAGAAAAAAGCCAGGCTATATTCTGCACCTGAATTTGTAAACCATTTTGTTTGTCATATTATGATAAGTAGTCACTAGCTGTTAATTCATAGTTTTCTAATTTTCTCATTTCACATATATCTTTTATTAATTGTTCAGAATGTTTTTTCACAGTTATAAATTAATGTTTATTAAAATAAACTCTCTCTACACTTTATTTATTAAAATAAATAAAGTGTAGCTTGAGGATAAGTTAGATGAGTAACAACGAAATTTCGTTTCCTACTTTCAATGTGAAACCAGAAAATAATTTAAATAAAAAGGATGACTGATTTTTTTTTTTCCCCCAAAAAGGGCTTAACGTCAGGCAAGCGGGCGGTTGTAAAAACTAAGCCATAACTATTGCAACATGCAACATGTTGTGCTGACCCTATATAATGTAGGATAAGGGCAGGAGGAAGAAGATTTTCATAAATGGAGATCAGCAGATCTTATCTTTATGCTATATATAAAAAATAGCGCATCGTTTACTACTTATTTTAATAATTATGTGTGTGATTGAACGTTTGAAATCTGAAAATATAACCCATTTCAAGACTATACTACAATTTAAATAAGTTATTATAAAACATACTCCATTAATAATAGTGTTTATAAAGATAATACAAATCAACTGTCATTATCATGTATTATAATGGATCATTATCGTTTATTTTAGTTTATTGGAATTTTTTATTGGTGTCGCTCATATATATGTGTAGAGTTTAAAAATAGTTGTGTGAAATTGGAATACTTTGTAAACTATGTTGTAGTTGCCCATTAATTACTACCTTTTATTGTCACCGTTGTAGTGTGTGGTGTCGCACCAGAATAGCACCACCCCATCTCCTCCCTTGGGTGTCGTAAGAGACGACTAAGGGATAGAAAGAACGGAGGATGGGCAGCAGCATCTTTCCGTGAGAGCATCACCAACTGCGAATACTGCGATCGCCAACCCGCCTGCCAAGCGTGGCGATTATGGCAAAAACCCCCCTAAAATGACAGATACACACAGGCCCCGGCCCCTAGTCCCCGGCGGCCCCGTTCGTGGTGGTCACGGTAGCAGCCACATAAGCGACGGGGCAGGGGGTGCGAAGAATCCCCGGGTTCGGATTCGCTACCAAGAACGACGACCTTTGGCCCTGGCAACATACAATGTCAAGACACTGCGGACCAACGAGAAGTTGGAGGAACTGGAGGAAGCTTTGAGCAGACTGCGATGGGATGTTGTGGGGTTATCTGAAGTCCGAAGACAGGGAGAGGACTCAATAATCCTAAATTCCGGAAATCTGCTCTACTTCCGGGAGGGCGACCAACTGTCCCAAGGTGGTGTCGGGTTTCTCGTTCACAAGTCTCTTGTGAACAACGTTACTGAGGTGAGGAGTGTTTCGACTAGGGTAGCGTACCTAATACTCAAAATTACCAAACGGTATTCGTTGAAGGTCATTCAGGTTTACGCTCCGACTTCGACACATCCTGACGAAGAGGTGGAAGCCATGTATGAGGACATCTCAACAGCCATCCACACTTCTAAAACCCACTTTAACGTTGTCATGGGAGACTTCAACGCAAAATTGGGGAAACGTAGCGGCGATGAGTTGAGAGTGGGGCAATTTGGGTTCGGAAATCGGAACACCCGAGGCCAGATGCTGGCCGACTTCATGGAGAAGGAGGACCTGTATATGATGAACTCCTTCTTCATGAAGCCAGAACAACGCAAATGGACTTGGATTAGTCCCGATGGTGCCACCAAAAATGAGATTGACTTCATTATGTCGACCAAAAGACAGATATTCAATGATGTCTCTGTGATCAATTCGGTGAAAACTGGGAGTGATCACCGCTTAGTAAGAGGCACATTGAATATCAATCCAAAATTGGAGAGGTCTCGACTGGTGAAGTCTACGCTCCGACCTGCACCCATACAGATCCAAAACCCGGTAAACTTTCAACTCGAATTGCAAAACCGCTTCGAATGCCTCGGTGACTGCGTTGACGTGGACGAGTATAATAACAGGTTCGTGGAAGCTGTTCAAACGGCCGGGTCTAAATTCTTCAAGGCCAGCCGTTCAAAAAGAACCGGAAAAATCTCAGATTCTACTCTCAAATTGATGGATGTGAGACGTCAAATGACCCTTCAGTCCCCGGACGATGCTTCCCAGTATAGGCAGCTAATTAGACAGATCTCCAAGTCCTTGACTCGCGATATCCGCCGCCATAACACAGACTGTGTAAAGGCGGCTATAGAGCGTAACAAGGGCTCTAAAGTATTCGCACGAGACTTGTCTATTGGGCAGAGCCAACTGACGAAGCTGAAGACCGACGACGGCAGGGTCGTTTCGTCTAAACCCGAACTTTTGAGGGAAGTCGAGAAGTTCTACGGACAGCTATACACGACCACACGGGCACCTGTTAACAACAAGGCTAAAGACCCAAGAGCCAAATTAACCCGACACTACACCGTAGATATCCCAGACGTCAGTCTGTACGAGATTAGTGTGGCCCTTAAACAGCTTAAAAACAACAAGGCGCCGGGTGATGATGGAATTACAGCCGAGCTTCTGAGAGCTGGTGGTACTCCTGTGCTTAAAATCCTCCAGAAGCTATTTAATTCCGTCATCCTCGATGGCAAAACGCCGCAGGCCTGGCACGGAAGTATAGTGGTGCTGTTCTTCAAAAAGGGCGACAAAACCCTTTTGAAGAACTTTAGACCGATATCACTTCTGAGCCATGTTTACAAGCTGTTTTCAAGGGTCATCACGAATCGTCTCGCGCGCAGATTTGACGACTTCCAGCCTCCCGAACAAGCCGGATTCCGAAAAGGTTTTAGCACCATAGACCACATACATACGCTGCGGCAGGTTATACAGAAGACGGAGGAGTATAACCAGCCACTATGCTTGGCGTTCGTGGACTATGAGAAAGCCTTTGATTCGATCGAGACCTGGGCGGTGCTTCAGTCTCTCCAGAGGTGCCACATTGATTATCGATACATCAAAGCGTTGAAGTATTTGTATGAAAACGCCACCATGTCAGTCCGTCTCCAGGATCAGAACTCGAAGCCTATCCGACTGCAGCGGGGAGTCAGACAAGGCGATGTCATATCGCCGATGCTGTTCACTGCTGCGTTGGAAGATGTCTTCAAGCTTCTGGACTGGAACGGACTGGGCATCAACATTAACGGTGAGTACATCACTCACCTTAGATTCGCAGATGATATCGTAATCATGGCTGAAACCATGGAAGACTTAAGCCATATGCTTGATGGCCTCAATACAGCTTCCCAAGGAGTAGGTCTCAAAATGAACATGAACAAGACGAAGATCATGTCTAATGTCCATGTCGCACCTACCCCCGTAACAGTTGGGAACTGTACTTTCGAAATTGTTGACGAATACGTCTACTTGGGTCAAACGATCCAGTTAGGCAGGTCCAATTTCGCGAAAGAGGTCACTCGTCGAATCCAACTCGAATGGGCAGCGTTCGGGAAGCTCCGTAAAATCTTTTCGTCCCAAATACCGCAGTGTCTCAAGACGAAGGTTTTTAACCAATGTGTGTTGCCAGTGATGACATACGGAACGCAGACGTGGTCGCTAACTATGGGCCTTATGAGAAAGCTCATGGTCGCTCAGAGAGCAATGGAGAGGGCTATGCTCGGAGTTTCCCTGCGAGATCGAATCAGAAATGAGGAGATTCGCAGGAGAACCAAAGTAACCGACATAGCCCGGATGATTGCAAAACTGAAGTGGCAGTGGGCTGGGCACATAGCTCGAAGGACTGATGGCCGTTGGGGCAGAAAAGTCCTCGAATGGCGACCGCGTACCGGAAGACGCAGTGTTGGTAGGCCCCCCACAAGATGGACCGATGATCTGGTCAAGATCGCCGGGATAGGTTGGATGAGGGCAGCGCAGGACCGATCATCGTGGAGATCTTTGGGGGAGGCCTTTGTCCAGCAGTGGGCGTCTTCCGGCTGAAATGATGATGATGAAAATAAACTCTCATCTGTATTTCATAACGTAGACCATCAATCAAAGTCGTCTCGAGTAACACAGCCGTGGCTTACCCGCTGACGGTTCGGCGATATTTTTAGAAATTTCTTATTACTTTTTGCTTTAATTTTAATATTTTATTCATACAGATCTGTTTTGGCAGCGTGAAGTATTTAAATTAAATCTCATTTCTCCCAAAACGATATAATACCGTGATTTCGCGCTTTGTTATATAGACATATAGTATTATACAATATTAATGGAAACCATAAACTCTATATAATGACTAAACAATTATGTTCTGTGCCTACTATTTATCACTGGGTTTCATTTCTATAAAAGTTTTTTTAGTAATTACACTAGCTATCCCCTGGAAATTGATAGGTATCATATATGTATGGATTCATGGATGCCGACCACTGTGAATAGTGGAGAAGGAAAGGCCGCAAAGCGGACCACGGACACCGAAGCGGAAGTTTGGATTGCAAGTTGGAACTCTAAGAGTACTCATACTTTGGCGGCTGCCTCTGAAAATTATCCTTTTCGAATCGTTTTTCTAAGACCGTAAAATTAGGTGATGTTGTGCAAAAAAGTTAAGCTTAGTTTTAAGCAAAGATTACACACCTGTTTATATAAAATGTATTGTGAAGAAAACAACTTTTGATTAAGAACTGTAGCTAAGACTGTGTCGCTTGCTCAAGAAATAAAAAGAAAAATATATGTATCATTAATTTCTACCTAGTTATTAAAAGAGACAAGTACATTATTATTCCATATTAAATAAGAATAATTTATTTCAATATGAACTCATACATATTACTTATTGTAAGAAGCTTTTACCTTTTTCAAAAAACGCTGGCGAGAAAAAAAACGGCTAAACTTCTCAACAATTTTTTATTATATCATATTTAATTCGTTATTTTATATTATCTTTTAATCCGGTATAACCGACAATTAGGTATACAAACTATATTGGAATCTTTTTGTTAATTCACGAAGTACCATCACATTTCGGACGTTCTACAAGCTAACAATTGAAATTTATATATTTTATTTTATTTTTTATTTTTATTTATTTGGGAAACAAACAATTACAATACATCACAATATAAAGAAATCATAAAAATTAACAAATCAGTAAAGTATCCACTTATAGGTAATACACATAATTGCATCATCCAATAGAATAATAGTGATGTCATAAAATTAAAATTACAAAATACATTAAAAAAGAATTGAGAGATCTAAACATAATACTTAATACTTTAGCCATTTGCATAATTCGAATATTTTCAATTTATAATGTTAAAGCAAAAAATGTCTACACTGGTGTAAGATTTATTATATTCAAGACAAGATCTGTGTAAAAGAGTGTTTCTTGCTAGATTCGACTTTATTGAAGGTAAAGAAAAAAGTGACATTTGCATTGAATTTAAACGGGGACACCTCAGGAATATCTGACTTATAAGGAAAGGGGAATCAATGTGATTGTTGAGTAACTTGAATAAAAATACTTGGTCTCTCATAGCCCTCCGCACTGATAATGAATGAATTTCAGGCAATTGTTGATTCATACCATCACATTTATATTTTAAGTGTTTTATAAATTTATTTTGTACGGATTCAATACTGTCTATATATATATATATATATATATATATATATATATATATATATATATATATATATATATATATATATATATATATATATATATATATATATATATATATTGTACTGTGGGTTCCACACTGTAGATGCATATTCTAAGATGAATCTCACGTAAGATTTATACAGTAAGGTCAATGTGGAGGGCATTTTAAAATCTTTTCCAACTCTAAGAATAAATCCCAAAATTTGGAAAGCCTTATTAACTATGTGATTCACATGGGAACAAAATGTCAATTTAAAGTATAAACAAGAGTTATGAAGATTTGTTGTTTAAAAATATTTTCTCTTTCTATTATTAACTATTGAGTGCAAAAGTGAACCCTAAATTGCTGTTATTTTTCGTTGCATAAAGTCACATATATCAGGACAAATATTTTCTTAAAAACTTTTAAATTATTGGCTTGTCTTACTTAACCCCAAGAGACCTTTATAATTCTAAACTAAACATTTTATTATTGACAGAGCCTCTTCACCGGTACTCGAGCGTTAGGTATTAAGCCGAGGGCATACAAGGGGTTGCAGCAGCAAATAAATGCTGGTATGCAAATATTTATTTATCTACCAATCTGTACGCTTCACTTAGTTTATGTATGCTGTTTTTTTTTTCTTTTACTGATATTTTATATTTATCGATAATATACTATATAATTAGATAATTAAAGATGATAAATGCATATGACACCGCACAAAGAAGAGACCACAAATATAGGAAATATTTTATAATGTATTTTATCTCATTCTCTCCACGTTATATTCTAAATATATTAGTATAAAGATGTATATAGGTGTCTCTTTTTACTGTGACTTTTCCGTTTCATCGAGTTTCAGATCACAATGATGCTAAAGAAGTTTTCACATCAAAAGAATAAAAAAGAAGTAATAACATACTTTCCGCATCCATACTAAATAAATGTGAAAATAACTTTGTTTGTCTGTTACGTTTTTACGCCTAACTGCTGAACCAATTTTGATGAATTTTGGTATAAAGATAGATTGTACCTTGGAGAAGAACATTTTTTAAATTTATATAGCAGAACAACGTTTGCCGGGTCAGCTAGTTATCAATAAAATGTTCATTATGTAGATCACATAGTGGATTGGAAAATAGTATACAAAGGGTTGCATATTTTTTCAAGTAACGTCAATCGCTAATCATTCCCACGTCGGCTGAAACGCCGCCACGTGACCGGCACGCGTCCTCTTTTAGCGTCAAATTAGAGGGCGCCACTCTTTACATTCGCAATTTTATCAAATTTCAGGCATTAATATTCATTTCAAGTTGACCATTACTTTTATGTATACGTGCGTAATGGCGACCCGTGTAGCGCGACAGCTTTCAAACGTCGGAACACTTTTGGGGGTCTTGGTTTCGATTTTTGGCCTGAATCTGTTTATATACACAACAACAACAGCCTGACATCCCACTGTTGGGCTCGGGCCTGCCTTTAGAGAGAACGGACTACATTCCCTCCACCCTTGTACAAGGTAGATTGGCAGGTTTTCCATTATCGTTGAATTGTCGGTGTCTTATTCGTGCAGGGGCGGAGAAGAATACTAACCTCTGCGGCCGGGGTCGACCTGTCGTAAAAGGCGACAAAACAACCCACTCTGGCTACGTGGTAGGGCCTCAAGCCCGTCTGGATGGCGACCACCTTTGGTCTTAAGTATGCCGCCATAATAACCTTTTGTTGTGTTCCGGCATTAGTGACTCAAGTTCCTGTACCCTTATGGGACAGCAGTGTGTTCGCAACGCCACTGGAGTTGCAAACACAAGGCAACGGTAACTGCTAAATTCTAAGTAGACCGTCAGCCTGTCTGCTGTCCTACAGCAATAAAAAATATAAAAAAGAATTGTACAAGGCAATTATACTATAATATGCACATTAGGCAAGAAAAACTGCCTAAACGTGCCCTGGTGGGATTCGAATCCGGGACCTGTAAACGAATTTATGAGACCTCTAGATTGGTCACCGAATTTAATAGCAATGAGCTACCGGGTGTTATGTTTATGTGTAATTCGGGTTCGTATCCCGCCCTGCGTTTGGGTGTTTGTTTACAAAAGAAAGTGTATGTGTGGTGGGGTGGTATCAGTTGTCTGGTGCCCGTGGCGCGGGTGCTGTCTTCTACTTTGGGATTGGATGGCACTTATTGAGGTGTCCCAGTATACAATATATTTATTTTGTTTATAAATGGGTATATATGTGTTTTAGTAGTTGTATAATGTGTATTGTTCATTTAATGTGAAGTGCAACACAAAAATATTGCATTTTCATATCATTTATGTAGGCCCCTGCGGAAAACCAGCGTTGGTTTCTTATAACCAGCTATGCTGAGCAGACGATCTTTTTAGGGCACTTATATTTATAATACAATTTTATTTAATGTGTTATTATTTATATAGTTAATGTGTTAGTTATAGTTTTTGCTCTAAATAAACTTTTTTCTTTCTTTCTTTTCTTTCTATAATATGTACTTACTCGTATTTACAATAGAAAGTATTGTATGTAAAGAGTACATCTACTACCCATAATACAACCGATCTAATGCTTGATTTTGTATGATACAAGATGGTGTCATTTATGACCGTATATTTATTTTTAACTTATTAATTTATAATTTTATAAATCATATAGTAAGGACTGAGAGTAGCAACTGACACGAAATGTTAATAAAAGATTGCCTACAATACAAACATAATTTGCTAAGTTGGGGCATTTTATTGAATGGGGGTAGCAACTATTTGTTTTTTAATTTCACTTTTCATTCATTCATTCACTCTCACACTACACAAAACACAAAAATGCCACACTCAAATTATATTTCAATACCCTCTTTATTAGTAATTGCGGCAATACGTAATTTATTATTCTCCGTAAATAATGTTTGTTTTTTTTGAACTTGTATGTTCCTTTTTCTCTGTAATATTTTAAATTAATATTTCATGCTATTTACTTTTTATTTATTATGTCTTCTTTATATACTATAGTCTACGAAGTGTGATATTTTTTGTCCAATTTCCTGTTCATTATATATTAGTATGAAAGTTTGAAATTTGTGCTCTATGATCATTGTTGAAGTAAATAAATAGATAAATAATTATTTATTAAGTTAAACCCAAACAATTAGGACCCGCGTAATTTTTCTACCTCACTCTGTAAATGTAAACATAAAACCATGTTATTATAAATGTGAAAGTAACTTTGTCACGCCTAAACTGCTGAACCAATTTTGAAGAATTTCAGTACAGAGATAGTTTGGACGTTGGAGAAGGGCATAGTCTACTCTTTGTCAAAAAATTAAATTTGAAGCAGGTGAAATAGATGTCAGCGTAATTAAGTTATTTTTTAAATTTATATGGTAGAATATCGTTTAGCTAGCCGGTTTAGCTAGTAATATATAAAATAAACACGTCAAATAAAATCCTCAAACAAAAAAAATCACGATAGAAATTATTATAGTCGTATATTCAAAAATAACTTGACACCTTTATAAAACACATTTTCGTGTATAACGTATATTTTTTATATTAAAAATTAAAGACACGCAAGCACGCATATCTTTACAATGTCGGTTAATGAAGAAGAAATTTACATATTAGTTCCGATTGTATATTTTAAATTACGAGCAATCAAAGGTGTTTTACTGCGTTGCATTTCAAATATTGTTTTACAATGTACATTTGTTGGTCTAATAATTTATTTATATGTTGTTTTCTTTGTTTTTATCTAATTCATGATGGAGTAGATAATTGTTTGCAAACTTTTAGTGTGAGAAGTGGTCGTATTTAGATTCTTGTAAATTGCTGTGACAATACCTCGAAATACTCTAGAAAACCATAGTTGAAGCGGAGTTTAATCCAGAATAGAATAAATATATTTTTATTTTTCTGCAAACTGTGCCACTCACATCGTGATGTTTTCGTCACAGAAATAAAAACACCGAGCGTGGCATGTTTTTCCAACGCAAATTTTAATAAATAAATTAATTAAATATTTATATTTGAATAATTTTATAATCAATCGACGCTTAATTTTCCCTTTAAAAAACTATCTAAAGTTCCAGGGAAAATAAATTATTTTGAAACATAAATCTTTTTCCGATTTCTCTAAGGTATCGAACGCTCTGTGACAACACACCGAGTTACTACGCTGAACCGTGCACTGTCTACGGTGCTACACGCGTCGGTGAATTTTTTGCCAGTGTATGTGGTTTTAAATTACAATTTTAGAATTTATGGTATCAATGGCTGTATGATATTTAAACAAAAAAAAATGGTTTTTATTTCACGAAATATTTCGGAAGAGAACTGCTTCCATGCTAATGCGATTGTAGGGTAGCGCCAACGGCATCTTGAAGACCATTGCGTCCCGTTACGACTATTACATCCAGAAGTAACAGAACATAGTTTTTAAGTTATAATGTACACTAACAAATCTATAGATGGAATCTGAAATAAATGAATTATTATTATTGGATTAACATAAATAAAATTAGTTTTGTTTTATTTGACATGTGTAAAAGGTATATGGTCCCAGTAAGTTTTTTTAAGATTCCAAATTTGTTTTAAAATATCCATGTCTATTTGACTTTTTTTAAAATAACACTATATTACATAGTTAAAATAGTAAAATTTGATATTTAATAATCAAACTGACTTAAACGGCTCACAAATCCAATTATAAATTACTATCAATCAATTATAAACTGCACGACCCTATAATGACTCATTCTCAATACCCCTCCCTGTAGTCTAATAAAACATGAACACTATGGATCAAGCTTATAAATAATTCCTTCGGCCCTTTTTGTTACACGTTTGCGCTAAACATAATGAAAACGAACACGTTTTTTTATTGCTGTAGGACAGCAGACTGGCTGACGGCCCGCTTAAAATTTAGCAGTTACCTACCTATGGGTGTTTGCAACGCCAGTGGCATCGCGAACACGCTGCTGTCCCATAAGGGTACAGGAATTTTGGTCACTAGTGCCGGAACTCAACACAAAGTTATTATAGCGGCATACTTAAGACTAAATGTGGTCGCCATCCAGACGGACTTGGGGCCCTACCACGTAGCTAGGGTGGGTTATTTTGTCGCTTCTTACGACAGGCCGACCCCGGCCGCAGAGGTCAGTATTCTTTCTCCGCCCCTGCACGTATAAAAATACATGATTTGTCTAATACAAAATCCAAAATTACAGAAGTGACCATTGTAGTACAAAACATATAATTCTTTAATCAAGTTTTTCCGATATATTTAATTTCAAATTTATGTTAATGTTTGTACATAACAAAAATGCTCAAGTTATACCCTTGGTACGTGGTAGCCAAATGGTATGACATTTGGAGACCATCATAGTGGTCCCAATCGAATTCCACTATGGCATGTACCACTAAGGTAGTTTTTCTCATCTAACGTACATATAACATAATGGCCACGTATTGACGGTGAAGAAAACTATTGTGAGGATACCTGCAAACCAAGATTAAAGGTATATGTAACCCGCCAATTCGCTTTGAAAAATTTGAATAGTAAATTCTTATAATTTCCTTTTTCACTCCATTGATATAGCAGCGACAAGTCCCAGTATTTTTAAAAAACTGTGTTGAAGTGCCTCCTAGACAAATAACTGAATCTTTCATAGCTAGGGCGCACTGAGTGTCTCACTCTGAATTAATGTGTAAATGTAATGTGTAATATATAGTATTCTATTTACATCTAAATAATTATTTTTTGTTGCTAGTTCTTAGTCATTTTAAACTTTTTTTTATGTGTAACCTGTGACAAATGTTGTTGGGTTTATATTAGTACTAACATATTAAATAAGACAATTTACTAATCCTCATATAAATACTGTTTGTTTGTCCAATAAATGGAAAAAAAAAGTATGGCGACTGTCCGTTCCCTGTAGAGGGAGCTCCTACAGTGTTATTGTAAACTTGAAATTGCCTTATACAGACACAACGTAAAAAATCTATTTTGTTTCGCATAACCTTATTTTCAACTCCAACAAAGCAGGCATTCAGTAGTTCCTTACACTGAAACCGCTTTCGAAGTGCAGTCAGTCCGTGCAAAGAGCGAATTTCCAAACCAAATGAGAATACTGGCAATTCGTACCTTGAAATGTTTCAGGGGTATTTCGAGGGAATCCCAACATCAAATGTATTGACCGGTCGTTCATTTGCATGTTAGGTTGGAAGTGCACGCACGTGAGACATTTAGATGTTCTGTAAGTTTTGTAGTTAAGAAATATTTCGGATGCAATAAGGTCTTGAAATGGCATAAATTTAACATACTAAGACCTTGATTTAGAACATTGGATGGCAATTAATTAACGGACACGAATGCGTAATACAAGACGGTAGCAAACTACGAATATAATCCTGTTTAAAACGAAATAGCTGAGTTGCACATTATTTACTTGCTCAGTATAAACAAACAGTATATAGGTATAATAAAAGAAACGGTGACATTTTTATCAATATATGGTTTTCTTTTTGTTTGTACTATTAAGTCCGCTTCATCGTTCAACAACTCGTTAAGATCGAAATTATCTTTAAGTTCAATTCCGACTGCATTACAAGTCTCTTATGAGCTTCGAGTTTATTTGTATTTTTATTGCATGTAATGTCCACAACCGATGACTTCTGTGGCGTAGCGGCTAACGCACGACGGAACGTTTGAGGAGCTCACGTACTATTATTGATCGAAGAGCCCACGGGTTTGATTCCCGTCACGAATTAGGTTTTTTATGTATAATATTTATTTATTTAAGAAAGAAAATTATATCAGTTGTCTACTACCCATAACACAAGTGCTATGCTTCTTACGTTGGGGCTAGATGGCGCTATGCGAATTATCTTAGTATATTTACATAATTATTGATGTTTTGTAACAAATATATGCGGCATGTCAGCTGAAAATTGGCAACAATTCCTCAAACTGAAATAGCAAGCGAAAATATGGCACATAAAATGAACAAAACTAATTTCAAAAATATCTCAGAGTTTACGAAACAATTTTCTGTAATTCAAACTAACTTCGAATATGGGAAAATATCTCCGAAACTAACAATTAGAAGCAAACATTTGGAGTTTGTCTCATCGGCGGGACACTCGTTAAAAACAGCCACTGAGGCATAAGCGTCTCCGCAGCGCGCGCCTTGTTTAAGCTCGAACCCAACTTTGGATTATGTACAGATAGCAATTTCATTATAACATTATTACTAATATTAGTTGAAGTATTAAGTATGAGTTTGATAGAAAAAAAAAAACATTTTTATATCAAGGGTCATTAAAATATGTTATTTTAGAACTAGGTGAACTGCCAAATAGGGCGAAATAGGGGTAAACGTAATTAAGTTTTTTTTTTATTTATTTATGACTGAACAACGTTGGCCGGGTCAGCTAGTTAATTATAATTGAATGCACAGTACCATATCATCATCATTGTAACTCGAGGAAAAAAAATCAGTTTGAGTTTGACATGAGTAAGCAAGCAGCAGTGTATTTTTTTTATTGCTGTAGGACAGCAGACAGGCTGACGGTCCGCTTAATATTTAGGAGATACCGTCGTCTATGGGTGTTAACAACGCCAGTAGCATTGGGAACACACTGCTGTCCCACAAGGCTACAGGAACTTAGGTCACAAATGCCGGAACATAACACAAAGTTATCGTGGCGGTATACTTCAGACCAAAGGTGGTCGCCATCCAGACGGGCTTGGGGCCCTACCACGTAGCTAGGGTGGGTTGTTTTGTCGCCTTTTACGACAGGCCGACCCCGGTCGCAGAGGTCAGTATTCTTTCTGCGCCCCTGCAGCGTATTCTTTTATATAATATTTATACGTATTTTCTTTTATATGCTTTATTAATATCTTAGTACAATGGGACCCTTCACACAACTCGTAAAAACATTATGCGCATAAAACACAAAAACTACATTACTGAACATGGAACTAAATCTGAGCAAATTTATTTGCACACCGTACTCCTTAGGGATTATGGCCCTCGGGGCCACTGCGGATTCTTAGTAAATAGTGTTCGTCGGTTCTATTCCCGGTTGGAACTAGAGGCATTCAACTTTGAGAGGATTTAGTTGTTGGTTGTTTTGACGAGTTTTTGGTTGTTGCTAAATAAGTTTGTTAATACCAAAGTCGGTTAAGAAGATTAAAAATAATATTAAAAGGTTTTCGGTTGGCATTTTTATACTTATTTGGTAGGAATATTGTTTGCTTTACAGCTATATATAGATATATCGACCTCACGCTTTACAGCTATATATAGATATATCGACCTCACATCTTTCTAGGGATAACAAGACGACTACCTAGATAAGAATTACCGCTATCTACATCGCCTTCCTTTTCTAGACCAATAATGCAAAAGAAACATTGCTGTCTTACTCTTCAACGCCGATACGAAAAATAGAACGTTGCCTGTTTTGTTGTCTGTAAGCTAGCACAAGAAATAAGGCCTTTTAGGACTCTCTAATTCTCATTATTATTACTACCCGGAAATATACTACCAGCTAAGATCTATATGGTCTGTTTAAGTCCTTCTACCAGGTTTTCTACATGTGCAATCATTGGAATGACTAGACACAGGGGGCAATGGGTTTAGGATGTTAATGGGGCTGCCTTGATTCTGCAGCGCACCGGGAATGTTTGCAGAAGCGCGTGTTGACCATTTCTACGCTGTAATGAGAAAAAGAGCTACCTCATTGCTACGCCGAGTGCGAGGCGGTACCAACATCATACTGAGCACCATTGCACAACGCACACAAAATTGTGACGGACTATTGACGATTTTACTAACATTAAATCTAAATACTTACTAACCCTATGACATGTATTGATTGATTTAAATAAAATTATTATTAGAACTATCTAGACCAGTTCAGGTTGCCAACAAATATAGACAGATTTATTGTACATTGCGGAAAATGTATTAATATTTAGAGACATAAAATTAACAATATTGCACAATAGCTGGCTATTTATTACTAAAAAGCTATATCTTCCAGACAACCTAGATTAATAAAATCTGTTTATTCATCTAGAAACAACAACACCACAGACATAGATGTATACTCAGAACAGACCCACTAACACACAAAAAACTTGAGGAACCTAAAATAAATTCACATAACTAACGAACAAAATAAGATCATAAAAATCGAAAACATTTGTAATGGAGTATTGTGATTTATAGACATTTTTATGGTGGTCCACTATGTATAGTATATATATAGTATATGACAATATCACTGAAGGGCTGAAGTTGCTGAAAAACATATTTTGAGCAAGTTTACATTAACTAATTAGAGAAGACATATAGAGGAACGGGTTGCCATGAAGGTTACAAAAGAACGGAGAAGATATGATCACCCATATAGATGAATGAATGATAGGGAAGTAAGAGGCCCTGCAGCCAGAGGCAGCCTGTCATACAAGGCGACTAAACAACATAGGTAGGGTTCCCGTCTGAATGGCAAACTTCTGATTTCTAAGCATGCAGCAAATATATCTTTGTGTTGTGTTCCGGCATAAGTGACACAGGTTCCAGTTTCCGTACACGGATGGCAGCGTGTTAGCGGTACCCCTGGCGTTGTAAATATCTGTAAACTATGATCGTGTATATGTCGTCACCCTGTCTTCTGACTACAACATCAAGTCAGATTTTAAGACGTGTCCCAACGACTTTGTGCGGTCACGGATTCGATTCCCATCCTGAATCTAAATTTATGTATAAGATGCATTCATTTCCTTCCTAAATTGCTAAGGTGATTATATAACTTTTACATGATCTGTGCAGTAAATGATTCATTATTGAGTATTTACAAAATAAAAGTACTATATATGTATAACTAGGGTATTGGTGGTATAGTAACCATAACACAAGTGTTATGTTGCTTACTTTGAACCTAGATGGCACTGTATCCATTGTCTCAGTATATTCATTTATATAAAAATATAAAAGAATTCTTTAATCCCCGAGGGTGCCAATTTATTTTTCCCTCTAAAATCAAAGTAAACAAGCGTATGACAAACAAACATCCTTTCACCGTGATAAATAAATTAGTTCCCATAGGAATTAATTGAATAATTTTGGAGTAAACATTTCAAACCGACAGTTGTCGAGTATTGATTTCCACTATGTTTGAAATCCGTATGGTACAAGATATACGAGAATGCGACAATTCGGAAGAAACTAATTTTCTAACGTTTCAATTTAAATACGAAAAATAAAATGACTCTTTTATAATATAATTTTTTGTACAAAATATCGCCTTGATATGATAAGGTTTATTGATAATATTTCAGAATTTTTTTCTCAGTATTTTTTTTTAATCAGCTACAAAGTTGCGCCAATACCTACCTAATTATACTAATACCTAACATTATCCTTTGAACTTGGTGTTCCGTCATATTCATAGTTTATATTATGACTTATATTTTATTTATTATATAATATTTACCAAAAATATATGTGGGAATGAAGGTGGTAATGTGAATGAATGATCGATGCAAACGAACAGATAGAATGACTGGAAGAGATTTGGTGAATGAACGGTAAAGGTCAGCGAGTGTATGACTGGGAGATTCTATTGGGCAAGCGTACGGTGTAGATGTGTTTCTGTGTTTCAAAACTGTATTTTATTTTTAATAAACCTTTTACTTTCTCTTTAACAACTTGTTTTCCTTCATACGATCCCACATATATTTAGCGAACATGTTAAATAAAAATTACGTATGACAGTCATCATACATAACAGACGGTATGAAGTTGAAAAATCTCGGTTCATGTTTAGCTACAATTTTTTAAATTTTAAAAATAATAAATAAAAAAATCAATAATTCAATGTGTCATAACCGCAACTTACTTATTACTTACTCCCCACATTTGTCACCCCACAGAAACAAGGGTGGATTTGCAGAATTAAATAAAAAAATGCACCATACCGGACCCAAAAATGGCGTCAAGTCCGTCGTTTTCTTTCGGGGACGCAGCGATTTTCTAAATAATATTATTTGATAGTCCCATTGTATAGACGTAGGGGTTTTCTGATGTATAATGTGATTGAGATAATACGACGCGAGTGGCAATTTGTGATATTGTGACTTTTTCGATGCAGTGTTTTGACAGACCCCAAGATATTGTATCAATATGATATTTATTGCAAGAAGTGTGTAACTTGAGTGTGTATTTATAGGTTTTTTGGAACGAAGTTTTTTTACGCGGCGACTCTACTGTGTAGAGTGAACTGGCCGAAATCGTAACGTAACGAAAAAGCGTTAAACCTTTAATACCAACCACCAATAAAAATCTATATTATAAAATACGTTTTGAGTTAAAAAAAATATCGCGAAGAACTTCGTTCCTGACGGAGGTCCCCTGACCGCACAATTTTTATTTTAAATGGGTACAAATGTATGAAAAGAAGAATATATGTTTAATATATTCCAAATGTTTGCCATATCCTGAAGATTCCACAACGCATCACTATTCAATATAGTCAGGACATGAGTTCTTATGAACTTTTTTATTGATGGCTTTTTCCTATGGGAATAGGCACAAAACAAAATAGAACGATAACCCATGTACACGAAAAATCTGCTAGACCTGACACGTATACGTATACTATTTCGTTATGTCTCATCTCCTCAGACGACCTCCTTGGCTAATCAGCTAACGCACTTCGGTACGCTTGCTGAGGTCACGGGCTCGATTGCAGTCTCTCGTCTGGGTATTTATATATAATACTAGCTGTGCCCGTGACTACGTCCGCGTGGAATAGTGACTTTGGGCAGCATTTTTTGGATATGTGAGGGCAACTTAAATTGGAAATTCAATCTACAAGTCCAGCCTAAGCTGAATCCTATTTCATATGATTGATGATATAAATCTGAGGTCAACTTAAATTGGAATTTAAAAATTTCCGAAACTGATCATTTTTAACTAAAACTATTCTTTTTTTTCTAAAATAAAAGTAGCCTAAGTTACTCCTTGTTACATCAGCTATCTGCCTGTGAAAGTCCTGTCAAAATCGATCCATCCATTTCAGAGATTAGCCGGAACAAACAGACAGACAGACAGACAGGCAAAAATTGTAAAAAATGTTGTTTTGGTATATGTACCGTATATACATCCTAATGAAATTAGTAAAAAACGATTTTAATATTACAAACAGACACTCTAATGTTATTTATTTGTATATAGATGTTTTTATTAACGAAATAAAATTACATATGTAGTATATTAGTTATATAGTACCTATAACATAAGGACTACTTACTTGGGACTAGATTGCGTATGAATTGTCCTAGTATATTTATATCTATGATTCCACCCTCCGATAGTAAGGACTGACTGACACGCCAGTACAATGTTTCGAGTACATGGCGTTTCCCGCGTCAACTCGGAATATGCTACTGGTTAATACAACTATTAAGCACATTGGTTTACGATCGACCAGAGACGGTACAAGCAGGAGACAGTTACTGCAATAATAGAGGGAATATACACACTATGAATTGGTGCTACTACGTATATAAATAAAATGATAGACGTCTGCAGTTGTGCGCGCATCACGATAAAACTACTGGATAGATTTTAATTAAATTTGTTAAGTTTCATTTCATAGACATTTGGCTCTTATCTAAAAATATTATTGCGATATCTTCATTTCATATAAAGTTATTAAAGTTATAAGAATGTGTATTTTTTTCCGCGGAGAGCAAGCGATGTAGCGTACGAAAATTCCCATTTTTTTCGATTGACTTTTTTCTGTTATTCGACCAGCAAAGCGGACGGAAACGGCTAGTCATAAAATATATAAATAAATTTTTATTATACACGCCATTATAGTCACTCAATTTACCCTAGTTTCCAAACTAGACATTAGTATGTATCTTGGAAACTAGTGCCCTCTTAAATAATATAAACAAAAAAGGTTAAAAAAGAGAATATTAACATACTATTAGAATTTAAAAATAAAATGTGTGTGTATGTGAGTACTAAATTTATATTTGAAATATTTTACAGTATGTAGTTCTTCAGTTTCTTTACAATTTAATGTCAACCACGATTTCAATTCATTTATTAACATTCTAACACTATCCTCAGAATCTATATACATATATAAAAATGTTACCTAAATAAAAACTCAAAAAGTTCTGCACCGATCGAGCTGAAATTTTAGCATGATATATAATCCGCATCAAGGATTGTTTTTATCTATTTTTTTTAATCTATTTTTTGTTTCTCATTTCTTAACCATTCAATCACAATGTGCCACAGCGAAGCGTGGCAGGGCACAGTCACAATGTACCAGAGCGAAGCGTGGCAGGGTACAGTTAGTATACTTATATACAAAGAACAAAGCGTTTTCCTTCATTGTTCGAACCATATTTGTAATGTAAACGACATTGACCATTCGACCGCAGTACGTACATAATTCACTACACTGTAATAAATCGTAACAAAATAAATCAATATTTGTCGTTTGCAGAAAGCACCCCTTCTGTTTGCTCAAATGCAATTCATTCGCCTTATACATGATGTAGCGGACTACGGCTGGCCATCGGCTAAACAAATATTGCACCCAATGGCTCCCAAATATCAGTAGCTATATTTTACGTAGTAAGTATTTATATGAAAATATGTAAACGTACTATGCTTATCCTTAAACCCAATAGTTCAGTAGCCAGGATATGTTGGAAAGCATTGAAAGACTGACCTATAAACAAGACTCCATCTCTCACTAAAGAGTGACATAAGAATTTAGTGACTATTATGAATAAACTCCAAATATAGGTTCACGCTATTATCACCCTTAACTACTGTGACCTAGAATCTTAGAGCAAAAAAATTGCATGTAATCGAGATCAAACGTGTGTATAAAACACATAAAGTACCCCTCTGAAACCTAATATAAGAGTTTCGACGTTGCTTTTGAATCTTAATATCATTATTTGAACAATCTTCTTCTATTTTTCTTTAAAGTGTTACACTGAGATACAACGTATTTAAAAACACGTCTGAACTCCCAACCCCGAAAGAGAATCTTTTTTGTTGCTCAAAAGATACCAGCGGGTATAATCCAATTTTTACCTTTATAACTTCCTAGGAATAAATAGTGGCCTTATTCTACCTACTCGTCGACCGATCTACTCGGCCATATTAACACATGTATTAATGAGTAAAAATATCCTTTATAATAAATAATGAAACAAAACACACGACAGCCCTAATCTATGCGTGACGTCGCAGATCACCCGCGACATATTATTGGACGCGCACGGCTTTGATCTTGCCGCTCTCGTTTACGATTACCAATTAGACGAGGTATGCGATACGCTTTTCATGTAGGGCTGTCAATTAGTTAACTATCTGTGACATGCAGCGTACTCATAGCAAGTCTAGGTATTTGTTGCGGGTAGATTGTCAAAGCGATGAATATGGCTTATTTATTTATCACACAAATTACAATATCGTACTACGGATGGATTTATTCGCAAAATTTTATCATGAACAATTACTCTTATAAATGACAATGATATATAAATGACAATGGTATTTTTAAATATACAAATTAAATGCAGATACTACTTTAGATAATGTTCAAATTTAAAAATATATATTTAAATATATCATAAAAAGGTTAGGTCTGGGTAACAGTATTGGCCAATCGATCTGTCTGCTGGATTAGCCTCAGTTGAAGAGCAGCAGAGTATTTTTGACGGGTAGTCTTGAAGAGTCCCACATACACCCCTGACTCTGTAGTCAAGAGGACTCGAAAATTGAGTTTTATTTCTCGAAAGAAAAAAGATATATGTGTAATATTGCTTAAGTAAACTGAGCTTGTTAAAGTCCACTCAAATAATATCTTATTGATTATTAATTTCAAAATAAATTATTTCAAGGAGTTCCTTGAACGAAGACACCAAGCTAGTATCAAGTAAAAGCTGCTATACATGTATCTAGCAAACACACATTAAATACTTATATAACTGTAATGAGCCTAATTATAATGTTGCCGCATTGCGTACGGTAGTATTGCTCTGTAACAGTAAATAAATATATCTACTATGAAAATTCACACAGCGCCATCCAAAAGTAAAAAGCAGCAGAGCTCTTGTGTTATGGGTAGTAGACAACTAGCAAACTACATAAATAATCTTTTTCTGTCAATAAATACACATTATAATCACACACATATACACATATACATGAACATCGTTGCTATGTAATCGCAATGAAGTGTTTTGAAGAAGTAGAATCTATGTTATGCCTGGTTTGCGACCTAATTTTTATGACGGAAAATCAATCAATCATCATATAAAAGACAGATCGAGGGAAAATAAAAGAAAACATTTGTCGATCTCCCAAATGCCCTACTAAGTACCGAGTTACTTTAGTTTGTTTACTACTAACAGAGTTAAGTAAACAGGGTAAAAAGCATGGCGCCGGGACGTCGACCAATCAGGGTGCACAACGCAGTTTCCGGTACAAACTGAACACAATATCCGGTTGAATGAGATATTCGATTACGTTACGTATGTACATCCGGATTAAAGTTTTCGTATCTATTTCGACCGGTTACAATCGTATGAGGTATTTATTAGTTACCGATATGACATGTCAATTGAAATTTCTTTCTGTAACATATTTTTGAAGGTACTTTTCTCTATATTCCATTATATGTAAACGTGTTTAACATTTTTATGTATAATACAGATACAGTCGGTTTCTACAAAACCAATAATTTAAAATTATATTCATAGTCTAGTACCTATGAAATATCATATTGTGTATATATATGTACTTTTTTTAGAAGTTAATAAAATATTTGTAGTATATACGTGTAATTATTATGTTTAAAAATATATCAAGAAAAGTTATTCTAGTTTTCGCTAATGATTGAAAAAATCTAACTAAGCATCTATCTTTGGTTTAATTTCAAAGACAGAATGTTAATGTAAGTTTTGCTATCAGTTGTCTAGTGCCCATTTTTTTTTTCATAACACAAGTACTATGCTACTTAGTTTGGCACTAGATGGCGTTGTGAAAATTGTCACAACATATTTATAATTATTTATTTATTTTATTTATTTAATAATAAACATAACTAGTGCACAATATGCGGCTTTATAAGAAGCGATTTCTTCCAGACAACCCCCAAGGTCGAAATACATTCAAAAGCGTTATACAACATTTGATTTTCTTATACAAACAATAAAATAGATGGAGCCCAATCGGATTTTTACAGGCAGTGGTATAGTTTTCCATCCCTGATAGGTGAAACTCAATAGCTCTTACATTGTTTACTGCGGAGTAGTAGAACTTCACGTTGGCTGGTAATACCAATTAATGTCATAATTTAAAGATTATAATAACTTAACCAAAAGATTTTATTTAAAATCTACTCGTTGACCAAATACTAGTTGACCCGGAAAAAGTTGATCTCTCGTATGAATTAAAAAAAAAGTAGCAGTAGTAGTAGTAGTAGGAGGAGTAGTAGTAGTCCTTCTCTATGACTGACTATACAAAAATTCATTAAAATTGGTTCAACGGTTTAGGTGTGAAAACGTAACAACCAAACAAACTTACTTTCGTAGTAGTTAGAGGACAAGAGTCGTTAAACATTTAATATGTAAGACGTATTAATATATACAGGAATACATGAAATATCAGAAAAAAAAAACACCCATGTATGTAGCAGATAATAATTCATCATTAGTAGATGGTGCAATTTGCGAGATTGCCACGTCACCACTTGCCACACGTCATGCAGATCATCATGATCATACGGCGATCAATCACGCACGTGTCGTTTGATTGATGATTATTCAAGTGATAAATGTATTTGTAATCATATTTACGATTACAAAAAACGGCTTCCTTCGATTAAAGCTGACAGTCTAGTTTTTACTGATGTAAAAATAAACAAATTATAAGGTTATCATTATCAATTTTATTCATCAAACAATTAAAACAACACATGGTTGTAACCCTTAGCAATAGTGTCTGCTCATAAGAGCAGAGAAAAAACACACTGCCAAGATATTATTATCTTGGCAGTGTGCTTTTCTATAATAAAAGTTCAAAATTCCTCGTCGTAACTTTCATTTGATCCCATCTATGTATTTCTCTATTAATCTATATACACATCTATATATATTGGTAATACAATTTTAACATCGTCTATTATCGATTTGAAACAAGTATCGATTTCTGAAGTTTTAACGGGTCTAGCCAAGCACATGTAATCGGGTCGCGAATCGATAAAAAAATATAAACTCGTGTAGAATGCGCCATTTTGGTTCATTATTTGTCAAATTTATCCGTGCAGGGGCGGAGAAAGAATACTAACCTCTGTGGCCGGGGTCGGCCTGTCGTAAAAGGCGACAAAACAACCCACCCTAGCTATGTGGTAGGGCCTTAAGCCCGTTTGGATGGCGACCACCTTTGGTCTTAAGTATGCCGCCATAATAACCTCGTGTTGTGTTCCGGCATTAGTGACCCAAGTTCCTGTACCCTTATGGGACAGCAGCGTGTTCGCGATGCCACTGGCGTTGCAAACACGTATAGAAGACGATAACTGCTAAATTCTAAGCGGGCTGTGTCAGCCTGTCTGCTGTCCTACGCAATAAAAAAAATATTAATAAGTAAACATTGCACCCCATTTTACGAAAATTGCGCGGACGGAGGAGTATGAAATTTAGCATAGTTAAAGTTTATATAGAGGAGAAGTGCAGTAATCTATTTTTTATACCTAAAATCAATTAGAAATACATAAAATTAATTACAATAAATACTACACGAACTACTGTTTAAATGATACACAACATACACACATGCACAACATACACATGCACAACATACACACACACCTTACTTACACTTTTGCTTTTTTATAAAAGTTTATGGACTGGTAAAACCATTAAAGTTATTGTCTATAGGCTTAAGTGATTATATTTTCTTTGGTCTTATTGAATGTAAAAATTGACAATGATAAGGAATGAAATTGTATAGTTATTTATAATTTATGAAATACATCTTGCTCAAGTATTAAGAAAATTGTGTATAAGTAATGTGAATTGATTTACTCTTGCCTATTTGTGAGAATAGTGTTTACAAAATGCGAATAATATGGTTATGGAACGGATTTACAATGCAGGTTTTGCAATGCAAAATATTTTGAAGTTTTACAGTGATGTTGTTCATACTGATGTAAAAAATGGCAAACTAACGAGAAGCTATGATGAAACCTTGACTTATAGAGGTATAGGCCTTTGACAAAAGAACCCTAATAAAAATATTATTATGAATTTTGACCCCTGGGCGACCACTAGTATTTTTATATGGCTTTATTTAATCTCACAAAGATTCCTTCAGTTTATAAATTTGGCTTAATAAATATTCCCCCGTAACAGTTGGGAACTGTACTTTCGAAATTGTTGACGAATACGTCTACTTGGGTCAAACGATCCAGTTAGGCAGGTCCAATTTCGCGAAAGAGGTCACTCGTCGAATCCAACTCGGATGGGCAGCGTTCGGGAAGCTCCGTAAAATCTTTTCGTCCCAAATACCGCAGTGTCTCAAGACGAAGGTTTTTAACCAATGTGTGTTGCCAGTGATGACATACGGAACGCAGACGTGGTCGCTAACTATGGGCCTTATGAGAAAGCTCATGGTCGCTCAGAGAGCAATGGAGAGGGCTATGCTCGGAGTTCCCCTGCGAGATCGAATCAGAAATGACATTATAAAACATAGCCCGGATGATTGCAAAACTGAAGTGGCAGTGGGCTGGGCACATAGCTCGAAGGACTGATGGCCGTTGGGGCAGAAAAGTCCTCGAATGGCGACCGCGTACCGGAAGACGCAGTGTTGGTAGGCCCCCCACAAGATGGACCGATGATCTGGTCAAGATCGCCGGGATAGATTGGATGAGGGCAGCGCAGGACCGATCATCGTGGAGATCTTTGGGGGAGGCCTTTGTCCAGCAGTGGGCGTCTTCCGGCTGAAATGATGATGATGATGAAATATTCAAATGATAATTACAGTGTAGGGGCGACGGCAGGCTGTCGTAAAAGGTAACAAAACTAGGTAGATGGTGGAGCTTGAAGTTCGTCTAGATGATAACCCCTCCTGGTCTCCAAGTAAGCTGCCACAATAACCTTGTGTTGTGTTCTGGCGTGAGTGGTTTCAGTTCCCCTTTGCGGACGGCAGCGTGTTAGCGGTACCGCTGGCGTCGCAAACATCTATAGGCGACGGTAACCGCTTACTATGGGCCGTCAGGCTGTTAGCTGTTTCACAGCAATAAAAAACTATAAGGAATAGTTGGTAATAAAAAATCCAACTAAATACAACTACGTCATATATATTGTCGGCTTAATTATCGGAATACGTAACTCCAGTTGGATAAACTTTACAGGAGCAAGTAGTAAAAGCTTTTTGTTTTGCTATGCATGGGTATTATTTTACATACATATCCATACATATAATCACTCCTCTTTCCCGTAGGGGTAGGCAGAGACCACTTCTTTCCACTTGCTACGATCCTTACATACTTGTTTCGCTTCGTCCACTTTCATTATTCCCTTCATACATGCCCTTCGGTTTAGGGTACTCTTGACCTGGCCTTTTTTCAAGACGTCCCTGATCTGGTCTCGAAACGCCCGCCTAGGTCTACCCCTTCCAACACTTTCATTCACACTCGCCTTATACACTTTTTTCGTCAATTGTTCTTCATTCATTTTCTAAACATGACCAAACCATCTCAGCATACCTTTCTCAATTTTTGTCACTACATCTTCTTTCAGACCACAACGTTTCCTTACCTCATTATTTCTTATTATTATTTTACTCATAATAAATTAGCCATATTTTTCTAGTACATACGAAATAATCCAATAGATAGGTTTCAAAATACTCGCTACGAGTTACGCATTCTGATAATTAACTCGACGATTTTATATATTTCATTATTCGATGATAATTGATAATTATTCGCTAATCTAACATTTTTTATCCGTGCAGGGGCGGAGAAAGAACACCCATAGGCGATGGTAACTGCTAAATTCTAAGCGGGCCGTCAGCCTGTCTGCTGTCCTACAGCAATAAAAAAAAAATCGGTCGTACACGCCGAAAAAACAACGTTAGAGGTATTTTATTTAACAAATAATGTTGATTTACAATCTGTTTCAACAACATAATTCACTTTTAACGGTTTATGTATCAGAAAAACGGATATTCTGGCAATAAAGTGGATTTATATCATACCCGGATTATCGAGTCGTATTCCTAACGACCGATGGAGTGTTTGTAGATATACAAATTGAAATTTGGTTTTGCTAACGAGGTTTTAAGCTTATCACAATTTATAGTCACTTTTTAAAATTATTCTCCACAGTAAATATACAATAGAATATGTAAATATGTGTGTACAGTTTACGTTTTCATTATATTAATAATCAGACAATACAATGGAATATAATAAATACTTCAAGCGCTTCATCCCATTCGCGACTGCTGCTTATTCTTTAATGCCCCAAGCTACTGAGATTTATCACAGTGCTAATCTTCAGAAAGTAATATCCGCGTCCATTAATGTTTACATGCTTCTGTGAGAGTTCGTTTTCCTGAATAAAGATCCAAAAAATGAATCATCATCATTTCAGCCGGAAGACGCCCACTGCTGGACAAAGGCCTCCCCCAAAGATCTCCACGATGATCGGTCCTGCGCTGCCCTCATCCAACATATTCCGGTGATCTTGACCAGATCATCGGTCCATCTTGTGGGGGGCCTACCAACATTGCGTCTTCCAGTACGCGGTCACCATTCGAGGACTTTTCTGCCCCAACGGCCATCAGTCCTTCGAGCTTCTGAGCTACCATGAGCTTTCTCATAAGGCCCATAGTTAGCGACCACGTCTGCGTTCCGTAAGTCATCACTGTCAACACACATTGGTTAAAAACCTTCGTCTTGAGACACTGCGGTATTTGGGATGAAAAGATTTTACGGAGCTTCCCGAACGCTGCCCATCCCAGTTGGATTCGACGAGTGACCTCTTTCGCGAAATTGGACCTACCTAACGATCCACGTTTGACCCAAATGAATAAATTTGGTTTTTTATAGGGAATGATTACTGAATGACCCTCGATGCTTAATTTCCTGTGTGTCAATTTGCAGAAGAGGTTCTCCATTTCTCTCATATTACGATTCTCTAGAAAAGTTACAGAGCGAACTTAATTTTATTTTATTGACTTAGGCCATTGACCTTTTGACTTCAAATCAAAGACCGTACGAATCTAACGAAGAATGAATCAACCTTTAAATTATTTCACATGCACCTAGTGCCCATCTTGGACAATGACCACGCAAATTTGCATGAAAATCTCAAAACTATTCGGTGGTAAAAAAAAATTATACATTTAGAATGAAAAAATGTCAAAATAATACTAACATGATTTACACCGGAGACCCTGGTCTTGTTCAATTTAGATAAGTTGGTGCCCATCCGTAGCCATCAATGCCAGTCCACCAGAATCTGCTATTCAAACTTCAACTTTTACACCCGAACATACAGTCTAGATTATTGAACACGTAATGTTTGTCAAATATTTGGCACAATTAAGGACACGAATGTTTGGGCAAATACATTCACTCACAAAATAATTGTTTCTTTTTGAACACAGTCTATTGAGATGTATTTTTTTTAAAATTAAAGCCACTTTTGGTAATGTCAACACGGAAGAGCTGAAATAGAAAATGTTATATAATTATAACAAATGCATCAATCTTTACTTTTAAAATAATAGATAATAATTAAGAAAATAATTATAATAAAAATAAGAATAAAAATTGTAACGTAAAAATATATATAAACTACGCAAACGAAGAGCATTAGTTTTGCCGCGATAATACTCAATAGTAAATTCATGATCATAATAAAACTTGTATTGTCCGGGAATAATCACGCTATTACTAATGATTTATTGACAGTTTCAATTAAACTAAAACACGATTAATTGATAGCCGCTTTAAAAGGTTAACAGTGTGCATCTCGTTTTCATTGAACACGCCCACATGCGCCCGAGCAGGTGGGCGGACGAGTATTGTAAATCGATTTTATCAATGGACTCATTCATGAGGCTTAACCGCGAATGTGTTTGCTAAATGTTTACTTTTTTATTGATATATAAATAAAAATTCAAGCATTGCCTTTTGTTATAACATGGCCAAATGTTATTTTTGTAAGAATAATACGAGAGCCTACGTGATTTGTATTAACAATCTTCATCTTTTTACTTGTGTAAGTTTTGTAACTATTTATCTTAATTATTAGTTATTCTACCAATTTTCAATAAAAATCACTGAAATACGACACTAATATGGCTTTATCATCATATTAGTAATTTCCGCACTGAAGTTTTGCTTTAGCAGTACTCAATATTGTATGCCAGGCTCTGAATTAACAGCTTATCCTCAAAAGATCAAATAAAAATACATATCTAAAGAAATGACCTAGCAACGAGTACGTCTAATAATATCGCGCGTCAATTGCATGAAGTTTAAACCTAGAGCGAGTAAGCAATGAGTCACGTTGCATTAGGACCGCATTCGAATGTTTTGCAATCATTAACATTCGGTTTAATGATGGGTTTTTGAAGTTTGACAAACACATCAATATTTTTATCAAGAAAAATTGTATCGAAGAAAGAGACTGTTGCGCACGAATAGAAGGCGCTCGGAAATTTCGCTCTATAACATTTCACAGCAACATATCTCAAGCTCCATAGTTAAAGCTGCGGACACTAGAACAAGAAATAGTTTCATTATTGCTGCGGATTAGCAGACAGGCTGACGGTCTATATATAAATAGTAGTTACCGTTGCCTATGGATGTTTATGACGCTAGAGGCGCCGCGAATACGCTGTTGGCTCATCGCTAGCTTTGAATAAAATATGATTTTAAATTAAAAATCAGTATTTGGTAATTCCTTTAGATATATAATTTTTATTATTATCTGTTATCTGTGGAGGGGCGGAGAAAGAATAGTAACCTCTGCGGCCGGGGTCAACCTGTCGTAAAAGGCGACAAAACAACCCACCCTAGCTACGTGGTAGGGCCTCAAGCCCGTCTGGATGGCGACCACCTTTGGTCTTAAGTATGCCACCATAATAACCTTGTGTTGTGTTCCGGCATTAGTGACCAAGTTCCTATACCCTTATGGGACAGCAGCGAATTCGTGATGCCACTGGCGTTGCAAACACCCATAGGTGACGGTCACTGCTAAATTCTAAGCGGGCCGTCAGCCTGTCTGCTGTCCAACAGCAATAAAAAAATATTATATGTTTTCCTTGTATGTTATGTGAGTTACATTTTTTTTATCGAACGATTATAAACACCGGCTGCATTATAAAACACGGCCGCAATGGTGTCGATCGATAGTTTTAAACGAGGCGAAGGGTTGCAGCCCTCACAGATAGCCCTTAGATTAGCTATCCCTGATATGAGTGATTCATGGCCGCATGTTTAAAGTTACAGAAATGAATTTCAGCATAAACATGTACTCGCAACACTAATTTATAAGTAGAATATTCTACTTTCTGACTACTTAGTCATAAATATATTTAAAAAATGCTAGAACTAAGAAACCATATCCATACAATCAAACCGATACGAATCGTCTTCGGCCTATTCTAAACTACTGATGAATGTGAGAAAATATATTATGCGCTATATACGAACGTGTTTGTGTGCACGTGTGGGTATACCCAGTCAAATATAAGAACAAAGGTAGCAAGCTGCATTCGGTTTTTACTTCGAAAGTTGAATAACTATTCCAATTCTTCTTTATACCCGTGCAGAGGCGGAGAAAGAATACTAACCTCTGCGGTTGGGTTTGGCCTGTCGTAAAAGGCGACAAAACAATCCACCCTAGCTACGTGGTAGGGCCCCAAGCCCGTCTGGATGGCGACCACCTTTGGTCTTAAGTATGCTGCCATAATAACCATGTGTTGTGTTCCGACATTGGTGACCCAAGCTCCTGTACCCTTATGCGACAGCAGCGTGTTCGCGATGCCACTGGTGTTGCAAACACCCATAGGTGACGGTAACTGCTAAATTCTAAGCGGGCCGTCAGTCTGTCTGCTGTCCTACAGCAATAAAAAATTCTTTTCATACTCTAATTAGGTATGTGTCCTTAAGGAAAGTATGTGTGCAAGTGCAAAAGAGCATCAATGACATAGAAAGGACATATAGAATTACGTATCCAAGGCTACTGGGGTACCACAAGATTTGAACGTAGCTAAAAAAATAGTGCTTTCTTGTAAGAAATTAACTGCCTTCAATATTTGGTCACTATCTAGTCAACTAATTCGTTAGACAAACTTTTATGCCAACATGACATGCTGATTGGCCAACAAAACTAATGCGAATAAATATTATTTACTTATGAGACATAATATTTTAAGTAATCGATTCATTTAAATGAATAAATACGTGGCAGGTTCTTAATTTCATTCCTCGTGTTTATTTTTTGCTCAGGTCTTAAATTGCCTATAAGGGAATCCATAGTTATTGAATCTTTTCTAATAATAACAGCAAGAATTCGAAATAAAAACGATATAAAAACAAATTTCTGTAATGACTTTATAATGTATTCTAATATAATCTAATTATCTTTCAAACAACCAAATTTTTTAAAACCACTTTAAATATTGTATAATATGTAAATAATGATTTGCCTTAAATTTATTAATACTAAAATTAATATTACAATAAATATTTTGATCATTGTTGAATGGTTACAATGTCATTATGTTAAATTAATATTATCCCTCACCGTTAATTTTACTATATTTAAGTCATAATTATATTTTTTGGCTTATAGTATTTATTCTATAGGAGTCTAAAATTTACACGATTCCATATAGTACTGTAGCTGAAGAGAAAAAAAAAACAGCAAGAAAACTCTCAGCTGTTGTATAATTCCATACATTTTTTTATTTAATCTACTTTAGATCATTATATACTATATATTACAAGGTTATCTGCGACATATTCCTATTAGCAATTAGACTACCTATTGGTATCTTTAAAACAAACATTTTAAATTAGTTCAGTTTTTTTTTAATTTAATGTGTTCTATTCCATTTCTTTTGTAATAAGAATATAAATACCTCAAAAATACTAGTACGTTCTCGTATAATACCGTTGTGAATATTACAAAAAGTAATAAAATAATACTTTACCATACCGAATTCGATAAAACGTTTATTTAGACGCTATATTTGAAATTTTATTTAAACAATACATCTCCATTTCTAATAATGACATGTTTCACGTTAGGTTTGAAGGATTTACGCTCATTTTTTTAAACAAATCATACAAAATCATATAAAAACTAAAAAGTAAACTAAAAGAAAATTTATAACTAAAAAAAATCACCTTGAAAAATTGATACAAAATAATTGTTACTACTTATTATTGTTCCTCGTACGAAAAACACTCCTACCACGTGATTCCCAATTCACATAAAACACCGAAACGGCATAACATTGGAAGAACGTCTAAAAAGTTCAATACAAGGTCATATGCTAGAAACACTTTTACCGTTTGATATCGTCCGAAATACAACCAAAACCAACCAGCACTTTTCCAACGAGCGGCCTCACTGTACGAACGCCGACCCCGAACTGACGGTTGTCTCCCCAACTAAGGGAGCTTTCGCTTTGTTGTCCCTAACATTGGGTAAATTATTACGGGTTTGCGATAACATAATAGAATGGTGCACTAAATAATCGGAGGATAGCACTTTTTACCTATTTAATATTGGTTATATTGAATTTTCGGTTGAGTTATTAAGCTTGGGTTGGGTAAATTCGACCCACAGTCTCTTTGAAAGAGGTCCAGCTCTGTAATTGCCATATTATCCGGAAGCATATATATGTCCATGACTATCAGGAGCTTTGGAGATGATATCACACTGAAAATTCAATCTCCAATAATAATATCTAATCCCCATCTCACTGCTGCTTCTCTTCTGATTATTTTGTAATTAAAAATATGTGAAATGTGGCTATAGAAACATGTCTTTTAACTTTAACCCCTCCCTAAAGTAAAGCAATGTGTTCATCTTTTACTTTCTGGAAGGTAAATAAATATATAGTATAGAAAGTAATAAATTGTTTGTTTCATACGGTATAGGAAAGTGCCCCCAAATCACCCAGAAATGCCCTTACAAGTATACTAAGGTAAATTATTTGGATTTACTGCAAACTCATAATATGGCAAAACATCGATATTACAAATGTTCTGTAAACAAAAATCAATAATAAATAAAATTAATGAATGAACATACGTAACATGATTTCACCAGCTGTAGACGAAATGCAGTGAACAGAAATAGATTATCTTTTACATCGTGGGCGTGGGACCCCCGCACAGTGCGCGTACTAAAAGCGCCCTGTAAACGATCAAATTTGCTTGACAAATTTACGTGTTTGTCAAATTATTTGATAGTGTGCAGCTGTGTTTGACGTGTTTGTCAAACAGTCTACGTGTTTGTCGTGTTTGATGGAAATTTTGATTGTTGTCGTGTTTGACAAACAAGTTTGAATGTGAACGGTAATGTTTGTCAAACAAGATCTCAGTCGTTGTGTTGGCAACATGGAGGTCAACGCCAAAAATGCGTCATCTGTTATCGAGTGTTCGGGCAAGTAAGCTAATTTGTTTGATCTTTGGCTTGAACGCTAATGTTTGATGTAAACGTGAAGTTTGACCAACAAATTTGTCAAGCAAATTTGATCGTTTACAGGGCACTAAACACGTAGCGTTATGTAGTAATGAGAACATGTGTTCATTTATTAATATTTTTATTTTTAAGTAAACATTACATTTTACCCGGTTATAGCGTGTCGTGTTGGCCTACATTCATGCTTTGCACATGTCGATGAGTACTTTGCGTCAAAGTACGACAAAACAATATGTAGTTGTTTTATATCAAGTGGTTTTTAAAGGAAAACAGTAAGACTACTGAAGGCGGAGTAAGAATCTTGACCCCTGTGGCTGGGGACGGCCTGTCGTAAAAGGCAACAAAATATCTTAGATCCTGGTCTAGATACCAACTACCTCTACTCTTTAAATATTCTGCCATAATAACCTTGTATTGTGTTCTGGTGTAAAAGACCAGATTCTCTACTCGGGCGGCAGTATGTCAGCGATGCCCCTGGCATCGCAGACATCCATAGGTGACCTTAATTGCTTGGTTTTAAGTGAGCCTTACGGCTGCAAATAATATAAAAATGAGTCCAAACACCGTAGTAAAAACTTTGAATCTAATTAATGATGTTTGTTGATGATATGGTAATATACCTAGTTAGGTCATAAGTATTGTCACACAGTAAAAACTTTTCTTTTAGAATGCTGGCCACAAAAAAGTTTATTGAATTCGAATCTCGAATTGTTCATGAAAATAAAAATGTATACTTTTAGAATTTTACTCATTTTTAAAATATGGAGTGGACGCTTAAAGAAGACCGTGTTGCAGTTATTGCGTTGCATCGTTGCGGTTACGCGCCAATTCAAATTTTTAACATATTGAAAAATTTGAATATTACCAAAAGATTCGTTTATCGTACCATCAAACGATACAATGAAGACTCTAGTGTAGATGACAGGTCAAGAAGTGGTCGCCCTCGGTCTGTTAGGACTCCAGCAGTGATAAAAGCTGTGAAGGCACGAATTCAAAGAAATCCCAAACGTAAGCAGAAACTGTTGGCCCTTCAGATGGGGTTAAGCAGAACCACGGTGAAAAGGGTGTTAAATGAAGACTTAGGGCTTCGGGCATATCGAAGAAAAACAGGACATCGTTTGAATGCTCGTCTAATGGACCTGAGACTGAAGAGATGCCGCGCTTTGTTGAAGCGGTACGCGGGAAAAAAATATCGGGAAATTCTTTTTTCGGATGAAAAAATGTTTACCGTAGAAGAGAGCTACAACAAACAAAATGATAAGGTGTACGCACACAGTAGTGAAGAAGCGAGCAACCGTATTCCGCGTGTCCAACGAGGTCATTTTCCATCCTCGCTCATGGTATGGTTGGGAGTTTCTTATTGGGGCTTAACAGAGGTACATTTTTGTGAGAAAGGTGTAAAAACGAATGCTGTTGTGTATCAAAATACAGTCCTGACGAACCTTGTGGAACCTGTTTCTCATACCATGTTCAATAACAGGCACTGGGTATTCCAACAAGATTCGGCGCCAGCTCATAGAGCGAAGAGCACACAAGACTAGCTGGCGGCGCGTGAAATCGACTTCATCCGGCACGAAGACTGGCCCTCCTCCAGTCCAGATTTGAATCCGTTAGATTACAAGATATGGCAACACTTGGAGGAAAAGGCGTGCTCAAAGCCTCATCCCAATTTGGAGTCACTCAAGACATCCTTGATTAAGGCAGCCGCCGATATTGACATAGACCTCGTTCGTGCTGCGATAGAGGACTGGCCGCGCAGATTGAAGGCTTGTATTCAAAATCACGGAGGTCATTTTGAATAAACTTTAATGTCATAAGAATCTATGTTTTGTTAAGTTCATTTTGGTATATAAATGGTTACATAATGAATAAACTTGTTACAATTATTTTACATTAAACATGTGACAGAATTTATGACCTGACTAGGTATAATAGAATATTAAACAAGCAAGTTGTCAACGATAAAATATTACTTCAATCAGCATAACATAAACATAAATTTCAAATACTAAACAACGAGCTTTGTACAAGACACTATATTTCATATCTAAATTACTTCAAATAAATCACCCAGAGGACTTGACTACATTACGAAGCAATTTTCTATCCAGCTGTTTATATATCTTAAATTATTTAGAAAAATAAAACTTAAGCATTAAAACTGTCTGGTACGATTTTATTTTTGTTATTCTATTATGATAAATCATACATAATATTATAAATGTGAAAATAAGTTTGTTTGTTACGCTTTCACGCGAAAACTACTTAAACGATCATTATGAAACTTTGTACACATATTCTTGGAGGTATTAGAAGTAACCTAGGATTTTTATTAAAAAAAATTTTTTTTTTTACTTTCTCTTTTTTTTTCGATTTAATTTTGCCTGTTAATCGCCCAGCGGAGCGGCGTGGTCGGCTAGTATAGAATAAAGACAATATTACATTGTTCAATAACCAGTAATCAGATCTTCACTAATTTTCGAGTAGTGGTCTTTACAATTAAAAACATATTTTGCTTGATTTTCAACAATTTGATTCGAGCCATTTTATATAATGTTAATCTTTCTTTTAAAGGTCGTTTAACATAAATATGTATTATTTTCACATGATACACATATTTATAGTAATATGGTCGCCTATTTATCAACAAATTGAGACATAAAAATTCTTCATAAATCTGAACACAGCTTCGTATCGGCCGTTGCCCGTCTGGTGCTTATAATGGGGCCCCCATGCGATGGTCCCGCTTTGTACCCATTCTAGACACGGTCTAGACTTAATTGCGTTTTTATTTACTCCTTCCATTTTCAAAAGTATGCAGGTATTTAAGGTATAATTATGGTCATACTGATTGCGTTCATGTTATTTTCATTACCAAAATACTAAGGCTTTAAAAAAACCCTCGTTTGATTTACCTTAGTTGTAATTAGTTTCCCTAAAAATGGTTCAAGTATATTAAATATATACAATAACGACATGGCTGGTATATGGTCTACGTAAGCGGTCTAATAATATTCACGGCTGTTGGTTCGGATCTTTTTTCTGTAAAAGCCTTACGATACAGAATTTCACCTCTCTAATACAGATAATTCAGAATTAAAGTAGGCTACGATAACTGAACGAAACAGAATATACATATTATGATATAAATTAATATAAAACTCAATATAATACAATACATAAAATATGAAAAACTTAATTATGCTAACAGGCAGGTTTACCTACCCCTCCTTTTGTATCCATCCAATCTTATTTCTAGCATCCTCCTTGTTACATGGCGCTCTTCTCTTCGGTATGACTTAACCAGTCTTGCAGATATTGTTTATTATTGTTTTATGAACCTATATAATCATAGTGATAACAACGACCCTCTGGCGTAACGGCTAACGAACGTCGGTACGCTTGCGAAGGTCACGGGTTCGATTCCCGTCCAGCATCTGGGTGTTTATGTATAATATGTATTTATTTACAAAAAAAAAAGTATATAAGTAGTATATCAGTTGTCTAGTACCCATAACACAAGTGCTATGCTACTTAGTTTGGGACTAGATGGCGCTGTGTGAATTGTCACAAAATATTATTATTATCTCTTTATTTATTTTCTTTTCTAGTTATTTACATTTTTCAAAATAATTTACATTTCATTTTATAAAATATTAATATTAAAAAATACTTTATTTTATAAAACGATACTTACAAATAAATTAAATTAAAAAAATATAAAAAACTGTCCGTCGCTGGGAGCGAGGTCTAGGGCCCAAGCTACCGGTGGTTAGGGCTCCAGAGATAGGAATCTCCTCACTATGCGTGCCGTGCTTAAGAGAACTTATTATTATTATTAATATGTATGTTGCCTGGAAGAGATCGCTCTGTAGCGATAAGGCCGCCCATTGTAAGTCAAGTACTCATTGATTGTGTAAATAAATAAGTTTCATTGTGTTTATATAATTGGTTTACAATAAAGTGTTATCTATCTATCTATCTATCTATGTATTTATTTACAAAAAAAAGTATATACGTAGTATATTAGTTGTAGTAGTACCCATACCACAAGTGCTATGAAACTTAGTTGGGACTAGATGATGTTGTGTGAAATGTCCGAATATAATTTATTTAGTGATAGATGAAAGTACTAAGCAAAAACAGCCTCTTTTCTGGAATCACGAGATGTAGCAGTTCGCTGTTAAGGTTTTGAACAATGTAAATCGTGTACACACATACTTATATGATACGCTGTTATGTAGATATATTAATATTTTATTACAACACTCTATCTCTATATGCGACTTCAAATAAGATAAAAAAAATATAAAATAATGTGAAATCCACACTCAGTTACATTTGTTTAAAATAATTTCCTAACTGGAAACTGTTTGGAGCGACCATTTCAAAGAGAGGAATCAGCATGAAATTCTTCAACATAACTTCCAATTGATATATATTTAATATTTAAGATATAGTATTTATTTATTTGCTAGTAACTGAGTCAAAATAAATGAGGGAATTAGATTTATATGTAAATAATATAATTTTAGCTTTTATTTTACAATAAAATAAGTTTTTAGGTTAGAAATAATGTGTGACAGATTAGGTAGATGAAAATGAATGAGTAGAATTTTGAAAATGAAACAAATTAAAAATAAAATACAAAAAAGGTTTGCTTTATTAGCAAACATATTTCGTAACTTCTTTCTAAGAAAGACAAAATAGGTATTAATAATTTCATAAACACGTACCTTGTCTTGCGTCGTTCACATCTCTAATGATGAAATACGTCCGTCGACAATAAGTTCTCTAAACGTACAGGTCTAAAAACTCCATTAATGTTACCTCATTTTTATTCAAAACCTTTTTTTTTAACAAAACACACCGTTTTTCCCAAAGAATGAACTCCCTTTAGAAAAGCTATAAAAAGCATCATAAAATTTCCATCACTATCCGTCCGGGCGTCCGTTGTCAAAGGTTAAAAATGTCCATATAAATTACACATAAAAAATTGAAAAGATGGTTTCTATTACACGACTGAGTGGTTCCGTATTTCAAAATTTAAACATAGTTTTTTAAATGGCCAGTTATATCAGAATCTTTTATTTCCAAGGAATGTTGCAGAGTATTGTGACAGTTCAAAACTTTTGCTTCTTAATTCACGTCAATGTTATATAACGACACTTATCTTTTCTGAAATAACATGATCAGATATTTATTAATTTCTAAATATTGTTACCAATTTTATAACTATTTATTTGTACTGTCCTCAGGATTACAGATAGCTTTCAAACCGATCACCGCGTTTGACCTCCCCCCTTTTTTCGCCATTGAACCTGTCACTTTTAAATTCCACTTAGACATTGGCAAAATCAATGCCAAGGGCGTTGGAGCCACACCTTCAAAAACTGAACTGAACTGAACTAATGATCAGATAAATTAAATAGAAGTGATCAAGTTTTGTTTCAGGTACGTGGCGAGTTGTACTTCTATTACTCTCAGAGATCAACCTACGAGTAGAGGTCATTAGTTTGAATCCCACGATCGTTTGGAGTATTATTATTACAAATTTTGTTAAAGTTGTTATAATTTTCGTTTTATGGGGTGACTACCATTTAATTAACTCACAACGAGAGTAAAACCGAACGATGTATGTCCTTCGCTTAGAATGCGATACTTTTATTGGAACAAGACTCAATTTTTACAATATTCTAATTAACTGTCAGAATTTGGTCCCATTTTGTAAGAAACTTTCATAATAAATAAATTTTATCTCAATAATCCGATATTAGATATTTTTCACGCTGAACCCTAACAAGAAAACTGTAGGTAAGTGCAGTGCGTAAACAAAGAATATTAATGTCTTGAATCTAAAACATTTATCATAGATTCATGTTTGTGGTCGATAAGGTCACGTGAAAGATTACTATTATCAACTACGTTGCCACCCTACGTTGCGGAGAAAACAACGTAATGCGATCCTAAAAACATTTTGATAAAAAAAGTTCATAGATATTTTGATTACAGGCACTGATTTCAACAAGGTCAGTTTTTGATTACTGACATCGGCAGATAGGTGTTATACCTTGCCCACCTGATAGTTGTTACCAGTGGTCACCATTGCCTATCCAGAGGAGGAGCGAAAAGTTTTTTAAGTAAATTAAGATTTAGTCTAAGAAGTCAACAATTTCCCTAAACTATTTATTTATTTATTGTAGTTCTAAATTGTATTTATACAAGTAAGATGAAATATGAATCTTGAATTTATAAATTAATCATAGAAGGTTTGCTTTTACTCATGTCTAAACTTCAAACTGTGCACAAAAAGCTATCTGTTATTGAAGGTGCTAGACGGTGGGTTTAGTCACAGTTCTAGGTCCTTTACTAATTGTTTCGGTTATACCTTATATTGGTTCCGTGTATTATTTTTACATTGACGGTTAGTCGCAATCAGAACATATTCTCGAATGACGCATCTCAAAAATTGGGCTTAAGATAAGATTAGCGTTGATGATAATAAGGTTAAAGAAAGGTGATTATTATCTTTTTGAGCGGGTCGCTTAAGTTATGTGGAAATTTCCATAGCCTCTCAGATAAAGGATAAGAATGCGTCTACTGGGCGCCAGTATATAGTGAAAATGTATCAATACTTTGTAGAATAATCAGAGCACTGATTCCTCTTTCAGATGGTTTGATGCTACTTTTTGACTTCTACAACTCTCAACTCTACAAGTCTCTCATTTCTAGAGAATACATACATACATATAAATCACGCCTCTTTCCCGTAGGGGTAGGCAGAGACCACTTCTTTCTACTTGCTACGATCCTTACATTCTTGTTTCGCTTCGTCCACTTTCATTATTCCCTTCATACATGCCCTTCGGTTTAGGGTACTCTTGACCTGGCCTTTTTTCATAATGTCCCTGATCTGGTCTCGAAACGTCCGCCTAGGTTTCAGCATACCTTTCTCAATTTTTGTCACTACATCTTCTTTCAGACCACAACGTTTCTGTGATACAAATATGATTTGTATCACACAAAATCTTACAAATTCTACTTTGTTGAATTGATCCACTCTTGGAAATTATAGTGCATTTGTCAATAAAATAATTCAAAGTATGTATAATTGTATACTAACTATAAAATAGATAATAACTTCAATGCGATGACACAGCTGGCTCAATAGCTACCTAAGTGAAAATTATTTTTATGATTCCAGTACATTTTTCTTCTCTGTTTGAATGAGTTCAGTGATTGTATGATTGTCAAAAAGCCTACCAGTTATAAAATATTTATTACTTATAAATATCTCCTTTAGAAAATAAAGATTTCTAAAACGTTTTTAGATAAACTGTACATTCGATTATGTATAGGCGCAACCTATATGAAAAAGCAATTTGAATTTCCTCATCTGATCGAATAAAATTGAAACCAAAGTCTTGTAAGGAGTAAAAAACCTATTTAATACGCCATCAGTCTCTTAAAATCTCCTATAGCTCTGTGAGTATTTTAATAGATGCCTTTTTATATTTCGTTACAAGAAATAAAACGTTAACCTATACTTATATAATACCTGCCCACTCACTGCTGGTTTCGAGGCTGCTCCTAGTGGGTACGGACAGTACTCGTATAGCCTTCTGCAAGACTGCTTTACGAGCTACACGTACTGGTGATGTCAGTATGCAAGTTTCCTCACGATATTTCCTTTCATATTAAGTTAAAAAGACTGCCTCAGCGGTGCATGCAATCGTGCAAATCCAGTGCTGATCTTTAATTGTATAATAATTCGACTAAACTGAAAAGTACAAATATACTTCTCATCAAAATAATCGAAACACTACTGCACATATTATTCAGACGGCATTTAAATGAAAAAAGGATTGATATCATTTAAAAAATACGCCAATAAATAGCTGGTAGTTTATTTTACACAATGGTACCAGAATTCCATCAACTTTCGAATTTTCATCCAATAAATGAATGTAGAGATTGTTTTCGATGTGTATTCCATCGGAAATCCTGCACTTATCACATTTTTTTTTGCATAAATTATCGTTTTTTTAACTGAGCTCTGAACTGAGCTGAGCGTGATTGTTAACTAAGCTCTGTGACATCCTACCAAGAAGATCTTTTTCCTAAAAAAATATAGATATCCCGCCCACAGAAGCCGCTCAAGTCGTAGCGTTCCTGGATGTTGGGCATAGTCAGCGTGTTGCGGTTGCAGGATTGAATATAAGCCTCTTTGCTGTCAATAGAGTGTTATCGGGAGACTGGTATGTTTACTCGCCGTCTAAAATCAGGTAGACATCGAGTCACGTCTGAGTAAGATGACCGGTATATTGTCAGTTTCTCTAAGAAATCGCCACTTTAACTCTATTCAACTGCAGCAGCGGCTCCGTGAGGTTCGAGGATTGACTGTAAGCGATTCTACCATAAGAAAAGATTGGCGGAGCGTGGTATAAAACCTCATAAACCAGCTAATTGCCCAAAATTGACGGTAGACCACCGAAGAGCGCGCCTCAACTTTGCGCTTGAGCGCTTAAATTGGTCAAACCTTCAATGGAGTAAAGTTTTCTTTTCTGACGAGAGTAAGATTGTGCTGTATGGTAATGACGGAAGAAAGAAGGTGTATTAAAGTGAGGGAGAGCGTTTTGCATAGTGCTGCATTGAAGCAAGAGTCAGTTACGGTGGCGGTTCATGGACGGTTTGGGGAGGCATAAGCGCCAATAGAAAAACCGAACTTGCGTTTGTATCTGGACCTCGGTTACCGTCATTAAATGGGTCCGTTACATCGAAGAGGGTTTGAAGCCTCATGTGGTATCCTACGCACATTTTACTGACGAAGACTTCGTTTTTATGCAAGACAATGCCAGGGCTCCTACCTTAGGGATTGTAAATGAATACTTGAGCGAAGTCGGTATTGTGGTTATGGGCTGGCCAGCAAGAAGCCCGGATATGAATCCCATAGAACACCTATGGGATGAGTTGAAAAGACGAGTCAGAGCGAGACACCCTGCTCCGGAGACACTTGGCTAGCTTAAACAGCTATACAAGAATAGTGGAATAACATCCCACAACACAAGATTGTGACGGTTATTCGTTCCATGAGGAACCGCATTGATAAAGAGCCCTGGGAAGAAAACGAGATACTGAATAAACGTTTTTTTAACATTTTTCTGTTTTACATCTTTTTTTCTAACATTTAACTGTTTCTCCTTAAAGGGTAAAAACATGCCTGTTGAACGAAACATAATAGCTAAAGAAATTTAATTTTAATTTGAAATTGAATTCGTTAAATGATAACTTATAACATGCACAATTAACTGGCATTATATATTTTTGGTTAAATGTAAAAAAAATTAAACTCATCCAAAACCAAACTTCAGTGGTGTTTCTATTTTTTCGTTGAGAAATGTATTTAGATTTATTACTTGAAATAAATCACTTCGAAATTTGCTTAAATGTTTTTCTTTGAATATCGTAATTCGACACAACTTTTGCTAAACTGCTAAAGGAATCTCTATAATTGATACTGGGAAATAACTACATAGGCTTTAACATCCTCCTCGCCCTCAATATTTGAGGGATAAGGGAGTTCACATTACTCGTTACTACATCACACCAGTCACCAAATGAGTGATGTGAAAGGTTGCTATTGGCAACTTTGTTCGCCTCATTTGCTAGCTATTTCATTACTTCTGTCTGACGCAGGACCCGTTTGACGAGGGCCTAGCAACCAATAATATACCTCACTTGACATAAACTGAAATAGTCTTTATTAATAACCCAGTAAGGTTTGGTGTAGGTGAATTATGGAAGCGAAATGTGTTTGAAAACACAAATTTGAAATTTCAGTTTGTAGCTACAAATTTCAACGTTACTGTTCTTATTTTAAGGGTAAATGGAGATATAAATTACGTTTGGGAAGATATTGAAAAGCAGGTAGTGTTTGTATTAATACGTAGGTTTGTTTTTGATGTGACCTCAATTATACAGGCGTTTAACGTGAAACAGAGATTAATGGTTCAAGAGTTTTGGGACCGAATTTTGAAATTTGATATTAAAACAAAGTTGCTTTGCGATTATATTTTGTGTTTGTTGTTTAATAGTACGTGATTCAACTCTCTCTGCTCTTATATAATTAGTTTGGAATTTATAATTCCGTTTAACTTTACTAATTCACATTACACTTTATATATTTAATCCAACATGTTTCATTTATATCCAGTAGTAATTACATCAAATCAAAATTTGTAATAAATAATAGCTTTCAATAGCTTAGTATGTTTAATTTTATTAGGGATGTTATATATTTTAAACCAATCGCAGCAAACAAATCTTAAATCAATCTTTGTATATTTACGTTGTGCACATAAAAACATTTTTTTTTATTCAGATATCATTCTCCTTTTTTGTATAGAATCATATCTCTATTTTTCACAGACGAAGTATTTCTTGCAACAAATCAGTACGTAACGTAAAAGGTAATCACGTGGAAACTATTCTCTATTCAGAAGCTTCAAATTTTACAAAAAAAAGGTCTGGGGAGATCCTTGTTGTGCATCCAATCTGCCAAGGCCCATCGAACTGTATAAGAATGCACCTATGCCTTCCTAAATACACGTGAAAAGAGGGATGTGGGAGATCCAGTTATATTTGACAAGGGACAACACCGGTGTGTTCGTTCAGCCATTCTTTCCGCGTGATTAGACGTGTCATTGCCAGTTCACGAATGTTAGATAATGTTAAAAAATAAAGTCAAAAATGGATATTCCGTTCTTTGGAACACATAACCTTTGGTTATAATGGTCGAAATGTCAAAGCGACAGGTGATATTTTACTGATAAAGAATTATCTGTTCTCTTTACTTTAGGCAGTAAGGACTTGTTCCGCATCATTTATGACTTCAGTCAGACTTCAATCATTCTTGGAAATTCCAAATCATACTCTTTTATCATTGCAGAACACTCTACAGTGAAAATCCGTCTTCGAAATAAATACTTGTTATGCAATCGATATGAAACTCAAACTCAAAACTAGATTCAAATTAGGATTCCTTGCTCTTTTCTTTATAATTTATTTAGTTTTAGACAAAGGAGTGTCATATAGGATTCTACCTTATCATACTATTGAATAATTTTTAATAAGAAATTTAAAAAATAAAGCATTTATTTTTAATTTACTATGATAATCGACACAGTTTCATGTAGTCATAAAGTAAAGAGACGTGCGCTTGATTTATAGGTATTAGGCAACATTAGTTGTAAGTCGGTATATATGTACCATATTATAGGTAGACGGGTTACGTGGAAGAGATCGCTTTAAGCGATAAGGCCGCCTATTGTCATACAGCATTATATTTTTCTGTATCTGTATGATAATCTGTGTGTTTTATGTATTTTACCTGTATGCAATAAAGAGCTTTTCACTCATTCGTTCGTTCATAAGTAGTATATCAATACTAATTATGCACTTTGTTTTGTAAATAAAACATATTACAAAACACGCAAACTTGACGATAATAACGAAGCCATGCCATTACTATCAATACAAACATATCAAAGAAAAATATGTAGCACAATCTTTACAAGCGTAAACTGGTATTTCCAGTAAACCATATTACTATATGATAAACAGTGGGGAAATGTACATGGCACCGGGGATTAACATGCTTGGTGTTGGCAGGGCAGAATGCATGCGGTTTATCATGGCAAATAGCCTTATTCCATGAAGAACGTATTAGAAGATTTACGGTGGTCGAAATGGGATATATGTATACGTAAATGCGTAGATCATAATTTCCTATAATAAACAGCAACGAAAAAATCTATAAATGTCCAATATCATTTTAATTAGTACATGATATCAAGTATTTTATCACTATAGGAAAAATTACTAGCAGTTCCTTGTTACAGTGACTGTTTTCGAAATATTAATGTGAAAATAATGACCTTACATCACAATTGTACTCGAGTATCGATACAGTTAAATCACCGTGAATAAACGGGCTTTTATAAAATCTTTTAAATGAATGAAAATAAATTTAAATAATCATTCAAATTGCTGACATTCAAAACAGCCCATTAATGTTCCTTAAATATCCAATTTTGTACAAGAAGCAGAGATTGTCTTGCATCAATCTTAAATGAAGAGCTGTGACAAATCCAATATGCTGTCATAAGCGTTTGATGAACGGAGGGAATCAGCTCCCAAATCCACGATCCCTCAACATTTCTATTGCGAATGCGTCAAAGTAGGGTGTCGTTCAGTTCCCATAAATTTATTAACCTGACTCGACACTTTTGAAAACGGTGGGTTTATATTTTTATCGCTTTCCTTCCATTTGATAATCTATGAAGGAAACATTTTGTGAATCACAATAAATAATTTATTTATTCCTTAAATATTTTATAATTTGTACAGACTGTTTAGAATTTTAAATAATCCTAGTGATTTTAAGTAAAAAATAATTATTAGATATGTAAAAAATAGCTGTTAAAAATAGTGTAATGTAAAAAATAGTGTAGATATGTAAAAAAGAAAACGAGAGATCAATTCAGATGTATTCACAATGCACTTGCCACTTTTTAGATGTCCCTATATATTTTTTTTTATTGCGTAGGACAGCAGACAGGCTGACAGCCCGCTTAGAATTTAGCAGTTACCGTCGCCTATAGGTGTTTGCAACGCCAGTGGCATCGCGAACACGCTGCTGTCCCATAAGGGTACAGGAACTTGGGTCACTAATGCCGGAACACAACACAAGGTTATTATGGCGGCATACTTAAGACCAAAGGTGGTCGCCATCCAGACGGGCTTGAGGCCTTACCACTTAGCTAGGGTGGGTTGTTTTGTCGCCTTTTATGACAGGCCGACCCCGGCCACAGAGGTTAGTATTCTTTCTCCGCCCCTGCACGGATATGGTCAATTGTCATTTTATTGTGTAGCGTTCAGTTAGTCGAATTTACTTTATTTTGTCACACGTACAAATTATGTAGGTTTTTACGGGTCTGTACTAAAAGTATTTTATTTAGTTTTAACGCCTTGACCATCTTAGAGGATTAATAAAAACCATATCAATCAAAAAAGCACTGCTGTATATTTTTAAATAGGTATTCCGTAAAAATGGTGTTTGGATAAATAAGCAATGTTTCCATAGCATATGTTCCCTATTACCAACGTATTCAAAACACTGACGTCAATTGTTATCAATGACAGCTCCTTGCACTTGTCTCGAATGCATTTCCATGATCACATAATCTCAACGATAAGATTTATTGACAGTTATGTGCAGTTGAAGATAGTATTACTCTTGTTTCCGATTGCACCATCAATATTTATATAAAATTATTTATTTTAACCAATCACTTTCTTCAACTTGGCTATTATCTTACAAACTAGTTTATAAATAATAAAAGCATTAACTGGTCTTCAAATCAGTCATTTTTGCTCCATTTTCTATTAAATTTTACTTCTAAATCATATTTATATCACATTATAAAAAGTTTCTAATTGTAACATTGATCAAATTAAGGTAGTATGTTACACTATACTTAGATTTAAAAGAAATAGATGTTGTTGATAAATTTGACAGAAAGTATTTCATCTTAAAGGGCACATCAGTAGATTTTATCTAAGATACAGCCCCTTAATAATTAGAGGTCTTGTCTTAAAGATGATAAAATACTTCAAAATATAGTTTACGTTTACAAATACTTTAAATAGAAGCAAGTGCAACAATCTCTTATTGTAGCGATAATAGATAACGCTGGTCATTGACCATTAGAAAGTCCAATACCTGCTTTAGATTATATTGTATTATACAATAGTCCTTTAGCATATTGTTTCAAAACATTTCTAGCATATTAAACATGTTCCTTAATATCATAATATGCGTAACATTACGCATAGAAGTATCCTAATTTTTGTTTCTGAAGAAATGTTTTGCTTTCAAAAAGAATAGCTATATCTTTATGAATAATTAAATATTACCGTAAATCTATCCATAAAAATAGAAAATCAAATATTAATTAATGAAAGAAACCAAAAACTGGAAAACTATAAAAAATAGAAGTTAATTATAGGTTTTTGTGAAGAATAATTATAATTTGTTAAAAACGTGGATGACTTACGAAAAATGTTTATTTTATTTTGCAAAATCAAAACATTCAGGTTATGGGAGTCTAAAATACAGTAGCTAATTTATTTCCAATAGTGACGTGTGAAATATATAAAGGGCGATAAATGGACATTTCCTTCCGTAACCAAACAGGGAGGAAGAAAAGGAAATTATTATAAATATCAAATATCAGTCACCACTGTGAATTCTGTATGATACTGAGTTTCCAATTAAAGTGTCACTAACAGACTCAGAAGAAAAAAGGCTCCCGTTACTTAACCGTCGAAAATGAAATCTATGGATACAACCAAAATGAGATGGATGGAAAATTGAAATAAGTTCACTTTGGTAAAAAAATATAAATAGTTTTTCTATCGTAATCAAATATTTATTCATTAATTTAAGTCTTACAACAATGTACGTAACATTAATACAGGTAATTAAACTTAAAAAAATGTATATAATATACACGAGCTTACAATATAATTATAGTATTTTAATTAAAGATGTTTTTTTATCAAAGACGTATTAGTTATAACGTTACTTTTTTAGTTAAATCTAAGACTTTTCTTTTTAATTTATGATTCTTGAACGTGTATGGTGAATTTTGAATTCTACAAATAAAAATAAACATAAAGAATATATATAAATGTAGTAATTAGGCAAAATAAGCATTATTAATAAAACAGAAATGTGCCCATCTGCCTCTACCACTTTAGTTTAACAATCCTAAATTAAAAATATAAATTGGTGACAATATTTAAAAACGGACCTCTGGCTCCATAGCGAATGCCTAGGACTCCCTTTGATGATGATGATCATGACAAAGAAGTATATTTATTACACTTATTAGATTGAATTATAAAACATTAAGTAACATGATCATATGGAAAAATAATAATACTTATTGAAACCATTCACTTATTTTTATACCTTGATCAATAATCAAATTTAAAATTTCTCTAAAAAATTGTATAAAATCTAAGAGCACCTTAAGAACAAATCGTTTAAATCTAACAAGTTTACATTATTAACAAATTTATCGACACATTTCGGATTAATACTTTCACAAATTTTCTTAAATACTTCCCTAAAGTTGATCAAGAACACTCCGCGAGAACGTTTCTCAATATTTTTAACAACAGATATGAGATTTGAAGCCACCGTAGTATCCATATTTTGTAAATTAGTACCGTCAATGATTACAGCACAATTATGATTACGCGAAGATGATCTTAAAATGTTTTTTCTTATATGTTCTGCTCCGCAATAAGACAAGGAAGTTGGGAGTTTGATTATTACTAATTCGCCATTGATAGTTCTAGAAGTTGTGACATCAATAGCCGGTTTAGATGATTTGTAGAGAAGAATTGCAGCTTCAAATAATATACCTGCTGTAATACCATATTCCAAGCCATAAAATAATCCTACTAGCATAGTTATAATGACAACTGGTAATTCTCGTTTACAATTAGACCAAAGTCTTGTGAATATTGAGATATCAATCATAGAAACTACAGCCATTACAATCATAGCTGCTAAAGTAGCTTTTGGTATAAAATAAAATGTTGAAGTCATAAAAGTCAAAGCCAAAGTAATGAGTAAAACAGTTGCTATACCAACAGCTGGAGTTTGTGCTCCAGATACGTGGTTTAATGTTGTTCTTGTAAACGCTGCTGTTATTGGCATACTCTGACAAAATGATCCGATAATATTACAAAGACCTAAAGCAATCATTTCTTGAGTAGCATCTACTTTAAATCCATCAGCAAATACTTTGGCAATTGCAATAATTTCTAAAATAGCTACAAAAGGTAATACAATTGACTGAGGACCTAATATTTCCAACATTTCCTCAAAAGAGTAAGTTTCATTGCCAAGAGTTGTACCGAATGGCGGTAAACCAAACTTTGGTAATCCACCGTTGATTTTTCCGATCAGGGTCAATGGTTCATATTCAGTAAATATTTTCAGAGTATATGCTACACTCATACCTATTACTACTACAATAGCATTCCTCCCCAGGGAAATGAACCACCTTAATTTCTTAGACAGAACATCGTGACGACCACAGCCTTCTCCCATCTTTTTAAACACCACTAACAAAATAATAGTACTGAAACTTAGTAAGGTATCCCACAAATTAATTGTTTTAATATTCACTATAAAATTGTAAACGGATTCTGAAAAATAGTTTCCAGATGTTCCGTCTAAACCGAAGAATGACTTCAATTGCGATGCAGCTATTTGAAGAGCAGCAGCGGTTGTAAATCCACTAACTACAGGTGCGGATATGAATTCAATTAAAAATCCAAGTTGAAAAACTCCCATTGCCAATATCAGGACACCAGTAAAGAAGGCTGCGAGCACGGCAAAATCAGCTGAGTAGCTTGATACATATTTAGCAGTCAAAGCTGATAAAATAGCTGTAGGGCCGATGGAGACATCTTTGCAACTTCCAAATACAGCGTAGATGAGGCCTGCAGTTAAGGATGCATATAATCCGTATTCTGCTGGTAAGCCGGCAATCACAGCGTAAGCGATTCCTTGAGGTATAGACGTCAAGCCAACAGTTAGTCCAGCTATTGCATCTTGAATAAAGAAACCTGTATTATATGTTGGAAGCCATTTGATTATTGGTATTCTTTTTTTCAATATTTTTGCACTACACACTTTTCTTGTAATTTTCTTAAATTTCTTCTCATGATTTGGTTCTTCAATATCTAGAGCAGTCATCGTGTAAACAAACTGCAACTGAGACGGTTACGAAGATACTAAAGTATATAATGCTTTTTATTTCTTTGTCAGATTATGTACCTTATCTTTGTTGACTGACATCTCACTGTTATCTTTAAACAAAAATTACAGTTTTCTATTTTAATAAAGTTTTTCTCGCTGTTTTGTTTATGCGAATTGGCAAAGACAGAGCTTATTAACGACAAAATAAATTTATCGTTTTTTAATTGGACTTCAGTAGATAGGTAAAAAACCTATGTGCATATGGTCATGTCACATAAAAACATTTGCAATTCCACTCGCATTACCAACGCGCTGCCGGACTCGAGAAAAAAAATATAATATATATATATATATATATATATATATATATATATATATATATATATATATATATATATATATATATATATATATATATATTGCTGTAGGACAGCCTGACGGCCCGCTTAGAATTTAGCAGCAACCGTCGCCTGTGGATGTTTGCAATGCCAGTGGCAGGGCAAACACGCTGCTATCCCATAAGGGTGCAGGCACTTGGATCAATAATGCCGGAACACAACACAAAGTTATTATGGCAGCATACTTAAGATTAAAGGTGGTCGCCATCCAGACGAACTTGAGACCTTACCACGTAGCTAGGGTTGTTTTGTAGCCTTTCACGACAGGCCGACCCCAGCCGCAGAGGTTAGTATTCTTTCTCCGCCCCTGCACGGATCAAAACTACAACTCATATTCACTTATAACTCATGTTTGAAAAAAATAGTGTGATAAGAAAATCTCAGCAGGAAGCTCATACCAAATCTGTAGAGTATGTAAGAATAATGTTCTCGAGAACCGTTTCATACATAATGAGGATTAACTCTAGTCCAGCTCAATAGGTCGAAAATTTTTCGTACACGCGGTAAGTATTGTTCACTCTTATTAGGAAACTTTGAAAGTAACTCCAGTGAATGAAAAGTAATAGACGTGCATGTAATAGATATTCAACGTAAAGGATTTTATTTAGCATTGCAAACATTTACAATTAGAGTAGTTGGATATAATATCCAGACAGCTCCTGGTATATCAAAGAAAACCAGCTGGATGATCGAGCTTTGCTCGGTATTTTTTTTTATAAATTGTGTTTTTTGGAAATTAACAATTGATTTTCTTAGTTTAACCTCAAAGCAAACACTCATTGACTTCGTGTTACTTAACAACTCCATCTGCTGGAATAGCTTTAGTGTTGTTGTGTCGTTAAAGCAATTTAAAAAAAATAGTATTATTATTCGTCGATAGATGTCAGGAAGAGTCATTTTTCAGTTTAAATTGGGACTACTCAAACGCCACTTTTTTGTTATTTTTCTTCCAATAAAAAAAGCGAATAAAATGACATTTTCTCGAAATGATTCCTAGCTAGATCGATTTATCGCCCCCGAAAACCCCCGTATACTAAATTTCATGAAAATTGTTGGAGCCGATTCCGAGATTCCAATTATATATATATATATATATATATATATATATATATATATATATATATATATATATATATATATACAAGAATTGCTCGTTTAAAGATATAAGATATAGGGCTCAGGAAGACAAAGGACACTTTATGTTGAATACACGTAATATGGAATGACAAGAAGATCTACCTTTATGAAGAACATTGTCCATTGTCTCCTCCTCTCCTCTTTCTACTTCTATGGGACAGTAGTGTGATTGCGGGGCTCCAAGCGTCGCCAACATCCATAAGCGACGGTTACTGCTTACTATTATGTAAGCCGCCAGTCTGTCTGCTGTTCTTCAGCAATAAAAAAAAAGATTGTTGATAGACTCGAAAGAGTAGTATTATTATAATTCAAAGATATAATTTATACAAATAAATAAAGTTGGAGGGTCTGTTTGTAATATTAAAATAACCGCTTTTTACTAAGTGCATTTGGATGTATACACAGTACATATACCAAAACAACATTTTTTACAATTTTTGTCTGTCTGTCTGTTTGTTCCGACTAATCTCTGAAACGGCTAGACCGATTTTGATGGGACTTTCACTGGAAGATAGCAGATGTAACAAGGAGTAACTTAGGCTACTTTTATATAAAAAACAAGCTTTAGTTAAAAATGATCAGTTTCGGAAATTTAAATCCAATTTAAGTTGACCTTAGATTTATATCATCAATCATATAAAATAGGGTTCAGCTTAGGCTGGACTTTGTAGGTTCGAACGCAGTTTGTATATAATTTAATTTATTTATATTTTAGGGTTTATAGGGTTTGTAATCCAAAATAAACCATAAGATGTATCCAAAAAATGCTGCCCAAAGTCACTATTCCACGCGGACGGAGTCGCGGGCACAGCTAGTAAATCAATAAACAAGCAATCTCGTATACACATTTTTATGTAAGGGATTATTAATTTCCTAAATAATACAGGTATTTCCTAAATCTATTGTTTGGATAAATCTGTGACAGGAAGATAAGCAATTGACGCAAATGCATGTAATTCTTTCCAGATCTAGTTCTGGTCATATGACGCAAATCAATTTGAAAACAATACATCTTAATAATGTTCATGCGGTTGAGAATCATAACATTGATAAGAGTAGAAGAAACAACAATGTCACCTATTTTTAGCTAATAATACCTTTGTCAATCGAAAAATGAAAATATTTGTGTTTATCTTATTAAGTATTGAGAACTTGAGTAAACTGGAGCGTAATAAAATAAAATAAACCTACCAACCTCTCCGCGCAGGGTTGTAAAAGGCGACTTAACAATTCTAGGTCGGTGGTAGGCCTCAAAGCCATTCTGGATGGTAACCACCCATGGTATGCCACCATTTTTTATTTATTTATATACTGACGGACTCATAAACTGCATCAAAGTTCAGGATTATTTTGAAATGATTTTTTTTAATAAGTATGCAAACTTTTTAGATTAAATTATATAAATATAGAGAGACTGGCTCTTAATCTCAAAAAAAAAGGAAAATTTAAAAATAGAAGTGCAGTAAAACTAATGAATATAGCCGGGAAAAGAAAATTTACTCGTAGTATCAGATTTGCGTGTTATTTATAGCAAAGTTTTAAATTGATTCTCATTGATTTTTTATTCTTTTGTCAATTGAATTATTGTTATCAGCAGAATTGTTGGGTTAGTTTTTTAACTCATCGAAAGTTTTTGAACCATAATATGGATACTTCGTCCGAACAAGCGGCTCAAATTGTAGCATTGGTGCGGGCGGGCTTGGATCACCGAACGATTGGTAGAAATTTAAATTTAAACCAGTTTACGATTTCTAGAATATACAGAAGGTTTGTGGAGACAGGTTATTACAGAAGGAGACGTAGTACAGGCAGGACTCGAGCAACCACCGGTGGTGATGACCGATTTATTGTTACAACTTCCCTGCGAAATCGTTTCCTCACGTCAGTTAACATCAAAACAGAGCTTAATGAAGTGCGTGGAGTAAACGTGAGTGCACGAACATTAAGAAGAAGGTTAAGTATGAATGAATGAACGAATGAATGAACCTACCTCTCTAATAAAAAAAAACATGATTTTTGGCACAGAAGTTAAATCTGCATAGTTACACTTTGCAGTCCACTTAGATATAATTTTTTTTTTAACTGATTTATTATTACAACCGGTTTTTATGATAAAAACATTTAGTAATATTAGTATATTTTTATTATAATATATATTATTATAATAGTAATTTAGGAGTATAGGAGTATGAAAACATAATAATTTAAGAGTCGTGTTTTTGTATCTGCCTTCGACTTCATTATGATATAAATTTATAATGATTTATTAAATAACAAAATTAAATTAAAATTTTTGGTTTCTTTCTTTTTTCATTTTTTATTGTAATACTAGCTGAGCCCGCGACTCCGTCCGCGTGGAAAAGTGGCTTTGGGCAGCATTTTTTGGATATATCTTATGGTTTATTTTGGATTATAAACGCTATAAACTCCAAAATATAAATAAATGCAAACAGTCAGTGTTATCGAATGCCACTGTTACGCCATGCGCCTCCGGAATACGTTGCGTTCGAACCTACAAAGTCCAGCCTAAGCTAAACCCTATTTCATATGATTGATGATATACTTCTGAGGTCTACTTAAATTGAAAATTTAAACTACACAGTCCAGCCTAAGCTGATCCCTGTATCATATGATTGATCATATAAATCTAAGGTCAACTTAAATTAGAAATTAATCTAAAATTCCAGCCTAAACTAAACCCTAATTCATATAATTGATGTTATAAATCTGAGGTCAACTTAAATTGGATACCTTAAAATTCCTAATTATTCTTATTGATCATTTTTAACGAAAACTATATTTTTTAAATAAAAGTTACTCCTTGTTACATCAGCTATCTGCCAGTAAAAGTCCCGTCGAAATTGGTCCGGTCATTTCAGAGATTAGCCGGAACAAACAGACAGACAGTCAAAAATTGTAAAAAATGTTGTTTTAGTATATGTACCGTGTATACATCCAAATGCACTAAGTAAAAAGCGGCTACTTTAATATTGTTATACAAACAGATACTCCAATTTTATTTATTTGTATAGATAGTGTAATTATGATACTAAATAAAGAATATAAACATTCCATCCGTGTGTTACTAACCTTATTTTTTACAAGAGTGATTTTCTTCTAACACTTTTGTAAGTATTGCTTATGAAAGGAAAAACAGAAACGATAATAAATATCTTCAAACTCGTTTTAATGCTTATATCTGCTACTAAAAAAGCCTATATCTGCTAAAAGCTACTGTTTAATAAATCTGATCCCCCATTCTTTTAATTCAACACACATGTCGCAATACGTCGTGATGTTATCGACATTTCAGGCTGTGTTCGGCCGATAGGGTACGGGTTCGAACCCGGGTCGGGAAGATAAGGACGCGATGGCGGCGTGCGTGAGCCCGCATTTCGCCAAAGCATTACTTAATACCAAAGTATATTTTAAGTCACACATTAAAATATGAATCTTATTGCAATCACTTTAAAGTTGGATTGAGTGTATAGATAACTTGGAATTTAGCGCAACGGTTAGTCGCCTGTAATTTTAAGATATTTTTCGTGATATATTTCGTTTGTGAAATGTAAAGAATAGCACCAAAGTTACGGTAGATAAAGGATTAATTGAGTTATTAGGGTTGACCCTTTTGGGCTTTTGTTCGGTAATTTTGCATATATGACAACAAAAAGTAATTTATTAAACCAATGTTTTTTATAGTATTTCAGTTTAAAATCGAATTTGGATACTATAAATAACTGATATATGTATAACCTCAGAGTATGCTAATGTATTATGATCTTCAAAAAAGTTTTTGTAATTTGGTTCTGTAATTTGGTGGGCATGCCATACACACTATGGCAGAAATTACAGAATATACAGAAGAAGTAAATATACAGAATACCCAAATATACAGAAGTAAATACCGGAAAAATAGTTTTTGGATTTACCTTTCCGGGAATCTATCCTGCTACCTAAAGGGTCAGATTTATTTAAGTCTTACTATGAATAAATATGACTAAAACAGGAGTGAATGGGGAGAGAGGGGTCACAATGGTAACGGGTGGATCATTCCAGAAAGGAAAAACTTAACAGTGCCTCCCTTAACTCTGTTCTTTTAACTGTAATCAAACTGGAAGCGAATATGACGACATCCGTGGCAAAAGCAAAAGCCAATTTGTTCCGACTTATGAAAATAAGTTGGAACGCATGCGAGGGTCCCGGTTTCGAATCCCATCACAAGTCTGAGTGTATATAATATTTATTTATTCACGAACAAAAAGTAATAAGTAGTTACTCATATATTATAACTGTTTAGGATCCATAATGCAAGAGTTCTGTTGATTAATTTGTAGTAATATAATTCCCTAAATAAATGACGAAGTGGCTCTAATCTGGTTGTATGTCGCGATCATACGGGCAAATACTTTGCGATTATTAATCAATAATAATAAACTTTATTTGCAAAATATACAATAAGCTATATACCATCTTTTATAAATAGTAATATATAAAATTCTCGTGTCACAGTTTTCATTGCCATACTCCTCCGAAACGGCTTGACCAATTCTCATGAAATTTTGTGAGCATATTGAGTAGGTCTGAGAATCGGCCAACATCTATTTTTCATACCCCTAAATGATAAGGGTGACCCACCCCCAAATTTTTTTTTTAATTTTTTGACATTTTATTATTTATATGGCAGAACAACGTTTGCCGGGTCAGCTAGTAGTATATAAAATTCTTTATTGTTCACCACACAGTTATAACATATATAAATTAAGGCGAAAAATACAAAATTATGAAACAATCGGCGGTCGTATAGCTAGAAAGTGTTCTCTTTCAGACAACATAGTACAAATATTTACAAAACAATGGCAGTATACATAAAAAATATAAAAGGCAGAGTACAAATTTGTCCTGGCTTTTGAGCCAGACCAAAGTCTGTGTTACAGAAGTCAAAATTATGGTTAAATATAATTTTTTTATTACTGGTGGACAGCAGACTAAGGGTGTTTGCAACGCCAGTGGCATCGCGAACACGCTGCTGTCCCATAAGTGTACAGGAACTTGGGTCGCTAATACCGGAACACAACATAAAGTTATTATGGCGGCATACTTAAGACCAAAGGTAGTCGCCATCCAGACAGACTTGGGGCCCTACTACATAGCTAGGGTGGGTTGTTTTGTCGCCTTTTACAACAGGCCAACCCCGGCCGCAGAAGTCTGTATTCTTTCTCCACCCCTGCACGGATAGATAATAGTTATTAATCTCTTAATGTATGAATATAATATTTTTAAGGAAATATACATAATGATATTTTCTTTAAAATCTTTGTCAAGATTACGCTAATACATCATTTCCGCATCAAAGCGTAGGACAATTAGCATTAGAATGACATTTTAAAAAAGTTTAAGGGATCCCTGAATTGGTTAATAAAGCGTTAATTATTTCATTATGAGGGAGAATGATCATCCATCATCATTAAATAATAGTGCAATTAAGAAGAGGGACAGACTCATAAAGCTTCCTGTTTATAAAACAACATTTTTTAATGGGACTTTTCAGAATTTTAGACAAAACTTGGATAATATCCAATGAAAATAATATTGTTTAAGTTTGGATATATGGATAAATCTAAAGTAATAATTTATGTATTGACATATTTTTCTCCGTGCTTTTCATATTTTCTCATATTTATATCTCATATTTTCTCCTCTAACTTGCCAAGAGAAAAGATTCCTGTGAGCTACCACCAAAATATATGAAGATGGACGCATCGTGCGCAAGCTGCCTGTGTCTGCATTCATGCGCAACGGAATGCAGGACCAAGAGCATTCGAAAACGCTCGGAACTACGAATTTTCTATTTAGAAGCCCTCGTGACGTAGTTGTCGAATGTGAATTGTGCACGGACCCCTTTAAGTCGGCGACTCGGCAAAAGTGCCACCCTGCACAACCAAACCGATACTCGGATGTTGTTTACTCAAGAAGAAACCATTAAAAGTATCGCTTGAGGATATATTAAATGATTGACAACAAAATTTCGTGTTCTACTTTCAATGTGAAACGACAAAAATAATTTGAATAAAAAGGATGACATATTTTCCCCAAAAAGGGGTTAACGTCAGACAGGCAGCTGGTTGTAAAAACTATGCCACAACTATTACGAGATATAACATGTTGTGCCGACCCCATACAATGTGGGATAAGGGCAGGAGGAAGAAGAAGAAGATATTTTTCTCCGTGCTCGGTCAGAAAACCTCTGCGGCCTGTCGTAAAAGGCGACAAAACAACCCTAACTACGTGACGAGCCCGTCTGGATGGCAACCACACTTGGTCTATGGCCGCCATAATAACCTTGTATTGTGTTCCGGCATTAGCGACCCCGGTTTCTGTACCTCTATGGGACAGCAGCGTGTTCGCGGTGCCCCTAGCGTCCTAAATATCCATAGGTGACGGTAACTGCTTACTATTTAAATGTGCAGACACCCTGTCTACTGTATCTCAGCAATAAAATAAATCTTTTTTAGATTTAACGGGAAGATACTAGTAAAATAAAAAAAAAATACATAATGAACGTTCATCATATCTTACCTAGCAGATTGAAGTATTATCGGTTTTATCGGTGTATTATCCGCCAGTACGCCGTTATTTAACAATCGTAGCGGGATATCATTCCGCTAAGGCACAAGTTCAACAGTAAAGACAAAGATAACAAGCCGGTTATTATTTTATAATACAAGATCAGAATGAAATTTGACGCTATTTAAAGAAAAACTAGTTCGAAAATATTATCTGTATGAAGCCTCTAAAGTCTAATATTTAATCGAATAAAAAAAATCATTTGCATTATATTTTATTTTACTTATACCAATTATTATTATGTGATATTATTTATGTTGTGTTTTATATTTTATTTATATTTTTATATTTCACATTACTTTTAGCGCACTACGTATAGTAAAACGATCTTGAATATATTCCGACCTTAAGGTTGTCTGGGAGAGACCTCTTTTTAGCGATATTTAGCCGCCTATTATGCACTTTTGTTATAAGTATAATATTAAGTTACTTTGTAAACATTTTTTGATAAACAATAATCTATCTATCTATTTCATACAAAGAGAAATACTTTCGTTTACTACGTTAATAAGTTTTACATACATAGTTAGCTACAACATTATGAATCTTCTATAGACTTTTGAAATGAAAATTCTTTAACACCGTTGTGGTTTTAAAATTCGATGAAACGCAAAAGCGACTAAAAAGACGATTATATTCATAAATAATATTTAGCCTGCTAGAGAATGTGATAGAATACAAGTACTGTATTTCCTAAATATTCCTCACCTCTTTGTTCGGGCTTTCGTAGCTATTTAACACTTACCTATATGAAATGTAGTCTACTTTTTTTAAATTACCTCGTATGTAAAATGTACACACACACAGTTTTTTTTTGTAAATGTCACTATTTTTTTTACTATTTTATAAAAAATATCATAAAAAAGTATTTCAATGTGGAAGGTTAGGAAAAGTGAAATTTGTATTCGTAAGCCACCGTCATAAGAAAAATTAAATTGTTATTTGATTACGTTTTCATGCTGCAGATCTCTATCAGGCGTTTGGGCGTAAAACTAGTTGTGGCTCGTGATTCCATTTACGACAAATAAATTAATTATGACATTTTAATTGTATATGTAATTCTTTACATTAAGGTATCCTTTTCTGTTTATGGTTGGGTATAAATTCGACGTGAGGAGGGATCTTCACTTAGTCAATTTCACATTCTGGTTATTGAGAGGTCTTATACTTTATAAGCCTATAATGATGTACGATAAAGACATTGTCGGGTTTGCTTTGCTAGCCACTAAAACTAACGTACTTTTCCAAGCACCTGAATTAAAATTTGCCAAGATTAACCAGATTTGGTTATATATAAACGTTATTTGGAGCAATTCATGAGATATGCATTACAATGTATAAGTGCGTCTATTTAACGCTATCCCGCTCAAGGAAATTATTTTCTCTTCCTTAAAATTGGTAATTGATTATTCAATTATTACCTAATCGATATTTTTTTCATTGGATGTCGTAATCAAACATGTATATGTTCAAGGCAACTGTGTTCCTGAACTTAAAAAAAACTGACAATTATAAGAAACTTTTACTGTAATTAATCCAACGTGAGAGAATTAAATTGGTTTAATACCAATTTAGTTTATAATAAAATTGATCCGATTTGCTAGAGTATACGGGCGTGGGTATCCTCTTTTTTATTTTGTTTTAAAAACTCAAAAAGAGGTCAGTAACACATATTGGTATAAATTTGCACTTTTATATCAAAATATTTTATCTATGACTTAGCAGGTGAATCACAAAAGAGTTTGCTGTACATTAGCGATACACCCACGTTTTACCATATTGCAACTAATTTCATCGCATTATCGTTGATCTTTAATGTGGCGAAGACCGAGTACTTGGTCTGCAACTCCACAGATCCCAGACCCGTGCGCATCGGCGGCGATACGGTCAAGCGCACGGAACAGGTGAAATGCCGATCTGCATTTCACGCGTCTGGTGACATTGATAGCGACGTTAACGCTAATTGCGACGTTAATTGCTGCCACGTGGGCTAAATGACGTGAGATGACTAATGTCATCTGTGACCCTAAAATACCGGTTAAATTGAAGGTACAGGTCTATAACACCATCATTAGGCCTGTCCTTTTATATGTATGTGAAGCGTGGCCGGTGCTGGAGCGACACAAGCAGGCACTGCGAGTCACGGAGATGAATATGCTGCGGTGGATGTGTGGAGTAACGAGGAAGAACCGCGTTAAAAACTCTCGCATTCGTGGTAGCCTTCATATCCGTGACATTGCGGATAAATTGAAGGAGTGTCGCCTTCGCTCATATGGCCACGTTTTACGGCAACCGGTTACTTATGTGGGGAACAAATGTCTGGCCATGCCGCCACCACCGGGCCGCGGCAGGAGGGGTAGGCCAAAAAAGTGCTGGCTTGACGTCGTAGGAGTTGTTATGCGTGCCAATGGATTGACCACCAGAAATGCCGACGATCGTGCGAAGTGGAGAAGAAAAAGTCGGAAAGCGGACCCCGGGCGCCGAAGCGAGAGTTTGGGCTGCAACCGAGATTTAACGCTAAGAGGGTGATAATATCGTTGATCTTTAACTGAAACGGTATAAAAATTATGGATTGACCAAAAAATCCTTTGAGTAAAGATTGATTTCTTGAATAATTAGATAGACCATGAGGAATGTGAATTTAAGAAGAACAGAAGCGAACCCGAAGTTCCCGTGAAGTAATTGATAAATTATTATATGATTTCGAATCGTATTTAATAATTTATAAAGCCAGTGATCCACATCGATGCGTGACAGTAGACAGACAGTTAGTTTACAAATAATCTAATATTAGAGAAATATTCGTGTTAAATATACATTGCGCGCTAGCGACGTAGCTTTTAATATGTTCACCAGGAACTGGGGTAATGGTTATGTTTGTTTCAGCAATTATTTTGGATAAAATCTAGGTCACTTCTATTGCGTAAGTTGAGTGAATTAGAATGATGGACTATTAAAACTAAATTTGACTATGTATAAAACACATTTGGGTGGAGCTCGTAATTTTTAAACCTATTCAGAAATATTAGTACATTTTAAATAAAAATTTTTTTACGCCAAGCGGCTGTACGCTTCAAAGTTTTTTTATCCGTGCATGGGCGGAGAAAGAATACTAACCTCTGCGCCCGGGATCGGTCTGTCGTAAAAGGCGACAAAACAACCCACCTCAGTAACGTGGTAGGACCCCAAGTCCGTCTGGATGGTGACCACCTTTGGTCTTAAGTATGCCGCCGTAATAACCTTGTGTTGTGTTCCGGCATTAGTGAACCAAGATCCTGTACCCTTATGGGACAGCAGCGTGTTCGCGATGCCACTAACGTTGCAAGCACCCATAGGCGACGGTAACTGCTAAATTCTAAGCGGGGCGTCAGGCTTTCTGCTGTCCTACAGCAATAAAAAAGTGAATGCTTATATTGGAAAATGATGATAATCACCATGGTTACAGAACAAATGAGGAATTAACATCTTGAAAAGTCACTTCTGTTGGATTCTGACAGAATAAATCGACACACGAAATTATGACGTGTGAAGGAAAGAGATAAATATGGCAGCGGTCATAATATCATAAATATCGAAGCTGCAAAGCAGAAAGTGAAACCCAAATAAAAGACTTTCGAAATGTAAGACTCGATTATTTGAACCGCCATCTTCATTAACACAGTTAAAAATCAAAAGTCCCGGATTCAAGAAAGACGAATTAAATCATAACCAATAGGTTTCCAAAAGGAATGCTTTCAACATCGACGAGTGAATGTATGTAAATCTATACCATTACCCTTTGTTTGAAAGCCCTTAAGTCCCCGAGCTCAAACTATTTGAAATATTACACGGGAATTAATACCCACTTAAGTTAAGCCAACCTCAAATCTATTGTGACATGCATAAAGTTTCTACGGAGTGACAAGTATGTGGTTTTTAGAGCATTTGATGATTATTTGAATGTTAAAATAAATATTTTTAGAAAGTCATTCCGCTTTTCCCTAGTTGCTCCAGATTGCTTAATCTTCAAGAAAACTCACCTGACATCTGTTTTGGGGACCTCACCTGAAAAAGAAATTAAATATATGAAAGCACATTTTTATAACTAATTGTTAAATTCTATATTCCAAACATTTTTTTATTGATGTAGGACAGCAGACAGGCTGACGGCCCTCTTAGAATTTAACAGTTACCGTCGCCTAGAGATGTTTGCAACGCCAGTGGCATCGCGAACACGCTACTGTCCCATAATGGTACAGGAACTTGAGTCACTAATGCAGGAACACAACACAAAGTTATTATGGCGGCCTACTTAAGACCAAAGGTGGTCGCCATCCAGACGGGCTTGGGACCCTACTACGTAGCTAGAGTTGTCGTAAAAGGCGACAGCCTTTTAATGCCAATATGCTTATTAGGCGAGAAAACCTCACTAGCGGTTCATGCCACGTGGAACTCGAACTTGGGACTTGGTTTTGGTTTGGTTTCAGGGTTCCACTGAGCTACCTTTGGTGAATACTCTTACTTGAAATGGGTTGACATTTCTCTTACAAGGGTTACGTCCCGATTGCGTCCAAAGTTTTCTGTTAAGGACGTGAGATCTCTCCTTTCCTTAGGCCAACTTAATCTTCAAAAGAACAAATAAATAAAAATACTGAAACAGAATCTTCACAGTATTTACACAGCACCAGTTAGTACCAAAGTAAGCAGTAAAGCACCTGCGTTATGGCTACTAGACAACTGACACACTGCTTATATGCATATATTTAAAAAAATTATTTATCCGTGCAGAGGCGGAGAAAGAATATTAAACTCTGCGGCCGGGGTCGGCCTGTTGTAAAAGGCGACAAAACAACCCACTCTAGCTACATGGTAGGGCCCCAAGCCCGTCTGGATGACGACCACCTTTGGTCTTAAGTATGCCGCCATAATAACCTTGTTTTGTGTTCCGGCATTAGTGACCCAAGTTCCTGTACCCTTATGCAATAGTAGCGTGTTCGCAATGCCACTGGCGTTGCAAACACCCATAGGCGACGGTAACTGCTAAATTCTAAGCGTCTGCTATCCTACAGCAATAAAAAAATTAAATAAATAAATATTATACAAAAACATCCGGATTCGGGGATGGAAATGGAATCCATGACCTCCGTAGGCGTGTCGCGGGCGTTATCGTCTTATCCGTGTTTATATGTAGTCCTATCCGATTTACTCAGGTCTAGAAGATCTTGATGTGGACCCTCACACCGCGTTACAATATTTATTCTATAGCGTCACAAATACAAGTAACCGCTACATCTATAAGTTAGTAGTCCATGTTTATTTAGTTCTTTGATACGCCCTTATCGCAGAATATAAAATTTCACCATAAAATCGCCATAGGGCCTCCCTTATAGCCTGGAGCACATTTTACGGTGTCACCTACCGAATAAAATTACCCACCAAAATCGAAAAGCATACCTTCAGTTTACGATCGGCGTTAAATTTGAAACCTTCCGAAATTGGTAGCATTTTACAGCTTATAATAAATTAGAAAATTTCATTAAGTGAATGATTGTGTCATAGGGGAGACGTAAAGCAATGTGTTACAGCACGACTGTGCGTTGTAATAATATCCTCCGTGGCCTAGCTTCATGACGTTGGAAGAGCTGCGGGGTTCATGGGATCAATTTTAGTCTCGTATCTGTTTGTGTATAATATGTATTTTTACAAAAGAAAATGTTGTTTCCATATTTATCACTAATTATAATATTGAATTATAGATAGATCATTTTCGCAAAATTGTATCTTAAGAAACATATCACATTATTTGTACATAATATCCATCATCATTTATTTAAGAGCTACCGTTCTTGTCAGTGAAGCATCTTCCAGTCTTCTCTACAAAGTGCCTTTTCCTTGACTTTTTGATACGACACGGAAAAAAATAATAATTATAATTTAAATATAAATCAAGTATATAAGTAGTGTGTATATATATAATTATAATTTGTCTAGTTCCCATAATACATTTTACTAGGTGGTAGGACCTCCAAGCCTGTCTGGATGGCAACCTGCCCTGGTTTCTAATTATACTGCTATAATAACCTTTTGTTGTAGTTCTAGCATAAATGACTGGGTTTCAGTATCCCTCGCGCGTATAAGTAACGCGAACGGCAAAGTGTGCCCCTGACGCCGCTAACATTCATAGAAGACGGTAATAGCTTACGATTAAATGGGAAGTCAGCAATAAAAAATAAGCGATCTGCCGCTTACTTTGCAATCACATACCAGCGACTGTGTCGGTGCATTTGATTGTATGGGTATATAATATAAACACATACTCATACTCATAGAAACACGCTGACACTCATATACACACCCTCACGTACATACATATATTATTATATTTATTATACATTATTCAAAGACACACAAATATACAGGGTGACTTTGACAAACCCGTCGAATTTTTTTTTACACACTAAACATCATTTAAGGAACCCATTTTTGCAAAAAAAATTGTATGTCAAATTTTCACCTTAAAATATTTCATATAGGATCATTAATTCAATCGTACAGAATAATCATATGGGGCAAACAGCGTACGTTAACTTGTTATTACCTGTCTCTGTCACACCCGCGTAAATGAGTAGTGCGTATTCGCTCGCCCGGTTCAATGCCGACGTCCTCGGCCTTTTACTAGGTCAGATGGAGAGGTCATTGACACTCTAGTGCCATATTATGTAAATTGCGACTTCTTTGAATGACTTTGTGATGCTGATTACTCAACATTTTTGTACTATGTGATACAAAACTAAAATACATGTTTCTCATAACTTTTACTAAAGATTCTTCTGTGTGAATATGGACGGGTTTGTCAAAGTCATCCTGTATATTATATGTAAATCTATAAATATTAAATATAAGTATATATCGACACGACTCAACTCAAAGGCCGTATAGCCTCAGCAGTCGTGTCGTGTAAAAATGCCTCCACCGGCCGCCATACTGAGTGAAATTCGCGCGCTTGACAGACAACCAAAACAAACCGTTTCTTGCATATAATTGTAAAAATAAATATAATTATAATATTAATAGTATATTACCAATAATAGTTAGTAGTAATTATATAAATAAAGATTATTGTGAGGATCCTCTGTGTCTAATAGAAAAGCAGTGCTCGAGATTAAATGTGAGGTGGGTACCGACATTCTTGTATTATTACATCCCCCACAATTGTGTTGGACACACAGACCAAATAAGGGAAAGGAGTGCTACAGGGTTCCACAGACAGGAAGTGCTGGAGAGATTTCATTGGTTCCCATGTGACCGCATCATGTAGCGATCACAATCTTCAGTCACTGACCAGACAGAGACCGGCGGTAAGACTTGCAAGAGGTTACACAATGATATATAAAAGTATTATTTACAGTTATGTCATTACAATACATAGTCGATTACTGTTGCCTATTGTTTACGAAACATCGTTCAAGTATGATTCATTAATCCTTCCGAAACAGTGCTGCCCTCCCAATAATATCCCATATTAATACAATACCATCCTTAAATCGGATGCGTTGAGTTGGAAATACTCGCAAAACGTAAAGGGTGGATGGATATTAAACGTGTTTGATTATTTATTAAGATATACACAGAATATTTTAATAAAACTAGGTTATTTATTTTTTGACGTTGAATGCGACGTTTTTTTTTTATTGCTGTAGAACAGCAGACAGGCTGACGGCCCGCTTAGAATTTAGCAGTTGCCCTCGCCTATGAGTGTTTGTAACGCCAGTGGCATCGCGAACACGCTGCTGTCCCATAAGGGTACAGGAACTTGGGTCACTAATGCCGGAACACAAAACGAGGTTATTATGGCGGCATACTTAAGACCAAAGGTGGTCGCCATCCAGACGGGCTTGGGGCCCTACCTCGAAGCTAGAGTGGGTTGTTTTGTCGCCTTTTACGACAGGCCGACCCCAGCCGCAGAGGTTAGTATTCTTTCTCCGCCCCTGCACGGATAAAAACGTATTATTACAACAAAAACCACTGTTGTCGGATAAACATAAATTAGATTACAATATGCCAAAGATCGTGTGCAATGGAAAAAAAGTGGATAAAATATATTTTTACTGACAAATTTTTTTTATTTACATTGACCTGATGGTTTTAATTACTATTTTCACGATTTCAGAAAAAAACAATTGTATACTGAGTCGTCGACAAGCTGTAGGTGGTAGTGTCATGACATGGTCTGGTATTGAATACTTGGGGAAAAAGTTAAAATGAATATTAAATGATGTATAGAAGTAATAAACGAACAAATTACTTCCCATGCAACGCGAATTGCTGGTAATAATTTTATTTTTCAACAAGATAATGCTAGTGTTCACTGAGCACATGTAGTAAAAAACTATTTTTCTGAAAAAATATTCAAATTCTTGAATAGCCAACTAAGTCCCCTGGCTTGAACATCATTGAAAATTGTTGGGGAAATTTATCACGAGCTGTCTATCTCGGATCAAGACAATTTATTACAGTTAACGAGTTGAAGTAGGTGATCATTGACTCCTGGATGGACGGCCGTAGCCTCCTTCTGCGAGGCAGTCATATCCGCAAAGGAGGCGGCGGAGCGGGAGCGGGAGCGGGAGTCGACCACCACACTCCCCTCCCGCCAACGCAGGCCACGCCGGAGGGCAAGTAACGACCCCCGGCCGCCGTAAAACGTGGCCGCGGGCGGCCCCTCGGGGGAGGAGCCGCCGCTCGCACTATTGCCGCGAAGGAGAGGGCCGCGTGCTGTTCTGCGGCCCCCCTCAACTGTTAATTCAGGAGAGCGCCGGGGGACGAAATCCTGACCCCCTGGCGCCAACAATTTAGAAGGAGCCCACCTTAAGACAAAGGGCGGGCCGGCGCCGGCCCGGGCCACGAGATCGGCAGGCCATATATCCGTGGGCCCGGGCGTAGGCGATAGGAGAACAGCGGGGTTTTTAGTGGGTAGTCGGATTGACGAACATCTTTCCCGGAGTCCCACATATCGCTCGGTCCCCCAGGGCCGGGGAACCCGTCAAGAGAGGTTTTTCCCCGAGACCAAAAAAAGGTGATCATTGACGAGTGGCAACATATAAATCAAGACACAATTAAAAAGCTATATGACAGTTTACCAGATCGAATCATTGAAGTTATAACTAAAAGTAGAGGATCTACTAAATACTAATTAAAATAAATAATTGTTCTTGATATATTTCTCTTGAGTTTTTATTTACATTTAATTGCCTGGGTTATACTTTTGTCGCACCTCAAAACTCAATATTATCTGTATTTTGTTAGTTTTTCATTTAAGATATGATGTATGTATAGTACAATAAACTTATATATAAATGTTGTGTATTGGTAATACATTAACATAACTATAATTCTTTATGAGATATCACCAAATTAGGGGAGTGGGTTATACTATTATCGCACGCTGTATAAATAAGTTATTTTATATACCACGTAATATGCAAATCAATTTAATTTCATTTCAACCTGGAGCATATTTGTAGGTACAAAATTTCAACGTTATCTATAGTGAATTTTGAAATTGATAAAGAAAAATGCAATACAGGATTAAAATAATCTCACTGTGACAAAAATGCATGCAGATATCACTTAATATAAATCCATCTAAAAATAACGTTTATAATAAAAAATATATAAATAAAAAGAAGATTTGTTTGTCTATTTATTCCAAAATTAAATCACAAGCCACTAAACTCTTTGTTGATTGTCTTCTCTTCTAATTATTACTTTTAATTTTTACCCCAGTGGAGACGGGTCGGGTTACTAGTTCCTTATAAATAGTCTTATTTTCGTAATATTTTTTAATTTAACATTTAAATAGGTGGTAAATTTTTGTTCGCCTCATTTTTAATAATAAGATTAAATAATTATGACACAGTAAGGAGTCTTTAAGCTTTTACTCGTACAAATACAAAATTTGTCCTGCGTTTCACAAGTTTCGGGCCGGGCTTACACAGTCAAAGGCTTTAGTGTAGTCTATAAAACACAAGACAACTGGGCAGTTATATTCCCTGCTTTTTTCTATGATCTGCCGAATGTTGGGCAACTGTTCCCCTGTGCCTCTGCTTCACGAAGCCTGTCTGTTTTTCTGGTATTTGGTTTCTAAGGAAGCAATGGAACCGCTGGTTAATGATGTGAAAATAATTTTACTGGCATGCGAAATTAATGCAATGGTTTTGTAATTACCATATGATATGGTAAAGCCTTTTTTATGCACAGGGATGAACACAGATTTCGTCCAATCCACAGACAATTTTCTAGTTTTCCAGACATCATTGCATATTTCCACCATAATTCTTGTTACCGTTTCTCTCATATTTTTTAATAATTCGGCAGGAATGCCATCCTTTACAGGCGCCTCTCAACATTTGAGGGCCTTAATAGCATTTTCCACTTCCAAGCGGAGAATGTCCGGTTCATCAGGTACCCATCCTAATCCCCGGCTAGTTGGATTTCCTGTGTCATAGAGCGCCGCACAATACGATTTCCAGCGTTCCAGAACTTGCGATGTATCTGTTAAGAGGTTTCCACTTTCGTCCTCAATTATACAGGTCCTAGTTGTATGCATCCCAGCTAGCTCTCTCACTTTGCAAAACAGATCTTTCGTGTCGCTTCGTACGCCATGTTGCTCAAGCTCTAAATATATGTCTCTTATATGAGCATTATAGTCTTGGCGGCATTTTTTCTGGAAATTGCGACTTAGTTCTCTGTATCTTGCCTGGTCTTTAGCGGAACTAGTTGCTTTCTCTTTTGAACTTTGGCGTTCCAGAATTTTGCGACTAGTCTCTGGTATTATGTAATCCTTCATAAGTTGTTTCTTGATAACATGCTCGTTGACTATTTCGCTAATCACCGACTTCAAGAGATCTTACTCAGTGGATCCTGGTCTTCAATTTTATTATTTATTTATGATCCTCTGAAATAAACACTGCTTGTATCCTGCCATGTCCATTGTTTGCAAATTTGGGGGCACTTTTGGCTTTAACAGTCTTTTTAGCCAGATCCACAGCGTTGTGACTAGTAACTGGTGATCAGAATCAGGAAATGTGGTAGTATTCATCACTGATGATCTCCAACGTGAACCAGTCAGGATATAATATATCTGGTTTCGGTATTTATCATCAGGAGAGATCCACGTGTATAGTATTTAAATATGATGATAGAGCAGGTATTTGTTACACAGAGACTTTCCTCACTGCAGAACTGCAGCAAGCGTTCGCTTCGCTCATTTCGTTCTCCGATGCCATATTGTCCAACTGTTCGACAAAAGTGGTTATCGTCTGTCCTTTTACCAACTTTAGCGTTAAAATTCCCCAGTATGACAGTTATTTCTCTCTTCGGTATCTCTTAAAGTAGCTGCAAGTGTGCCATCAAAGATTTCCACCTCCTTTTCGGAAGACTGAGCTGTTGGGGCATATACCTTTACGATGTTTAGCGTGCATGGTTTGATGTTCAATCTTATAGTAATTATACAGTCATTGACCGGCTTATATCCCAAGATGTATTTTTCCACCTGGGGAGGGACAAGGAATACCATACCTCTACTGCTTTCATCTTCTGGTTCTGAAAAGAAGACTTTATTTTGATAATCTGAGTAGAAATATCCCCGCCCCCTCCAGTGTGTCTCGCTGAGTCCCAAAACCTACACCTGTTATCTTTGCATTTCGCTTTCCACAATCTGCAGTTTATCCTGTTGATTCAACCCTTAAATACATTCCATGTTCCTATTCTATGTGGGTGTCTAGAGTTGATGGTTTAGGTAGTTACGTCAGAAACTGAATTTCATATAGTCTCAGCTTAACACCAAACAATACAACTCGAGTTTTATTTTTCTGGTTCACTCTCAGTCCCCTTATACCAGTCAGTGTTCGTGTCTCCTACTTGATCACCGCTTTAACTCTCATCTATGTATTTTTGTAACTGTTGTGTTCCAGCACTATCGTCCCTCATGCCATTAAATTAGACGTTGTGACATTTTTACCTCTTGTGCTGGATGAAAGGCTTCCTTGTACGAACATACATAAGCTAGCATAAACGAAACTACGTTGAGTGTTCTACTAGGCGTTTACTGATTGCATAAAAATCTTCTACTTCAATGGCCACTGATGTTAATCTATACCTGTCAGATTCATCATTCATCTGTCAGACCATTAACAACACTTTCTTTACCATTAGTTTCTAGTACTTTGCTATAACAAGAAATGTGATGATTTAACTCTGATAGAACCATAATACAAATGTTTTGATTTTTGTTCTTTTTCTTTAAAATTCAGGTACACATTGTCTTGGACATACTTTCTATAACGACATTTGGAAAAAAATTATCAATTATGTAATAACTCAATAATTAACTACGAATATTAAGGAAGGGAAAAATATTTCCCTTGAACGCGAAAAGGATTATTCCTTGTAGTGGGACTCGTGAACCTTAAAAGACCAAAAAAGAGTCCTTTCTTTGCTTTCTACAAAGAAACTAAGAGAATAATTTATTTGTTATCTCTTACTTGATGACATTTTGGCATAGCGAATTTCACACGTCGGAATGTCTGTGGGGACGACTGGTTTGATTTCTATCCCAAAACTGGGTTTTTACGCATAATATGTAATTATTTACAAAATAAACTTAAATTAATATCACCCGTAACAGAAGCGCTCTTCTGCATACTTTGAGACTAGAAGGCGGATGGTATAGTGTAATAATAATAATGTCAGTGAACGGGCTTATAGCGAAGAGCTTCGATAAACACCTAGAGAGGCTTTCGCTAGGTAAATGGGTGAAGGGTCGGATACAGAAGGCGGTTCTCCTAAGCACGGCACGCATAGTGAGGAGATTCCTGTCTCTGGAGCCCTAACCAACGGTAGCTTGGGCCCTAGGCCTCGCTCCCAGCGACGGACAGTTTTTTATATTTTTTAATTTAATTTCTTTGTAAATATCGTTTTATAAAATAAAGTATTTTTTTAATATTAATATTTTATAAAATGAAATGTAAATTATTTTGAAAAATGTAAATAACTAGAAAAGAAAATAAATAAAGAGAATAATAATAAAAATATACTTTATTGCACACATTACATTTACATCAAGTGATAAATATTAACATTTAAAAGCACAATGGGCGGTCTTATCACTGAAAGCAATTTCTACCAGACAACCGTAATATAATTAGTATAATTATAACCTTAGTATAATTATTATTACTACCTTAAAAAGCATAAGGTTGCCCTATGTTCATTCCTGGCTTTAACTACACATAAGGTACAACCGCGTGATTATACGAGTATAAGTTATGAGGTGAATGATTGAATTTAATCTTTTGATAAATTGTCTTGACACTTCAAGATAATTTTACGCAATTTTATTGAATATATTCAGACGGTCTACTCACACGTGTACACTTACATTATTGTATTGTATGTCTAAACCGTAATTCGGTAGAATTTAACCAACTAAACAAAATGTGGATAATAAAATTTATCGCAAAGGTAAATATATTTTATAGCCAAATAGCTTATGTAATGTTACTGACAGAATTTTTCTAGCACTATAAAGTACGGGTCGGTCGCCACATGCATGAACACTTTAGCCGCATCCCATTTGCCAATGTCTCCAATATGCTATCATTTGAAATAGTTACACATTTATGGCGTTTGGAATTGAAAATCTTAGGGTATCGAAGCTCATAAACTTTACCGAGACTAAATATTTGGTTGGTCTCACGTGACCGGAGGGCTCACTTTATTCTAGGCATGCGTTGAAGCATTGCTATTCAGAGAGACCAATAACAGCAGACCAATTTTCTACTTGTAATTTCTGTTTTTATTATCAGCTTTATTTTAATTTAGTAAATTTTTTCAATTATTTATAATCACCATCAATTAAGAAACTAAAATCGTTAATCATGACGTATACACAACACTAGTCATATCACTCATATAGGGATATGTTAATTTTACGACCGTTCCCAAAATACCTATATAACTATAATAAATCCCGTAAAAAAATAAATAACGTTACTCTCCTAGAAATCAAAACTTCGACGATGCTCAAATCCCTATGACCAGTGATTTTGTCAACTCAAAATGAAGAGTTTTTCTACACAGTCGTTTCTACGGACGTACGGCAGATTCAGACGGCAAGTTGAATCATTAATTCCAAATAGGCAGACTCGGAATAAACCGTTGCGTTAGATGAATTAATTTAATATATTTTTTCGTATCTCTTTGTTCTGGCAAAGAAACTGCCTTGAAAGAGAACCCCGCATTTAGGTAGTAATAAGTGCAAGGGTTAGTAAGTAAGTAAATGTACTGACACAAGTCACATATATCTAGTCTCAAAGTTGCAGAGCATTTGTGTTATAAGTACCAGACAACTAATATACTTTTTCTTTTGTAAATAAACACATATATACTCAGATTCGGTGCGAAAAGCGTGGCGCCGTGAAGATCGTTTGGCAAATCTTTGGCTCAGAAGTACAAGTTCCAATTCAACTGAAATGAAATGCATGAAGAAAAATATAAAATCAAAAAAATATTTTACTTAACAATTTTGCTAGGCATATTAAATTGTGCTCAAATTGTATGCATACCTAAAGGTGAAAATTAAACCCATCGTAACAATATTTTACCATCCGACGATAACTCGTAATACACATAGTAACCTATGTGTATGTCATTAAATAGAATATCTGCAAATATTATGTTAGATTCAGTTCAACTACTTGAAAATAATATAATCTGATATAGAAGTCATCGACGTAACATACTCAATTGACACAATTGATAACTAAGATAACACTACAGTATCAAAATCTATCGGCATCTCAGGAAGACAGTCAGGTGGAAAGTGGACCGCAGCTTACACGTGCCAAAATGACCGTGCTTAATCCAGAAGAAGAAAATTCCTGCAGAAAAAGAGTAAAAAAGTTAGCTAAAAATGCTTGCAGTAAGAAACATCTCAAAAAGCGACTGCCTATTTTGGACTGGCTCCCAAAATATAAGTCTGTTTACTTCATTCAAGATGTTATTGCTGGAATAACCGTTGGATTAACTGCTATACCGCAAGGAATAGCTTACGCCGTCATAGCTGGACTACCACCTGAGCATGGACTTTATGCATCATTAACATCAGGAGTGGTTTACGTCTTCTTTGGAAGCTGCTACAATGTCACAGTTGGACCAACAGCTATCCTAGCAGCGATGACAGCTAAATATGTAGCTAATTACTCTGCAGACTTTGCAATCTTGGCCGCTTTCTTAGCTGGAATATTGATTCTGGTCATGGGTGTCCTCCAACTGGGATTTCTCGTGGAGTTCATTTCTATACCAGTTATCAGTGGATTCACAACTGCTGCAGCCCTACAAATTGCTGCAGCTCAATTGAAATCATTGTTTGGTACAAGTGGCGTATCAGGGAACTATTTTGCGGAATCAGTGTATAGTTTCGCCACTAACATTAAGACAGTAAAATTGTGGGAGCCTGTTTTGGGATTTGGAACAATTTTAATGCTGTTTTTGTTGAAGAAAATGGGCCAAGGATGTAAACGCACAGATAGTTTTATAAAATCATCAAGATGGTTCATATCATTATCGAGAAATGCAGTTGTAGTTGTTGTTGGAATGGTAATTGCCTATTTTCTTAAAACGACGTTTGATATAGAACCATTAGCATTAATTGGTGATATTGGAGGTGGATTACCAGAATTTAGTTTACCACCATTTCAAACAACGGTTGCTAACGAAACATTATACTTTACTGATATGCTTCAAGTACTTGGATCTGGATCTATTGTATTACCTCTAGTCGCTATCTTAGAATCAGTGGCTATAGCCAAAGCTTTTGCTGAAGGAGGAAGGGTAGACGCCACTCAGGAAATGATTGCTTTAGGTCTTTGCAACATTATTGGTTCTTTTGGACAGAGTATGCCTATCACAGGATCGTTCACGAGAACTGCTTTAAACCATGTTTCTGGGGTACAAACTCCAGCTGGAGGAGTTACCAAAGTATTATTAATTATTGTAGCGTTATCTTCACTTACGTCTACTTTTTATTACATACCAAAGGCTTCATTAGCAGGATTGATTATAACAGCTATGTTTTCTATGATAGACTACACGATCTTGGCAAAACTATGGCGAAATAGTAAAAGAGAATTGGCACTTCTATCAATCACCATGATCGTTTGTTTATTTGTTGGATTAGAATATGGAATTATTGTTGGCATATTAATGGAGGCTGCTATGTTATTGTATAATGTATCGAAGCCTTCAGTTGATGTGAGAATTATCAAGCATGAAAAGGGTGATATTTTATTAGTTCCATTAAATGAACAAATATCATATTGTGCGGCAGAATATATAAGGAAAGCTGTTTTTAAAGCTTCACGTCTAACTTTGACCGATACTGTTATACTAATAGATGGCACCAATTTAAGAAATATGGACTTTACTGTAGCTTCAAATTTAATGTCAGTTGTGAGAGATTTGGAGAAGAAATCCAGAAAGGTGTTGCTGTTTAACTTTAATTTAGATTTAAAGAAATTGTGTACCGATGTGGATAATAATGTCGATTACTTATTTGTTTATGCTGGTAGTGCTATTGAACTCTCTGATGTATTTCCGAAAGACGTTTGATATCAATTTGGATGGATCCTTATAAAAATTGAGTAAATAATTATTAAGCGATATACGAGAAAATTTTAATATCTTTAAAAATCTTTTGAATATATAGTATGGCTAAATTAAAGAATTAATAAAATAACTTACATAAGGATTATTTTATACGAATTGAAATTGTGATTGTTTTTAATACTTCTAAATAAATTATTAATAAAAAAAACATCGGCTTTTATTCTAAATCATGATATATTCATAATTTTATAGTAGTGAAATCATGGTTGCTTGCCAAATATTCACTTGATGATCATTCACCGGAATTTTGTTTCATCCAAACTTTGTATTTTAGAGCTTCGTGTTTATTAACTCATAAGTCGCCGTTTACGACTCCTTAATAGTGTACTAGTTATCTATTAGCTGTGCTGTGCTCTATTAGTTATCTATTAACTAGATAGTGTCTATTCATACCTAACTAATCTATACCAAGTTCTACTCCTGGCCGGAGCTAAACGGCCAGCTTATTACCAATAGAAATCCATCTATTAATGATGAGAAAACCATTCAACCTCAAAATATCGCACAATAATAATAATAATATTTTGTGACAATTCACACAGCGTCATCTAGTCCCAAACTAAGTAGCACTTGTATTATGGGCCCTAGACAACTGATATACTTTTTTTTTTTTTTTGTAAATAAATACATATTATACATAAATACCCAGACGCGAGACTGGAATCGAACCCGTGACCTCGGCAAGCGTACCGAAGTACGTTATCCGTTACGCCACCGAGGTCGACAAACACATAATATACTGGAAATTAATTGGCGCAAAAAGAGTATTTAAACTGTCAAGAAGTCAAATGTTCACTTGCCCGCTTATTGCGAATACATCTAGAATGAGGCTGAGTGGTAATTCGATATTTTTATTCTCTGTGCAGGGGCGGAATAACAATCCTCCGTAATACTCCTACGGCCAGCGGTGACCTATCGTAAAAGGTGACTGAACAACTGACTGGTAGGGCTCCAAGCCCGTCTGGATGGTAGTCAACCCTAGTCTCTTAACATGCCGCCATAATAAGCTTGCGTTGTGTTCCGATAAGTGTCCAGATTCCAGTTTCCCTACGCGGACTGTAGTGTATTAACGGTGCCCCTAGCCTTCGTAAACATCTATCTACAGTGGCACTTACCAAATGCTTACCTTTAATAAAATATATAATTTTAATATACAAAATACTCACAAATTGTTATCATACATGTTGACACCTAATATTTTATCCCGCATAAAATGTACGTGACTATGAGTAAAACCTTGACTGTTGGTATGCTGATTAACCTGACATATCGAATAAGAGTAGAAGATACGCTGATAAGATATATAAAAATAGAAGAGAACAGAAAAGAATTATGCAACATTGTCAAGGTAGACTTCAAAATATATCATTTATTTAACATTCTGTGCTCTATTAATGCAATGGGGATAAAAATAAAATGGCAAACTATTTCTTGATAATTTGGTTATTTCAAATACGGAATATGCTATGTTATTAACGAACATCGTTATATCAGTCAAGCTTGTTTTCCTCTAAACATTTAAAAATTATATTTCGTATGATAAGATGTCACGACAATCAATTACTATTAGTAGGTAAATAAAACAATTGAACTCTTTACAGTCATTCACTTTGTGCTGCTTAGATTATGACCAGAGCAGTTAGTGTCTTAAAAGTACTGACGCAGCATAATAACTGGAATTTCAGATACCAAAACGAATACATAAGTAATCAGATGAAAATCCAGGGCTATGATGACATATATCGCATTTTGCTCAGCTTTTGCGAAGTGTACTGGCGTAACTCCGTGTTGTTTTATTTGTTATATACTTGTATATATTATTATATTGAGTTAGGATTAAAACTGAATAATATCTGCAATAATTTAGTAAAATTTCTTTATTTCCTTCCAGCAGAATTTGAAAATTGCATTTTGGAGACCGAGTTATGTTGTGTAGTGGCTTGTAGCCTGAGTTCCGTACCTATTTATGTCAGAAATCCCTTCCTTGATTATTTCTCCTTATTGTACTGAACAAAAATCCACAAGAAAAAAGGTGAAATATTAAAGGTTTCTTCTCTCACATAATTACTATTAAAACAATATCATCTGAAACACTCCTTAAAACTCTATTTCCGATAAAGTGTAGCAAAATATTAGAAAATATTTTATTGCCTTCTAAAATAATGTACAGTATATCGGGTGTGTAAGACTTCTGCCAAAAATCAGCGTCTAGACACCCAAACGAGCTGCAATCTCACATTATACATAAATTATTCAAATTTTAGAGCTTATTCAAAAGTGCATTGAATAACATTTATGATATATAGCTTTTACATATTCTAAGGATGTAATTTATTTTAAAGTACGCAATTCTTTCATCAATGTTAAATATAAAGAATTATTCAATTTAGGAAAGGATATAGATAGTCCCACGAAGATCTTAGCGGTCAAAGTTAACCTTATCAGCAATTGTTGTACCATAAGAAACAAATGAGATTCTAACACCAAGTTTTCTTTTCAAGGTTGGAGGCTAGCAGTCGCAATTACAAAAACAAAATGTTATAAAAGCAACTGCTAGCAAAGCAAAAATATTTTATTAGCTTGATATTAAGAACAAATAAACACGATTACAACGATATAAAGAGATCTAGCGGTAACAAAATCTTTAACTTTTAAAATGTTAAGCTTTTTCCGTAGGTAATATTTAACATTTTTTATTTTATTGTTATATAACAGCAGAAAACCTACCTTAAACCGGAATCGTAACTTATATATGTCTGCAACGCAAAGGGCACCGCCAATACGCTGCCCTCCACGTAGGTGAATCGGAACCTGGGTTACTTATACCTGAACACAACAGAAGGCGGCATGTTTAGAGACCAGAAATGGTTTTAATCCCGTCGGGCTTGGGCTTTGTCTCCTTTCACGTCAGACCGTCCCCAGAGGTCACTATTATTACTCTCCACTATTACTCCACCACCGCATGGGGATATAATTAATAAATTCGAAAAATATAACAATAACTAAAAGAATTTAATACATATATAATGACGTGAAATTAATTTAAGTAATATTGTTCACATGGCAATTTGAAGCATATTTGTCTATTTTAAATATTACATTAAAAACACCATAAAAAGTAGGATTCCGTTCGCAATAGCCAGTTAATCGAAAATGTCGGGACAACTTTCATCGAGGGCCTTCTGAAGGCTTTCACAATTTGCGCATAGCGGGCGCCGGTGCGACGCCTACGCGCCTACAACAACGTAATAATTTTTAACACCCAGCTGACTTGATAAGGTATTTTATTTCTATAAGTATGATTAGATCTTTTTTTTTGCTGAAGAACAGCAAACAATCTGGCAGCGCACTTTATAGTAAGTAGTTATTGTCGCCTATGAATGATTGCGACGTTAGGGGCACCGCAAACACGCTGCTCTCCCATAGGAACCTGGGTCACTAATGCCGGAACACAATACAAGGATATTATAGCAGCATACTTATATACCAGTGGTCTTTGCTATCCAAATGGGCCCTACCAGATATCTAGGATTGTTTTGTCGCCTTTTGCAACAGGCCGACCCTGGATGCAGATATTAGCATTCATACTCCGCCCCTGCGCGGAAAAGAATGTATGTAATAATGGATGGACTCTGTTTATTAAATTAAACTAAAGTTACTAACTAGTTGGTTCATTATACGTAAACGTAGCGAACGTTTCGACACCATAAATATAATCCCCGACACGAATCATACAGATATTAATAAAAAGCTATATCATAAATACAAATATCACAACTTTAATATTATACAATATATTAAATATGATACACGACATACATATTTTTTATTTAGCATTAATTAAATATTCCGTTAATTCTTAGTCTTAAAGAATAACTCATTTGAAAAAGTTTGTTGAATCAATTAGCGAGACGATATTAATTTGACAATTCAAAACTCTGAGTAGTCGAATACGCCCTCGCTCTTTATTTCACAAATGCTTTCCGTTAATTCTTGAAAAAACTCGTGTTAAGAGGTTATAAAAAAACAAAAACCTCTAAAACCAGATTTTTAACTGAAAAATTACCACATCAAACGGTTCCAACATCGGCGAAAGTGTAAAGTCCCCACTCGGCCCGGAAGCATTGATTGACGCGTCGCCGATAACGCCCGCCGCGTTTCCCCACTTATGCCCACCTCTGCACAAAGACATCTGTTTGATGTTGTTTGTGTACTGTTCTGATATGCATCTGGCGTGTTTTGATATTTGTGAAACACGAGGGATTGTGTAACCTGTGTTACTTGTTATAGTCAAAAATGTAACAAACATAATATAACGTAATTACTATCAAAGTTAAATACAAGTACAGGATTGAAAAAAAACAAGCCAACTATCTCCGTGCAGAGGTGGATTAAGAATACTAATTCCTGCGGCCGGGGTTGGCCTGTCATAAAGGGCGACAAAATGTAAAGTATGCCGCCATAATAGTATAGCTTTGCATTACTGACCCAGGCTTCTCTATCATGTGGCCAGCAGCGTGTTCACAGTGTTTCTGGCGTTGCAAACATTCATATACTATTAAGCCGTCAGCCTGTTTATTGTTGCTCAACAATAAAAAAAATCAGTAATTCTTCAGATAGATATATGAACACTTAATATCAACTCTCTAAAAGTCAGGATTAGTCCACGCGTTAAGCGCAGCTAAAGGCTAAAGTTCGGTTGACGAAGCTATAGTGTGTACGAACATCGTACATAAACTACAAGTTTGTGGTAGGCATTTACTCCTAAAGCATATCTAAGCCGTCACGTGTCTATAGTAGAGTTATCAAGATGTCGCTGTTACTGTCAAGATACGACAGCCATCCACGCCACAGACGAGTGTGAGTGACATACACGGTGTACATTAGAGATGATTCACGTGGATATTGTGGACACACGAGCCTCTGAGGCTGGGTATGGAACACTACACAATGCAGAATACTGGTATCAAGCTTTTTGTTTTTATTGCTATAGGACAGCAAAAAAATACAGGCCCGCTTAGAAATTAGCAGTTACCGTCGCCTATGGGTGTTAGCAACGCCAGTGGCAACACGAACATGCTGCTGTCCCATAAGTATACAGGAACTTGAGTCATTAATGCTGGAACACAACACAAGGTTATTATGGCGGCATACTTAAGACCATAGGTGGTCGCCATCCAGACGGGCTTAAGGCCCTACCACGTAGAAAGCTACAAAATTTCGAATTATATTGACAGTGACCTTGAAATTCTAGTGAAATCTAGACTACAACTAAGAATGGAGCTACGTCATCATCTATCCAAGGAACTAAAAGGTAACCCTTTTTGGTTTTGATAACAACCATACCGCTACAAATTGCCTTGTTCGGTTTCTCTTTTTGCAGGTGGAGAATTCAACGCCAGCCATTATCGTAGAAATCAAATTCAGCTCAAATTTTTCAACCCTTATAGTCAAAAAGAAGAGTCACCACGAGGAGAAGTGTCGATGCAAAAGCGCGCTGAAGTTTTGCACTAATTTACTTAAAACATATGTATTATAAAATATATTAAAACCATGTAATTAGATTTTCACGAGAACCGTTAATAACCAGACAAGGCCGGACGATTCACGTCCTTCAACGGTTATTGACTTCACTACACTTCATTGGATGCCATCCAACATGTCCGTCTTCCGGGGAAATTTGGCTCGCGATGAAATATATTCATATACTTCATTTTCTTTTTAGCAACTTCCTGTCTACAATAACTGTATATATTCTAAACATATACTAACAAAAATTGAGAAAGGTATGCTGAGATGGTTTGGCCATGTCGAGAGAATTAATGAAGAACGATTGACGAAAAAAGTGTATAAGGCGAGTGTGAATGGAAGTGTTGAAAGGGGTAGACCTAGGCGGACGTTTCGAGACCATAGATAAGATAAGATAAGATACTTTTTTATATCAGGGACGTCTTGAAAAAAGGCCAGGTCAAGAGTACCCTAAACCGAAGGGCATGTATGAAGGGAATAATGAAAGTGGACGAAGCGAAAGAAGTATGTAAGGATCGTAGCAAGTGGAAAGAAGTGGTCGCTGCCTACCCCTATGGGAAAGAGGCGTGATTATATGTATGTATGTATACTCACACATATATTGCCTTATTAGTCATAGTACGAAATAACTGTAAAAATATTAATTTCAATGACTATTTATTTTCTAATCGAACAGATAAGAAGCCTAGCGGGTCGTTTCATAGATTAGGTGAAGCCAAAACGAGATTACTGCTTACTACTAAGAGGGACCGCAAGTCTATCTGCTGTTACTCAGCAATAAAACAACCTTAAGTTGTAACAAATAAAGTAATTTTTGCCTTGAGAGATACATCGTTTTGGTTTGTTTAGTGTGTTCCGGTGCACGCGCACCAAAAACGTAACGAGGTCATTCATGAGTAGATTTTACTCTCACCTTTTTCTCATACCGGGCGCCTTATATATGAAAATCGATTCTTAAGGAGTAAACTCCAAAAATAATGTAAAGATCTCTTGTACACTTGTCATATATAAAAATTCGTCTTTGATCAACAATAAAGAAACATTGGCTATGGACTGCAGTGCGTGGAAAAACTGACAACTTCATTTGAAATCACTATGCATGTGATAGAATAAGGTAAACGTTTGAAAGCGCAATACTATGCATTTATCCATGCAGGGGCGGAGAAAGGATACTGACCTCTGCGGCCGCAGTCGGCCTGTAGTAAAAGGCGACAAAACAAACCTAGTTTTAAGTATGTCGCCATAATAATTACCTTGTGTTGTACTGACATTGCAAACACCCATAGGCGACGGTAACTGCTAAACTCTAAGCGGGCCGTCAGCCTTTTTGCTGTCCTACAGCAATAAAAAAAATATGCTTACTAATACTTAATACTACAGCAGAAAGTAGGTAAAACTAGTATTATATCACACTGAACTGCATAGCAAATTCAAAACTTCCTATCTGCCTGGTCGCCAACCAGTCTGCCGCATAGACGCAGTTATGTCAGCAGGGCATTATTACAATTTTATTGGAATGTTACGTAACTATTCTTATGGCATTAAAATCGTTTGCTCTCCGGATATTTAATTTTGTAACAAAATATCAGTTTGATTAATTTATTTTAGCTCATATGAATAATGAAAACCGGTCATTCATCGTCATCGATGAAAGAAATGTTTACGGTTTAAAGAATGGCGAAAGGTTTTATTAGACGGAAACTAGCTCTATGGGACAGTTGCGTGTTCGCAGAACACTGCTCTAGCGTTACAAACATCTATAGGCAACGGTAACTGCTTACTATTAAGTGGGCCATCAGCCTCTCTGCTGTTCTTCAGCAATAAAAAAAACTTTTTATAATAAAATAAATTATAATATAAAGAAGCCGTAAGTCATAACGTAGCAATTCAGTGGACTTTAATATTAATAGTTTGAACTATAAATGCGAACCCACAAAACCCACGTAAAACAATATATCTTTGATACAAAAAAAACTGTTCTTAAATTTAATAACGCCAGACTGGCGAATATACAGACAGATTTATAGAGAAAAATATATACACAGCACGGTGTATATTTTTTGGGAAAAAATCAATTTAAAGCAGACAACAGATATGGGGTGACCATAAAAACAATGATGCGCCATAACGCCATAAAATGCAAGGTGAAGCCATTATCTGTGCGGGCACGTGCACCCCGGAAAAGCACCCAACGCAATTTTTCATCGTGGCCGGATGTGACGCCATAGTGTCAGGCTTTTTTAAATAAAGCGGACGGGCTTGCCAATATTTAAATAAAGAATATCATTTTAGTTTTTAAGAACTTAGTATTGTTTTTAATATTTTCTCAATACACATTACGCTCGTCATGTAAATATGTACGAGTACATCTCCGTAACTAGTTTAGAAGGATTATTTCGAAAGGAAAGTGATAGCTATAGCCTCGCTCGTTGTTTAGAAAGCTGTCCTATTGGTAAGTAAATTTCAATTACACATAAGATTTTGGGAAACCCTTTTCAACTCGTTCATAATTAATTACATACATACATATAATCACGCCTCTTTCCCGTAAGGGTAGGCAGAGACAACTCCTTTCCACTTGCTACGATCCTTACATACTTGTTTCGCTTCGTCCACTTTCATTATTCCCTTCATACATGCCGTTCGGTTTAGGGTACATTTGTCTTGGCCTTTATTCAAGACGTCCCTGATCTGGTCTCGAAACGTTCGCCTAGGTCTACCCCTTCCAACACTTCCATTCACACTCGCCTTATACACTTTTTTCGTCAATCGTTCTTCATTCATTCTCTCGACATGGCCAAACCATTCAGCATACCTTTCTCAATTTTTGTCACTACATCTTCATTAATTAATTAATTAATACACCATAATAATTGATTTGCATCCTCGTGGTACAGCGGCTAACGCACTTCGGTACACTATAAGAGGTCGAGCAAACTATACATATAAAATTTTACCAAAACGTGACTATAAATCATAAGAGCGAGCTACTCCAAAACTTTCCTTTAAATTAGGTAATATATAAATCAATAATAACCCCACCCGGATATTAGCAACGCTTATCGTCTGAGAGTATTGACAAGCGAAGCGATAACTCACGGTAGCACTTCAGAAGATTGGCGCGATCTGCGACTCGGCCGGCGCCACGCAGACCGCTTTTATATTTACATTCATTATGATAGGCATTTCTTCATATTTATAAAACACTAGCTGACCCGGCAAACGTTGTTCTGCATTTCTTAAATAAAAATATTTTGTAGTGAACCAAATTCTTATCCGTTGTCGGAGATTTAATAGTACTGATACCGTTTGAACGCATTGCTCCTAATATTGTAACAGGCGCTTTGTTTATTTATATTTTATTTACCCTTATTTCACCCGCTTCAAGTTTTATTTACGCGATAAAAAGTTACCTATATCCTTTTTCAATGTTCAAGCTATCCCTAATAACAATTTTCATCAAAATTGATTCAGCGGTTTAGCCGTGAAAACGTAACAGACAGAATTTACTTTAGTATAGTTTATTGCACCAATTAACAGTTTCCCAAATAAATAGAACAATATATTGGCACTGAATCAGGCATTTTATCAAACAAAATCAATGTGATTATATATCCTAACTAATATTATAAACGTGAAAGTAGGTTTGTTTGTTTTTTACGCTTTCACGCCTAAACCACTGAACCAATTTTGATGATTTTTTTTTGTTGCTGTAGAACAGCAGACAGGCTGGCGGCCCACTTAGAATTTAGCAGTTACCGTCGCCTATGGGTGTTTGCAACGCCAGTGGCATCGCGAACACGCTGCTGTCCCATAAGGGTACAGGAATAATGCCGGAACACAACACAAGGTTATTATGGCGGCATACTTAAGATCAAAGGTGGTCGCCATCCAGACGGGCTTAGGGCCCTACCACGTACCTAGCTACGTAGTTAGGGTGAGTTGTTTTGTCGCCTTTTATGACAGGCCGACCCCGGTCGCAGAGGTCAGTAAGTCAAAGTCCACCCTTGCAGTGACAAAAAAAACGACGTTCTACTTTTTTTAATTTATATGGCAGAACAACGTTTGCCGGGTCAACTAGTAATAGTATAAACAGACGAACTTCACATAATTTTTAAAAAGAAAGAAATATTTTTATTGTGAAATTTAAAAAACACCAAACGAAATACTATACAAAGTATTAAAATAAGGGCTGGGCAATTATTTAAAGAACCCTGCATAATGCCGACTTTTAGAGGTCAGCGCTGTTCTTGCGATTGAGATAAGTCTTCGTTTGCTAAATTTGCTATTGTACGAATTTTATACTACATATCTAAATTACTAACTTATATATAAGATTATAAGATCTAGAATAAGATTAATGACTTCTACGACTCCATATAAAAGTAGTGAGGTGGTTCTATACTAATTTTAAACTAAACACTATGACTGAATACTACATACTGAAAATAGCACCACACAATCCCCGAACACTCGTAACCAGTATTGTGAACAATCACTTTGTACAGTGATTTCTGATTCCATAGCCGTCCGTACATTCCACATGCCATTAAATAACCCTTCTTAGACGTACCCTATAAACCATTCGGTTGGCACAAAAGAGGAGGCCCAATTCACATGCGTATGGCGGTTACGCGCGGACATATATTACACAGTGTATGAACAAAACCAATACCCAAACTTTTTTTATAAAATATAAAATCAGTTCCATTTTATCCTAATTACATATTACTAAAAAATTCTAATTTCTGAATCTTAAAATGATTGTAAATGAAAACAGCGGCAGCGGAGAGTGGCCTCAAAAGGATGCTCTGGAAAACACCCACTTCCCACAAGTGGACTCGCAGAAACCGTACTAGTCGCTCCCTACTGTCTCCATCAAGAAATGGTGTATACCCAAACTTTGTTATCGATTTTAGAAAGTAATTTAATTCTTTGCAATCTATTATATAAGTGATGTCCTCATTAGAATGTTTAAATATACATACAAAGTTACATTCAAATGATCATTTTGTGCCTTAATTTTTCAATCACCATACATCGACCAGTTTCTCAGAGCAAAACTGGTCGATGGTAGTAATCCTGTTCTATCCGCAATTTGTGTTGTGTTCCGGCATTAGTGACCCTAGTTGCAGTACCCCTATTGGACAGCAGCGTATTTGTGGGGCTAGTGGCAAACATTCATAGGCGACGGTAACTACTAACTATTAATTGGGTCGTCAGCCTTTCTGTTGGTCCTAAGCAATAAAAAATAAAACAATTCTTTTTATTGTGTAGCATAGAAAAGGACAAATTGATTTGGTTTAATTTGGTAGCGATTATCGTCTAAACCCCCAACACTGAAAAAAAAACAGTATTAGCTGAGAGACATGGTCCCGAAAGTCTTAGGTCGCACCAAACGTATAACTTGTTTTTATAATAAACATTTACAAACGAAATATTTATATCAAAATTACGATTAAATTATCAAGATATTTAGTTTACAATATTCGAACTGTAATACCACTGAACAGTACTTACACTGTGTCCGGAAATTAAACGACATTGGGGCGGGTGGCGCCGGGCCTAACGCCGCGTCCCATTTGCATATGCGAACACAATTCATACTCCCCTCAGAATGCAATTTGTCCTTCGTATTTTAATGCATTAATTTAATTCTATTAACGATTGCGGACAACTTTGCGTATTTATTTGTGTAGTTTATAACAACAGTCCTCTAACTGGTGATTCCGACGGGTATAATAGGATCAACTCAAAAAATTGTTTTAAAGATCATAAAATTACGTTCTTATAGCTAGAGTTCAGCAGTTGCATATAGACGTTTGCAATACCAGAAGTATAGTGAAAACGCTTCCGACCTCGAAAAAATTAAGTTAAAATTAAAAAACATTATGTACTAAGGTCATACAATGAAATTTCTAAACTTTATTCAACTATACCTATATAAATCACTTACCCGAATTTATTTCATAGAATATAAGTACTTGTTTACCTGCAACAAAAAAAAAAATTGGGTAAATGATCTATTTCACAAAACCTCAAAAGCATAATTATCTTTTCAAACTACTGAACAACTATGATATCAGGATATACATAATAGTTGTTAGAAACCAATTATAATATTTAAAAACTAAAAGCGATGAATTTTGTGCGTTTGGATTAAGTACATATGTATCTATGTGACATCGTAACTTCTAAAATAATTAGCGTTTTCATTTTGAAACTGAATTTTGTTTCTTACAACAAGACGGCAAATACTTTTGATTGTAATGCCCTCTAAGTGCACCAAGTCTGTTTAAAGTAAGCGATAAGTACTTTCAGATAGGTATTCTTAAATGCATGTCATTATTGTTATACACATTTCTCATCAAAAAAATCTAAATACCCCTGAAGTTTGGTTTTAAACAAGTTTAATTTTTTTTTCATTTAACCATAAATATAAATAATGCCAGTTAACTGTGGATATTATAATAATACCATTTAACGAATATTAATGTTTCAAATTAAAATTAAATTTCTTTAGCTATTGTGTTTTGTTCAACAGGTATGTTTTTAACCTTTAAAAAGAAATTGTTAAATGTTAGAAACAAAGATGTAAAACAGAAAAATGTTATAAAAGTTTATTCAGTATTTCGTATTTCCTCCCCGGGCTCTTTCTTATCACTGCTTCCATGCTGTTCCTCATGGAACAAATAAGCGTCACAATTTTGTGTTGTTATCCCACTCTTCTTGTATAACTGTTTTAAGCTAGCCAAGCGTCTTCAAAGCAAGATCTCTCGCTCTGACCCGTCTTTTCAACTCATCGCATAGGTGTTCTATGAGATTCATATCCGGGCTTCTTGCTGACCAGCCCATAACCGCAATACCGATTTCGCTCAGGTATTCATTTAAAATGGCTGCAGTATGAGATCTGGCATTTTCCTGCATAAAAATGAAGACTTCGCCAATAAAATGTGCGAACATGAGGCTCCAGACGCTCTTCGATGTAACGAGGTCCAAGTACAAACGCAAGTTCGGTTTTTCTATCGGCGCTTATGCCTCCCCAAACCGTCCATGAACCGTCACCGTAAGTGACTCTTTCTTCAGTACAGCACTGTGCAAAACGCTCTCCCTCTCTTCGATACCTCAATCTCGTCAGAAAAGAGAACTTTGCTCCACTGAAAATATGACCAATTTAAGTGCTCAAGTGCAAAGTTGAGGCGCGATCTTCGGTAGTCTACTGTCAAATTTGGGCCATTAGCTGGTTAACTTATGAGGTTTCATGTCATGCTCCTCCGATATTCTTATGATAGAATTACTTACAGTCAATCCTCAAACCTCACGGAGCCCCTGCTACGGTTGAATAGAGTTAAAGTGGCGATTTCTTAGAGAAACTGACACAATATACCGGTCATATTGCTTAGGCGTGACTCGATGTCTACCAGATCATGAATGGCGAGTAAACATACCAGTCTCCCGATAATGCTCATACACTCTATTGACAGCAGAGAGGCTTAGATGCAATCGTGCAGTCACAACACGCTGAATATGGCCTGCATCCAGCAACACCACGACTTGGGCGGTTTCTGTGGGCGAGGTATCCATATTTTTTAGGAAAAGATCTCTTTGGTATGATTTCAAAGAGCTTAGTTAACAATCACGCTCAGCTAAGCTCAGAACTCAGTTTAAAAAAACAATTAATTTATGCAAAAAAAAGTGATTAAGTGCAGATATTCCGACAGCGTATACATAGGAAATAATCTCTACATACATTTATTGGACGAAAATTCGAAAATTAAATTCAAATTTAGAAATTTGATACACCATTGTGTAGACTAAACTGCCAGCCAGCTATTTATTAGTGTATTTTTTTAATGATATCAATCCTCTTTTTCATTTAAATGCTGCCTGAATAACGGTAATAAGTAAAAATTTCGTAAATGATTTTTCTAATCGGTTATAGGTACGCGTGGCTGGGTCAGTTAGTATAACTATATTTTTTTATCATAATATGCACATTAGGCGAGAAAAGCTGCTAGATGGAGATTACCTCCGTGAGATTCGAATCTTTAGGGCGGTATCTGATTTTTATACTAGGCTATGTACACAACGGCAATTTTTTAAAGTATTCCATTAACAAATTTTAGTCTACACGTAAAATGATAAGGACGTCAACCTAATATTAACGCCCTCCTAGGCCCCTGTCTGGTTAACGGGTAACCCACTTGTTTATTAACAATACAAAATGCTATTAAAATGAAATAGACACAACTATACCCGTGTATACTCTGATATACAGGATGGTATTAAAAGCTCCTGTAACATCTTCTTTTAATATATAAAATTCTCGTGTCACAGTTTTCGTTGCCATACTCCTCCGAAACGGCTTGACCGATTTTGATGAAATTTTTTGTGCTTATCCGGTATCTATGAGAATCGGCCAACATCTATTTTTCATCCCCCTAAATGTTAGGGGTAGTCCACCCCTAAATTTTTTTTTTAATTTTTTGACATTTTATTATTTATATGACAGAACAACGTTTGCCGGGTCAGCTAGTTTATTTATAAATACTTTGATTTTTTTATTGCTGCGGATAACAGCCAGGCTAACGGTCCATTTAATAGTAAGCAGTTACCGTCGCGTATGGGTGTTTGCCAGGGGCACCACTAACACGCTGCCGTCCGTGTAGGGGAACTGGAACCTAGGTCACTTATGCTGGGACACAACACAAAGCGATTTTATTATAGCGATATTTAGAGATTAGGAGTGGTTGCAATCTAGACGGGCTGGGAACCGTACTACTCAGGTACGGTTGGTGGTTGTTCTGTCGCGTTTTAAGACCGGTTGCCCCTGGCCGCAAGAGTCAGTATTCTTACTCCGCCTCTGCATGGATAACATTAAATAAAATAATGTGGATTTATGCATTTCCTTGTTAATGATATTTTAATGAAAAATCTTGTAGTGAAGCTTTTGATTAAGCCATTACTTAAAAACTTTTTAATATAGCCAATATTTCATAATAGATAGTCTATTTACTTTATATCATATAAAGAACATGGCAACAATGTTTAAATATGGCCATAATATTCGCCATAACAACTGCCAAGGTGATTTTAAGAAGTGAGTAAACCATAAATATGTGCAGCTAACAATAGGTGGGAATATAATTTATAAATATTTATCTAACTAGTATCGATAAACGCATAAATTTTGCATCTGATTTTATTAATTGTTGAACAGATGAAATAGTGAAAGATAGATTAACTACATTAAACAAACATCAGCACTGAAATTTATTAAACCACAGAATATGATTAAATAAAATACAATGTTATCCACATGGTTTGATCATAAAAATAAATAAATATATTGGACATTTTACACAACGCCATCTAGTCCCAAACTAACAATCCTCTATTCTGTTCGATGGTGATAAATAAATTATAATATTAATATTTCAGCATCAGACATTTATCAAACCTGTCAATAACCAGTTTCTGTCATTCACGCATGTCGAGTACAGTTGGAATGTCGATGATATAATGTCATCACGCCGTATAGTGATGCACCATAGTGGGGTCGGTGGACGCATTAACAATTAATGTGACGTCGACAGGGAAATTGAGCTTTGATGTAACCGACACGAAATTCATTACGGCTGAGACCTTTTATCTGTTTTTCCTTTTTTTCCAAAACACGTTTGTAAGGTTTTGTTACAGTAAAAGAGCATGAAACCTAACGTTAGCTAGTTTAGTTTCTTTAAATTGTAGATGTTGCTTTTTACACGCTTTATATTAGCTTCACTAATATATCTTTGTAACCGACTCCTTTGGGGGCGATTTTGACCCACTTTAAACGGCCAGATTTCGTTCAAACTTTGTAGATATATCGAGAGCCGATGATAATGCAATAATCTGTATAGTTTTTAACATTATCCTTACCAGGATCCTCAGGATTAATGAATTTTCGGTTCTCGTCCGATCACCGAAGTGAAGGAGCATCGGGCGCGGTCAATACTGGTATGGGTGACCGCGTAGGAAAATCGCGTGACGGTGGATTTTTGTTCTTTTAATTCTTTTTAATATGTTTTACATTAACTTGACCTGTATGTAATGGAATTTTTCGGAATTCGACTCGACTTACTACTTACTTTAAACAATAAAATCAAAATTCTGCCGAAACACCACCTGGAGCATAATTAATAACATTGCCAGAAGATGGCGTTATAGTATTAAAAATATTTACCGATTGGATATTGACAACAAATAAATTATATTATCACGCTTTTATTTTATAGTTTAAAAAAAAAAACAAAAAAACGCGCTTTTATAAAAAATCAAACTAAAAGGTAAAAAATAATTGTCAATAAATTTAAATTAAGGATACTAGATATTTTCAAAATAACAATTGACAACAAGCACCCCACACTTTTTTACAATAAATTTCATTTTTTTGTTAATCCCACTATCATTAATTATAAATTATTTTTTTCCTTTTAGTTTGATTTTTTATAAAAGTGTGTTTTTTATTTTTCTTATATTATATAAATAAAATTATTCGTAAGTTTCAATTGTCTTTATGAAAAATCCCAATAGTCGATCATGTGGTGTTGTCTTTCTGTCACGCAACGTAAATTTATAAGTAAAAGTATTTCAAGTGGAGATTAAACGTCACATGGATCTTAATCGAGATAAGACAGTGATTTCTGAAAAGTAATCAGAAAGTAAATGAAAGAACCAAAAGTCTAAGTGGTATATATTTAAAAAAAAACTTTTGCCCAATAGCTGATTTTCGCTGAAAGTTATTTATTTATGATAGGTATGAGAGCTTAAATTAATTATAAAACGGCTCTAATGATAATATTTTTTAAACTAATAGAAACAAATGATTTATCAATGATCATTGCCATCTGAAGATGTAAATGATGACGGCTAACAGAGGAAAGTATAAAGCGAGAACATGTTGTTTATTGTATGTATTGTCTGTATTTATGTATTAGTTTTAAATGAATATGCAACACTACCCCACTTTCAGCCCTCTCAATCTCAAATCCATCCTAAGGTTGCCTGGAAGAAATTGCCTCCAGCAATAAGGCCGCCGTTTGTACAATCTTTTGTTTGTTTATTCATTCATTCATTAATTCATGTTATGCTGACCCTACATAACATATGATCTTTTATCAATTGGTAAAAATGGCTACTGAAAGGAATCTAAACGTCAACTAATATCAAAATTAAACCCACTTAAAATTCATAAAAGTATAAATGATAATTTCAGTGAAAACTTTAGGCAATGCAAACTCATAACGAGTAGTATTATAAAAGACTACGGTAATAGCGTGATTTATTTCTCAAAAACAAAACTAACAAAACAATCTCTTCGCACCTAGATCTTGAAACAAAAGTTTTAATACGACATCTCTTTTCGCTCCTTCGCAGAAACTACACCCGTTGTTAGAGAATTCCCTAAGGACAAAGTCATCGCAGACTTTTAGACAATGTCTGGAATATTTCCTGTAAATTTGCTTGTAGATATATTAAATTTTCTTTGTCGTGTGTCGTACGAATGTTTTGGTTTATATTAGCTGTCTTTGTGAAAAGAAAGGTACATAACAGTAAAGTATAATATTATGAATCATTTTTATTAATATTAGTCATTAATATATATGACGCGCAATTAATATTTGAGAAATCTCTACGTTAAATTCTACATTATGTTATTGTTGATATTTGTAAGACAAACAAGGCGGTGAAATGAAATGAATACGCGCGCGAAGTACGATTCCTTAAAGTCCTGTCTTTTTTAAAAAAGTAAAGAAAGACAGAAATAAATAAAATATTTATTTTCCAATAAAAACGATTATAATCTATATTCGGTGTAAAAATTGTTCCGCTTACTTTTTCAACTACTCTCAAGTTTGGAGAAGGTGGCGGTCGGTACCGTGCGGAGGACGCCATCATTGTGTGCCACACCAAGTGTCAACGTTTGACCGAGTGAATGCATAATGAATCACAAATAACTGAGCACGTTAGTGCTTTTATGTAAAACTCTCCCAACCACGAAAGCAAACCCAAACAGTACTTTTGAACTAGCAAAAAAACCGTGGTACGAGCACTGGATAGCTAGGGGTTAAAATACTTTTCAAAACTTATTTCAACACTATTTAACAGATAAATAAGTCCGCAGCCTTATTGTAGTCTCTAATCACAATATATCTACGCAACATAGCGACCACATGTTAACCACAGGCAACAAAACAAACTTTGCCGAGGCTGCAATCAAAATATTTGCGGCGGCACGGGATGGGAAATCAGGTCACCAAATTAAATATCGCTTTAAGGCTTTACACGCATGGTTGACTTTTATTACTATTTAATTTTACAAGGTGATGACGTAATTGCAATAATAATAATAATATACTCAGAAAAACGAAGTCATAGTATCAGAAACGCAGAAAATAGATACCGTCATCGCCGGGATTTAATTCATCCAGACATTGACAAACCCGCGTCCAGTGCCTTTCTCAAGCGTGGTGTATTATTTCCAAAAACTGAAGGTTTCATACTCGTTATTCAAGACGAAGTAATAGACACGCAAAATTATCAAAAGTATATTTATTATAAATAGCATTAACCTCCAAACTGACATCTGCCGACATTGCTTCCGGAACTCCGAAACCATACAACATAACAGATGCCTGCTCATCAATTACACAGACTGACTAAAAACACCGTCACGACCAAGTTGCTGCAATCATCCACCGATACTTAGCTTACAGGTGTTCACTAATACAAAATCAGACATCATACTGTGAATACAAACCTGCAACTGTTTTGGAATCATCTTCTTATAAACTATACTGAGATAGAACCATTATCACAGACAAAACCACACATAATAATATACCTAATATTATCCTTCTCGGTAAGCTTAATAAAAAATTATATATCATAGACATTGCTATTCCAAACACACACAACTTATTAAACACTCGTTCAGAAAAAATAACTAATTACACTGACCTATGTACAGAAATAAAGGCGCAATGGCAAGTAGACGCAGTTAGAACTATCCCTATAATACTTTCGTTCACAGGTGTTATTCCTAAAACAATGCGTAAAAGTGTTGAAGAGTTAATAAACATTCTATATATAATTGTAGTCCAACAAAAAGCCTTTATTGTGAACACCTGCCGGTTAGTTAGGAAATTTTATCCATAGATTAGGTTTCTTTAGTCGTTTGGCTTAAAACCCGCGGATAGAGAAAAATGCCTCATAAGAGAGAAAACAAAAATAAAATAATAATAATCAACATTTAGTTCGGAAACCAGGTTTCATACATAGTTACAAAATATATAAAGAAATAGTTAAACATTTCTTTAATTTGAGTTTTGCCGCGACTCGTTTCGTCGGTAAATCAATATGGTGTTCGGCTGTGTCGGCAGATGGCAGTAGAAGCAAAGCAATGTATTCATTCTGTTACGTCGGTAAAGCAAAGCTGTCATGCACAGATGGATAGAAAAAGAAAATAAAAATGGTACATAGTCTTTGTGTGTTAAAGTAAAGTAATTATAGAAAGAAATACTGAATAATAAACGTTAAATGTCGTTTCTTTGTTTACAGGTAACTTATTAATTCTTGTATGTGCATGCATTATAAATTGTAAAAAATAACTCATTAAAATAACTTCTTTGTTTACAGAGCAACACATTGTTTAAATTCACGTCGTTAATATTTGAAAGAACATTATAAATATAAAATCCTTAAATTATATAACTAAACTAATGTAGCTGTCACGAAACAAAACTATCAATAAGACAAAAGTTGCCTGACTTTTTATTCTTCTTCCTGCTCTTCATCTAAACTATGCGGGGTCGGCACAACGTATTCTCTCCTTCCACTATCCTCTATTAATCGCCATCTGAACATTCACACCTTTGTTTGCCATATCATATTTTACACAATCCATCCATATTTTCTTTAGTCTACCTCTCCTTTTGTATCTATCCACTCCCATTTTTAAGTTTTCTTCTTACATGATGTCCTTATCTTCACATTATATGACATACCAAGCTAGCCTATTACTTTTCAGCTTCTCAATCACTAATGCTACTTTCAAACTTCCCGTGACTTTTATTCTTGAGTTTCATTTTATCAATACGCCCTTAGCTGTGAAAGTTATCCATGCAGGGGCGGAGAAAGAATACTAACCTCTGTGGCTGGGGTCGGTCTGTCGTAAAAGACGACAAAACAACCCACCTTAGCTACGTGGTAGGGCCTCAAGCCCGTCTGGATGGCGACCACCTTTGGTCTTAAGTATGCCGCCATAATAACCTTGTGTTGTGTTCCGGCATTAGTGACCTAAGTTCCTGTACCCTTATGGGACAGCAGCGTGTTCGCGATGCCACTGGTGTTGCTAACACCTATAGGCGACGGCAACTGCTAAATTCTAAGCGGGCTGTCAGCCTGTCTGCTGTCCTACGCAATAAAAAAAAAAGTACTTTTCATTACTTATTCTACCAAAACTTGGAATTTTAGCTGTTTTTTAATCAGTAATTAAATTTCATCAAATAAAATATCACATAACCAATTACTGCAAAGCAAGCAACATTTTAAATGGCACTAAATTTCAAGAACCTCCTTCATTATTTACATTAAAAAATAAACCTTACTGCTGGGTGCATTCAGTTATTTTTCCGTTACACTTTTAATAGCTATAAAGTATTTTCCGACTTCCACTTCAAATGAAAATGCAGACATGAATTTTAATAACCCATGTACCTGAAGTGATATGGATATTTACATACTCATATATCTAGGGAAAATGTCTAGTATAATTCACATTTTGTACATGATTTAGTAATAGTACTATTTTTCGGCTTCGTGAAGTTAGATTGTTTATAAGCGTTTTTTTTCCAAGATCGTTTAGGCATTTTTAAGTGAACACGTGCATTAAGAAGACACAAATAATATAAATAAACAATTGATTTTCTTAGTCTAACCTCAAAGCAAACACTTATTGACTTCGTGTTACTTAACAACGCCATCTGCTGGAATAGCTTTAGTGTTGTTGTGTCGTTAAAACAATTAAAAAAAAATAGTATTATTATTCGCCGATAGATGTCAGGAAGAGTCATTTTTCAGTTTAAATTGGGACTACTCAAACGCCTCCTTTTTGTTATTTTTCTTCCAATAAAAAAAAGCGAATAAAATGACATTTTCTAGAAATGATTCCTAGCTAGATCGATTTATCGCCCCCGAAACCCCCCGTATACTAAATTTCATGAAAATTGTTGGAGCCTATTCCGAGATTCCAATTATATATATATATATATATATATATATATATATATATATATATATATATATATATATATATATATATATATATATATATATATATATATATACAAGAATTGCTCGTTTAAAGATATAAGATAACCGACTTGCAACCCATAGTTCTGACTTAAATTATTATTCTCATAGCATATAATTTAGCAAAAGGCTAGGCTTTATTTTCATAACATTAATATATTACTATTGATGACCTCCATAGTATAGTGGCTAACGCACTTCGGTACGCTTGGGAACACGGGTCCGATTTCCGTTTCGCATTGGGTGTATGTATAATATGTATAATGCCACTTAATTTGGGACTAGGTGGCGCTGTGAATTGTGCTAGTATATTTATTTATTGAACATTGTAAACCACCTACAAAAGAGACATTTGCATTGCTTTTGTCACGATTTTTGGAGTATGGCCCAAACAGAAAGAAGAAGAACAGTAAAGTTTTGGATATCAATCAACTATCTTTTTTATTATTGCTGTATGGTAGCAGACAGGCTGACGGCCCGCTTAGAATTTAGCAGTTACCGTCGCCTATGGGTGTTTGCAACGCCAGTGGCATCGCGAACACGCTGCTGTCCCATAAGGGTACAGTAAATTGGGTCACTAATGCCGGAACACAACACAAGGTTATATGGCGGCATACTTAAGGCAAAGGTGGTCGCCATCCAGACGGGCTTGAGGCCCTACCACGTAGCCAGAGTGGGTTGTTTTGTTGCCTTTTACGACAGGTCGACCCCGGCCGCAGAGGTTAGTATTCTTTCTCCGCCCCTGCCCGGATAAACTACACTATTTACCAAAAACTGTATAGAGACAAACAAAAAGTATAAACTAATCGTTGCGAAGTGATTACGATGCAAGCAGGGTCCAACGATCGTGAAGACAGCCTCTCGGTAATTAGTAAATAAATATCAATTTATTTCTTATCATAATATAAAAGCGATGGGCGTTAAAATGTTACTCCGGGAATTAAATCTGAATATAATGGGTCTGGAATAAATCCGGAGCAGTCCGGTTCCGGTTGGTTCGGTCATGCCGCAATGTATTCACCATTTGAGCGGCTCTATGTAATTTTAATGCTCACAAGGGCTACGGCAGGGATTTAATTTTGTGGAAAATTTTAAGGTCCAATTTATCGGATGTAGCGATATAGATGAGGCAACGAAGGAGATGAAACTAGCTACCCTAAATCATTTGTAAACGAAAGACTGTATCTTCAAATTTTTTTACGATCAAATATCACAGGCTAAGAAAGCATAGATCAAGCATAAAATGGCAAAAAAACTAAGCAATTCGTGTGTCATATCAAACATTTTTTGTAATAAATATACTATATTGGATATATAGAAAAACAAAGAGTATTCAAACAATTTTAGACATAGAAATCTTAGTGAGAGCATATCTTTATTAATAATAATAAAATTTAAAGCTAACTAAACATAACTAAAACTATACTGACTAATGACATTTTGTATACTGAACAAATAAAAGGAAATGAAATTTATTTTAATACAACAAAACCGGATCAGTTTTTCGAAATTGAATAACGTAATTGTGTATCGACGACCTCCGTGGCGTAGCGGCTAATGCTCTTCGGTAAGCTTGCGGAAGTCACGGGTTCGACTCTTGTTTCGCATCTGGGTGTTTATGTATAATATGTATTTATTTACAAAAGAAAAATATATATCTAGTATATCTGTTGTCTAGTACTCATAACACAAGTGTATTCTACTTACTTTGGGACTAGATGGCGCTGTATGAATTGTGCCAGTGTATTACAAATGTCCGTCAATAGTGTAAAAATGTCCTGTAATGGTTTTCATGTAGCGCATTGAATTTTATTTAATTGAAAAATAGTTCCTATCTTTTCACTTAAACCAAACCTAACACCGAGCACATTTACTGGTAACACAAATGTTCTTACTCTAATAACGTTGTAATTACGGTCTGAAATATGAAACAGTTAAGATAACTGCGATGGAAGCCGACCAATCCGAGACTATAAACTAAGTTCAAATACCTGACGTTTAATCTAAACCAAAATGTTATTGTTGAGAGGTTAAAACATTCACATCGTTAACTTTGTAATAAGCCTACTACTACTTCGTGTTTTTTTTTTCATTATACGTATTCTATTATTACATACTATCGATATGTAGGTCTGATAAATTAATGCGATAGATACGGCAGATTTGATTTACAAAAGCGAATACCATCGCCCGTAACCTGAAAGGAAGACCCTAAGATGCCTTTCGTTTACTGTCTATGAAACGCTAATATAATTAATCTCTATGTCTTGATTTCGCCTAGAATCCTTGGCCAATAATAAGCATTGTATCTCCACCAGATTCATGACAAAGTTGTTCACCTACCCACGCCTTTTTAAATGGATATAAAATCCTTCTTAAATGTAGAATTCATCTTAAAACGCATGAAATAAATGTGTTGCATAAACATCACGAAATCATCCAGATTAGGACATGAAGAAGCTATAAAATGACTTTTACAATTGACTAACCTTGAAAGGATTCGTCTTTGGCTATAATATGATCATTTATTTAAAATTAAGAATTAATCGGATTCTCTTCCAAGACTAGAATAATAATTATTTCAGTAAACAACGAACTCATTTAAGTCTATTACTATAAGCCTTTTGACAATAGACCCTCGAAAGACTTCTAAATTTAAAAAATCCAAGTTATCAAAAATACGAGACGATGACATAATGAACTTAAGTGTTATGTTTATTTATTATTTATTGTTGATTTGTTTACATAATTATTTTATTTTATCGGGAGTATTTTTATATTTAGATGTAAATAGGCAGGTAGCTAGCGCACCTGGTGTGCGATCTTAACAAATAAACGTCAAAATAACAAAAGCATATCCAAAATGTTTAAAATTGTTTTATCAAGCTTTTAAATCATATCTTAGCATTCGCAACTAGGTAATCACTAGGTAATTTGATAAAATTCTACACGAAAGTATTCTGAAAAAAAAAGTATTTAGGCTAATTATACACTTTTTTTAATATTTTTTTTTATCTTGTATGATATTAACAATATAGAAGCCCTTTGTAAATAAGGATAGCTCAAGTAATAATGATATTGATTGTATTTTATAGTAATTGATTGATGAAGTATTTTGAGAAACTAAACATAATTAATTTTTAATTGATATAAATTCAATTTTTATATATATTGTTAGAAAGGCAAATCCTCTGCACGTGAATCAACGTTTTGAAACAGTAAAGTAACCGTAAACGACAAACTTACTGAAATTCGAATAAAATGTTTATTTCATTTAAACAACTTATAACTTCTTGTCGCCCACAAATGGGTTTATATTTTTCCTTTATTTAAAGTAAAGGAATAAAATGTTTAGGCACAGAATGTTTCGTTGTTTTGTGTAAAATGAATGTACTAAGTTGATATGTATTTTATTTTTTAATTAAACAGTTGTCGATTTCTATATTGATCCTCATTTGATTAAATGTATTGTTAATTGACCATTGTATTCAGTGTTCAAAGCGATATAATAATATGTGTACAACTTGTTTCGTCAAGATGTTACAATATTACCTAGATCTCCAGACCAAACTATTTGCATCAAGTAAATATTTCGTTTTTCGTAGCGAAACCTAGCTTGGCCGCTAAGGATGTACTTATACATATCTAACGAGTTAAGTTTGTATCGAAATTTATAGTCATATGCTGAGCAAATGCTTAGCAAAGTTGAAGTCACCAAAATCCTTGACTTACCGAATACATATATGTAACAAGTATTAGACTACAAATATTACGAGAGCAAATTTTAATGATTTCAACGCTAAATCCAGAAGAAAAACGCAGTACCGAAAGTCCGCGAGAGAATACCAGGGTCAATGCATAAAATATAGAAAGTTCGAATGTCCAGATGGATCAGCCAAAATCCAGATGAAATACGTCGTGTATCAGAAATTAGTAAGGGTATGCCAGAGTCAACGTAAGTAAAAAGTATATAATTGCTAATAAATATCGAGTAACTCTAACAACAAAAGAATGAAATAGGTTTAAACCTTGACTTCCTACTCTTCCCTGTACCACCAACCGTTTCAATGAGCTTTCGTTTCGTGTTATGTGTACATACATCTTCATCATCATCATCATTTCAACCGGAAGACGCCCACTGCTGGACTAAGGCCTCCCCCAAAGATCTCCACGATGATCGGTCCTGCGCTGCCCTCATCCAACCTATTCCGGCGATCTTGACCAGATTATCGGTCCATCTTGTGAGGGGCCTACCAACATTGCGTCTTCCGGTACGCGGTCGCCATTCGAGGACTTTTCTGCCCCAACGGCCATCAGTCCTTCGAGCTATGTGCCCAGCCCACTGCCACTTCAGTTTTGCATTCATCCGGGCTATGTCGGTGACTTTGGTTCTCCTGCGAATCTCCTCATTTCTGATTCGATCTCGCAGGGAAACTCCGAGCATAGCCCTCTCCATTGCTGTCTGAGCGACCATGAGCTTTCTCATAAGGCCCATAGTTAGCGACCACGTCTGCGTTCCGTATGTCATCACTGGCAACACACATTGGTTAAAAACCTTCGTCTTGAGACACTGCGGTATTTGGGACGAAAAGATTTTACGGAGCTTCCCGAACGCTGCCCATCCGAGTTGGATTCGACGAGTGACCTCTTTCACGAAATTGGACCTGCCTAACTGGATCGTTTGACCCAAGTAGACGTATTCGTCAACAATTTCGAGAGTACAGTTCCCAACTGTTACGGGGGTAGGTGCGACATGGACATTAGACATGATCTTCGTCTTGTCCATGTTCATTTTGAGACCTACTCCTTGGGAAGCTGTATTGAGGCCATCAAGCATATGGCTTAAGTCTTCCATGGTCTCAGCCATGATTACGATATCATCTGCGAATCTAAGGTGAGTGATGTACTCACCGTTAATGTATCTTACATCTTACATCTTAAGGATTCGTAATTGCACAATTGACGAAAGCCTTTGTTCTATGCGAAGCTCCTTCAAGATGTAAACTTTAGCGCGGTGAGCTGTCCACTTTATTCTCAACAAACGCCGCCAGCACCACCTCTCAAGGGCATCAATCTTTTTGCGATGTTTTTGATTGATCATCCATGTTTCAATTCCATATAGGAAAATAGGGAATACTAAGCATCTCATTAATCGAACCTTGGTGTTTTAGTTATGCGTTGATCTTTCCATAATCTCGTGAGCTTTCCACAGCTGATCGTGATACCGTATTTTTATTTAAAACAAAGTAATTATTTTTATTTTGTTTTTATTTTCAGTTCCGCTATCCGGGCGGTAGTGTGTTAGCGGCCTGGCGTCGCAAACATCTATTGGCGACGGTAACTGCTTACTATTAAGTGGTTGCCAGCATGACCTCTGTTCCACAGCATTAAAAAAATTGAAGAATACTTTTGAAATGTCTTAAAGGTTTATCTAAATTTATACATTAATAACGACAAAGTTATATTAAATGTAACGTCTGTTTGTCTTTAGACACAAGGCAGGTAAGCCTCAACTTGTCATTTGTCGGACGGACGGTCGTTATTCGCATCTGGGACCCCGCTGACCAAAGGGGTTGCAACATAAATTAATATTCGGATTATGCGGATACTTTAGAGCGATAAAATTGCTCAGGCTTTTATACGAAAAATTAGCTTCTGGCACGCGTGTAAAATACATTTAACGAACCAGTCTCAGATGCTGAATAAAAACATTAAATGATAAAGCATAAATTTGGCTAAAACGCCAAATTAACACAATTAACCTACAAAAATTCAGTGCAGATAAATATTGTCTAGAGTAGTGGTCGGCAACATTGTCATAAAAAAGCCAAATATAGATAATACACAATTGAATTTTATTCAAAGAGACATTTTTTAGCATATGCTGTAGTAGGAGTCAGTATTACGGAAATAATTATAGATAATAAGTAACATTCCGTGCCTGAACTAAAAACATTTTGCGGAAGAGCCGTAGACGAGGATTCAAAGAGCCGCGTGTGGTTCGCAAGCCGCGGGTTGCCGACCGTTGGTCTAGAGAATTTAATGCTGCATAGTTTTCATGATTGTACTACCTACACCTCCAATAAAATATTAAAAAGTTTGCACCGGAATCTACGTAATTTGTATCTTACGAGTAGCTACAATAATAAAATAATAATCTAATTTCAATGACCGCTCAGTTTGCCGAATTTTAGCTGGTTAAATTTCTGACCTTCCATGTAAAATATTTATGGTTGTAATAATAGACCCAATAATATAGTACCAAAACTAATTGCAAGTAAACTTTAACCAAACTACGGTCGACAGCACACTCAAAATGGGAACGACATAACGAAAAATATGATCACCATGTAAACAAGGGAACCAGGTTAGCCAGAGGTCGTTTGCTCGACATATTTTATTCAGCCAAGGGCTCCCCAGCCGAAGAACCGTAATTACGGCGTGTCATTGCATCCACCTGTTTACACCACTCCCAATTACGTATGCATTTCTGGTTAATTTTAATTACGGTTGGATACCATTAATAGGTTAAAGCGGAAGCGAACGGTGCCGTATTTTTTGGACTATATGACGCACTTCAAATATGCAGGATAGATTTAAAAAAAAAATTACTGTTAGTTTAGGTTATTATTAGAGCACCATATATGAACGTCTTCTTATTTTTCACTCATTTTTCTTCTCACTTTAGAACAAAAATTTGAAATATTGCAATAGTAATTCAAATAAATTATACTAAAGCGCATACAAGCTACAAATCGCGCATTATAGTCCCAAAAATGCGGTAAATATTTTATATGAAGTAATTTTCTGTTGGGTTTACAGTCAGTTGATAACCGCATTTATAAAAACCAAGTTAGCAATGTTCAATTCATAAAAATTGCACTTTGGACTAACTTCGGTGAAATATTTTATATTGGTATTAGACTGGAAATCGTTTCTGTACAAATGTAGTATATATGTAGAATATCTCATAGTCCGGTGGATCAGATACTTACATCGTTGAGTTTCAAGGCTGGACCATGAAGGCAAGAGATGCAATGTGAATCGTGTGTTGTTCTGTAACTTAGGATTTCACTCTTAGGAGGTAGTAGATTCGAATGTTAACGAATAAGGGACCCAGGTTTTCTGGGGTATATTGTCTTAAATTTATGACAATATATTACGAATAGTATTAATAATTTTATTAGAGACACAGATATATCTGTATTGAAATAATTTACAGAAACAATATTAATTTGGACCTATCGCTACAAACTGTACTCTTCAAAAAAACGCGGACTACAAACATAATATAGATATCGTAATATTCAAATCTACATGATATATAATTTCGACATGTAGCATATGCCCAATATGATATTTCCCCTCACGTATAAAATAAAACAAATCCAAACAAAACCCTGGACACCATTTGTCCAAATCCCTCAACAATTCAACTTCTCCTCATTAACCCGAAATTAATTTTCCAGGTTTCGTCATATATATGACAAACATATATTAACGGTGTCCGTGTTTATTGCTAACTTGATGGACGCTTTGAATGACCCTTGTATGTGGGTAGGGTTGGCAGGACTTTCGAATAACATGTTCTTTTCATTGCCGAGGAACAGCAAACAGGCAGATGGCCCACTTTATGGTAAGCAGTTACCATGACCCATGGATTCTTGCAGCGTTAGGGGTACCGCAAACACGCTGCTGTTCCATAAAGGTCCGTGCTTTTATCCGTGCAGGGGCGGAGAAAGAATACTAACATCTGTGGCCGGGGTCGGCTTGTCGTAAAAGGCGACAAAACAACCCACCCTAGCTACGTGGTAACGCCTCAAGCCCGTCTGGATGGCGACCACCTTTGGTTTTAAGTATGCCGCCATAATAACCTTGTGTTGTGTTCCGGCATTAGTGACCCAAGTATCCTTATGGGACAGCAGCGTGTTCGCGATGCCATTAGCGTTGCAAATACCTATAGGCGACGGTAACTACTAAATCCTAAGCGGGCCGTCAGCCTGTCTGCTGTCCTAGAGTAATAAAAAAAAATGGAAAATAGAGAATATAGGAAGAAGAAAAAGACCATCAAAACTTCAACCCATACAAAATAGAATGAGCTTTAAAGCTTATTAATAAATGTTAGAATTCTATAAAGGTAGAACCGTCGAGCAACCTATTTTAATTCCTAGTTTCTACTAGCCTAAGCTGCAGCGTCCGATTCAATTAATTGCTTTATAATAGCAGACGGGGGATATTCCGCTCAAATGGAAAGCGGTTACCTTTGCATATTGATATTTGCAATAGATGTAAGGTAGTTTATTGTCCAGGATATAAGGTAAGAACTATTTAATATTGAGATGAATAATAATAATGGATGAATAGAAGGATTTTTATGTGGGTTTAAGAATTAGATTCAAATGAATGGATCAATTATTGTCCCTAAAAATGCACGTACCTTCATGTTCATTTGTGCCCTTTTGACATACTTTTGTTAGATGTGCTCTTTTTACGTACTAACACAGGAAAAATTGCTCAGTTGTGCCCTTTGAGCTTATGGTACGTTTGTTGATCGTGTTTGTAAAATTTAAATAAAATATAGGCAGATAGACCTTTTTTCCTGATTCCATATATGTATATATCACACAATTTTGAAAAAAAATTTGTTGGGGCCTTTTTGTTATGACGGCAGCGTAGCTAACTTCGTGTAATATTCTTTCTCCGTGCAGAGGCTGAGTAAGGAAACAGACCTCTGCAGCCGAGGGCGACTTTTTTTATTGCTGTGGGACAGCAGACCGGCTGACGGCCACTTAGAATTTAGCAGTTACCGTCGCCTATGGATGTTTGCAACGCCAGTGGCATCGCGAACACGACGCAGTTATTATGGTGGCATACTTAAAACCAAAGGTAGTCGCCATCCAGACGGGCTTGGGAACCACGTAGCTAGGGAGGGTTGTTTTGTCGCCTTTTACGACAGTACGACCCCGGTCGCAGAGGTCAGTATTCTTTCTCCGCCTCTGCACGGATAAAAAAGACCTGTCGTAAAAGGAGACAAAACAAGCCTAGCTACCTATATAAGACATATATAAGACATGCTTGGTCGTCTGGGTAGTAACCACCTCTGGTCTTTACAAATGCAGCCATAACCTTGTGTTGTATTCCGGCACAAATGACCCAGGTTCCAATTCCCTACGCGTACGAAAACGTGTTAGCGTTATCCCTGGCGTCGCAAACATCCACAGGCGACGGTAAATTATTTCTATTAAGTTAAGAGCAATCAGCCTATCTGCTGTTCCACGGCAATAAGGTAAGGAATACAAATTGTCTTTAACTGTTTCTAGCTCGTAATAAAATATTGTAACATAGCGTGTGATAGCCCTAACATTAGAGATGCAAGGGGTCAAAAAGCCCCACCGTTACAGCGATGTCCAGTAATGACGGGATTTTAGTTATGAATAACATGCCAAAATTGGGCTGCGTGACAAGTGGAGGTTATTGCGGGTTTCAGGGAAATTGTATCTCGTTGCGTATGTTTGACTTTTGACGTTATCTTCTGGCTATATGGGGTTTATTTATTCTACTAATTTTATATTAAGTATTCAGGGACGAGAGCTGGTTTTGAATTTGTATCGGTATTTTTATACATGAAAAAGGAATGACTGGCAAAGACAGAGAACAGTTGTTCAGTGACAGAGAACAGTGAAAGTCCTTAAGCCCGAAGGATTCCAGTACGTAGTAACAGAAACCGCTGGAGATTTCGTTCGTTCCCGTGTTAATGCATCATGTAGCGATCACGATCTTCAGTCATGAAGGACCGAGCAGAGAGAGAGAGAGAAACTCAAAGAGAAGATTTCAAATTACTAATTAATAAGTTATTATGTTTATATTTAACCACAATGATAAATTAATAATATGATTTTTATGATTACTTTAATGTTTAAAACGAATATAAGGTTATTATTAATTTACAATAGCATTTCAAATGCTAGAATAAATAACTAAAAAAGATAGCTTGTATTCGTCAATGCATGAAAAATAAAATTGTAACAAGTTTAAAATAACTGAAAATTACAAAAAATGGTAAAATTGACAATATTTTTTATCAGGAGAACTAGATCATCTATTTCTCTTGATAGAAAAATTAGCAATGAGATGTTACTAAACTATATAATATTATTAAATTAATGTTAAGACCAATTATGAGAAACATACTAACATTTTAAATAGGTAGATTACTCATTATTATACTCTAAAAGAGATTAAGTTATAGATCGCTAAAGAGCTAACTTTTCTAGACAACCCAGGCTTGGACTACGCTTTAATATGTAACAAAGAGAAGTACATTTTTTATTGTTGAGGAAAAACAGCCTGACGGCCCATTTAATATTAAGCAGTTACTGTCGCCTATGGCTGTTTGCGACGCCGACTCAGCAAGGCAAGCCGCAGAGGTTAGTATTCGTACGCAAACCCTGACACAAACATTTAATTTTATAGAATACTAGCTGTGCTCGCGACTCCGTCCGCGTGGAATAGTGACCCTATCACTAAGGGGTATGAAAAATAGATGTTGGCCGATTCTTAGACCTACTCAATATGCTCACAAAATTTCATGAGAATCGGTCAAGCCGTTTCGGAGAAGTACGGGAACGAACACTGTGACACGAGAATTTTATATATAAGATAGTATGTGCGTATTCGGTGAATCTTATGATACTAAATATCAGTTTAGAAGTTTGTAACGCCCGGTATTGTCATCGAGTAGCCAACCTGGTAGGAGATGGATATTATTGGATAGGAAAAACATATGAGGATAATAAATGGGCTAAGAAAACAGTAATTAAGGTAGGAGGAGCTGTATTCTATTCCTCATAGCATATAGGCAACTTGAACTGTTTAAAATCTCACTTTGATTAAATACATCTCCTAAAGCATAACTACTTTTTTATGGTTTATTTATCTAAAATTAAATATTTTATGCATAACTGTCTAATAAATAAATACAGTCATCTGGAAATAAATAATAATAAATAAAAACTGTGACAATTCACACAGCGCCATCTACTCATAAAATAAGAAGTGGAGTGTTTATGTTACGTGTACTCTACAACTGATATACTAGTTGTATACTTTTTTTACCCAGATTTGGAACGGTAATAGAACCCGTGACCCCGTAGGCGTTCTAACGGAAATTAAAACAATTAAACGGCAACAAACTGACATAACAGAACAATATAAACATTACTAGTAAATATCTTTTGGAGCATTTCAATACGCTCCGAAACAGAAAAGGTATTTGAATACTAATTTAAACAATAGTAAAGGGTTTTCGGGTCTATTCACGAAGATCGGAACCCCTCGCGGTCACGCTCATTTACCACGGTACTATGATACCCAAATACTTTGAAGATATCTTGTTTCTTGCAGAGGAATAGGTAAGTGGCATTTTTTTATTGCTGTAGGACAGCAGACAGGCTGACAGCCCGCTTAGAATTTAGCAGTTACCGTTTCCTATGGGTGTTGTACAGGAACTTGGGTCACTAATGCCGGAACACAACACAAGGTTATTATGGCGGCATATTTAAGACCAAAGGTGGTCGCCATCCAGACGGGCTTGGGGCCCTACCACGTAGTTAGGTTGGGTTGTTTTGTTGCCTTTTACGACAGGCCGAACACGGCCGCAGGGGTCTGTATTCTTCTCCGCCCCTGCACGGATGAATTTAGATAAACAATAACATAATAATAGTATAATACAGCCAATGTTTTTCGAACATTTTTTCGTCATTGCATCATAGCTAAAATTAATTCCTTAAACTATTTTTATATATTGTCTTTCATTTGGCAAGATTAGTTCATACCTTTCCTTGGCATTATTGACTATTATCGACTTTTTAAAATATAACTGTAGATTCCGTTACTTTAATATTCCACTACTTTTTCTGTCAACATTCTCTCGCATTTTTTTTGGTGCATAAAGAAAATAGAATTTTTTGGATTTACAAACCTGCTTTACCATTCCGTTATTATATTCTGACAAACATTATTATACCTGAAGCCAAATTTTATTATAATATCTTTATTAATCATTGCCTCATATTTTTTCTAATTATCTCAACTTTGGATACATAGTATCTTATCATTTTCGATTACTGCCGGGTAATAGATCTTCTGCGTACTAAATATTCCATAGCTGGACTCTTCGCTTTCTTATGTTAATTAGGCTAACCGCTGTTTTACTTAATTTTATATAAAATGTTTACTAAAAGAACTAAGAATAAACTTCTATTAACTACTACTAACTACTACTTACCCTACTAATTACTAAATAAGTAATGTGTTAAAATTAAAATAAAAGGCTAATTATTACACAATACGAACACACCGTAGTTCAGTAGGTATATGTAGTAGTCGCCATATACCATATGTTACTAATAGTGAATAATTATTCTATTAATATAAATCAATGTTTTATGTCAAATACCGTATTCTAATGTAGATGCGATGGCTACCGTCGACTTAAAACGTGTAATGTTTTGATTTCTAATGACGGGATACGTCTAATAATTTCATCCAACCCTCTTACAACAACTTTTAAACAAAGGAAAACAGGCGTAAACTTAATGGAATAAAATTCACATTAGTCTAACATTTTAAAGTAATTTTACATTAAAACTTTCTTAGAAATCTGTCGGAGGGAAATTTTAATAATTAAAATTGAGTTTTCCTATTTGCTTTTGGTAATTAGGAAATAAATTATAAACTCGTATACAAGACTTACATAAAGCTTAAGTTTAAAACGGCCATTAAAGTATCTTCAATAATTATTTTCAGCAAAAGAAACTTTTATTTAATTTATTTATTTATCACAAATAACAATAATATAAATATGTAGGTCCTTCTCGCAAAATTGCAATGTCATTGATAAAACAGCTGATTTACTGGTTAATTTAAGATAAACATGTTGAGTTATTCTGAGTTGGATGTAGATTTTCACCGAGTCCAAAAAACTTCTATTCTTTGGTGTGCCGTTTGCTTAAGAAAAGAGTATCACCAATAGCACCGAAGCGGAGAATTTAACCCTATGAAAACACTCAACAATGTACACACTCCGTGTTGCAAGAACAGGAAATTCCATGCAAAACTCAGAACTTAAAAATATGCCTACCTTCTTCTTCTTACAAGGGCAAGATCTTCCCACTTCAAGTGGGGTCAGCACATGTTATCTTCTTCAGCTCTCTTTTGTAAGCCGTCATTTTGTCATTCATACTTTTTGGCTGTACCCACCTAACAGCGCGCAGTGCGCTTTATCAATCTCATATTCACATATGGTCTAGACACGCTTGGCCTTCGAAGATACTGCGTTTGTACAATCTACCGTCTGTACAGTCGTCATCAGATATATTGTAGCAGACAAGGTGACCAAATACTTCTGAACAATTTAAAATTTTAATAAGTACCATACACTACAAGTTACCATACATTCATTACCTTCATTAATATCAGAGCAGATGCTTGTCAATAATTTCTATACAAACAACTAACCAAAAATATCTGAACATTTACAACGTCAAGTATATCTATAGTCTATATCTATAGATAGTCGTTTTTAGTTCGTCATTTATGTCACGCAGTAACGAATTAGGTAAGCTCAGTGTTTGTATGCGTAGATACACTTGACGTTGTAAGTGTTCAGATATTTTTGGTTAGTTGTTTGTATAGAAATTATTGACAAGCATCTGGTCAGATATTAATGAAGTAATGAATGTTCAGATATTAATGGTAACTTGTAGTGTACGAAACTTATTGCCATTTTAAATTGTTCAGAAGTATTTGGTCACCTTGTCTGCTACAATATATCTGATGGCGACTGTACAACGAGAATTGTTCTGAGGTACTGTTCTGGAATGATGCCTTTGTCGTCTTACTAACACCGCACTGTTCGCCACCGGCTGACTGTTCATCCCTATTTGTTATAACCCATTCTTTCCTGGACGAAACAGTGGATTTGGAATTAACTTCCAGCTTAGGTTTTGCCAACGCAGTTTTTCTAGAAAGGCGATATAAAATTCCTATATGGCCGCAACTGTCCACAGGTGACAGTATTCACCTGTTTGGGCCGTTTCCCTGACAGCTAGACTCTAGCTAAAAACATATTTTCTACTCTTCCTCTTGTATCCATCCACACCCATTTCCCTTCGTATTATGTATCTCTACAAATAGTATTTTCAACACACTCAAAGTTACAGTTACTAAAGAAAAAGGATGTCAACAGCTGTTATTATAGGAAACCCCGAATAAGCGAGTTAAGAAGTATTCCCAGAAAGCAGACGAAACAGGTGCAAGCAACGCCGGGTAATTAGGTCTGTATATTGATTTTCGTCTGCCCTTTGATGTGCTCTAAAATAGTATACGGTTACAAAGATTTTATTGAGCAAAGTGGTTGCAACAAGCAAGGAAGTCGGAGTTTTTAAAACAGTTAGTTGAAATATTGACAGGCCAATAAACAGGTTATTAATGGAAATAAAAGTTGCTTAAATAGACGTACTATGTCTATTTAAGCAACTATTATTTATAGTATAGTACGATTACGATACATAGTACGATTTTTTTAAACGCCAGATTGTGTTGTCACGATTGATCTTCGAGAGTGCAGACCATGTCAGGCAAATAATGTCAATGTAACTGTTATATTGTTTAAAAATTACTCCATTAAATAAAGAAGACAAGAAATGTAAAAATATTTTTTTATTGACAACCTTTTTGTTTGATTGGTTAAACAATGTTCCCAGTTATTCAACACTGGATTCTGGGTTTGATTATTAAAAATTAAGCTATAATCAACAAGTTTATTTTCGGTATATTCTCTCTCTTAATATAGCTGGATAATATTTTTTTATTATAGCTGGTGTTAAGCCGACAGACAGATATAGCCCACCCGATAGCAGGTGGTAACCGTAGCGTATGGACGTTTGCAACACTAAAGAATCGAAAGTCAAAGAAAATCTGTAACACCTTTTTGGAAAAAACCCATATCGTACAGCGAATGGAAGACTTCAGTCAGGAGCTAATTCCACCTTAAACAAAATTCATTCCAAATCCGGCGAGTACGCAACATGAACGTTCTTGCGGAACGTCTCAAACATAAGAGAAGAGGTTCCAGGAAATTAGGATGGAAGCCCTGCTAATGGCGGGCAGTGCGGTGGTAGAAAGATATAGAAGGCACCATTTCAAACATTTTCAAAAAAAAAAAAAAAAAAAAAATTAATGATACAATCATAATTTGTTTAATTTATTGCTTAATTTTCAAATGCTGTGTATTGAAATTATATGCGGATTCCTTTTAAATTTCTAATTAAAGCCTATTGTGATTAAACAATTATATATAATATGTTTTTTTTTTATATAGCGAGAGTTCAGCAGACAGGCAAACGGCTCACCCTGGCAGGTGGTCACATAAGTATATGTAGGTGTATATGTATTTATTTACAAAAGAAAAGTATATATGTGGTTTATCAGTTGTCTAGTACCCATAACACTAGTGCTATGATTTTTTTCTATTGCTGTGGAACAGCAGACAGGCTGATGGCTCGCTTAGAATTTAGTACTTACCGTCGCCTAAGGGTGTTTGCAATGCCAATGGCATCGCGAGCACGCTGCTGTCGCATAAGGGTACAGTAACTTGGGTCACTAATGCCGGAACACAACACAAGGTTATTATGGCGGCATACTTAAGACCAAAGGTGGTCGCCATCCAGACGGGCTTGGGGCCCTACCACGTAGCTAGGGTGGGTTGTTTTGTCGCCTTTTACGATAGGCCGACTCCGGCCGCAGAGGTTAGTATTCTTTCTCCGCCCCTACACGGATAAAAAATATATGCAGTTATATCACTTGTCTAGTACCCATAACACAAGAGTTATGCTGCTAACTTTGGGACTAGATGGCGCTGTGTAATTTGTGCCAGTATATTTATTAATTCCCAAATCCCAAAGCAATATTAACAAAATTAATTCAAAACAGGGATATCAATAAAATCGTACATATTAAGGAATCCCCTTTTATATTTAATGTGTTATTCGTATAAGAAACAATTACAAGACATGGGTGAGACGTGCCAAGATTACAATTGATGAGGGCGTTGCATACGCACTGTGACAATTTAACGCGACGATAATAAAACGCGCGAGTGACAAGCAGGATATATAGTATTTAACTGTTGATAAGTGTTATTAGACCTGAATACATATGATTTTATAAAAATAAATTGTGTTTCTTAATGAAATCAATGCAGCACTATTATTTATATCAATAAAGTGCGTTGTCCACGAAAATGTTCATTTTATATTTTTCGATATTAAACAAATATTATGTATATGTAAAATAATTTGCTGAACACAAATAAAAATATATATCTATTAGAAATTGAGATCTCTCTAAGTTTTTCAAATTCAATTTTTATTATAAAATATCAAAAACAATTTATTAGTTATATAATCCATCACAGCCTTATTATATTTAATTTACTTAATAAAGTAATGTTTTTGTTTTTTATACATTTATTATGCAAATTTTTACATTATTTATAATTTTCTTACACATATTATTTTTTGTAAAAACAATTTTAACAATATTATTTATATAAAAACAATACATAAATTTTACGTTGAGAACAATTTCCTCAGTGCGTATTAGAAAGGACACTCATTACGATCTTGTCTTAACGTAGGGTCATCTGATAGTTGTGTGTATAATTGAATTCCCTAAGTTTGATTAGTTGGGACACGTTACGGTTATTGCTGGAGATTCTGGTGTTTTGTATTTTGTATTAAACATATAATATATTTATTTAATAGCGCTTCATTATAACGAAAACTGGGTTTATGGAAAACGATTTTATTGTTGCTATAATTATAAACATTATATCTAACACAATTATATAGGTTTATTAGTAGTAAGTAATTAACACTATATATATTTTTTCTCCGTGTAGACGGGGAGTAAGAATACTAACCCCTGCGGCAGGGCCCCAAGTTCGTCTGGGTGGCAACCACCCTTGGGGTATAAACATACTGCCATAATAACTTTTGTTCCGACATTACTGACCATTAGTGACACTACATGATTAAGACTCCGCAATGGAGAATATACGCAAGGACTTTCTACTAGCGGTAATGTTACTACATAATATATCTACCATATAGTAATATTCCCACTATATACTATTGTTCTATAATAGTTTTTCCTTTAATATTTATGTGTAACGTAATTGCTACGTATGTTACGGTGAAGAAAAACAACGTGTGCCAACCTGCATATAGAGATCCCCGGTTTGTGTAGACAATATGGGGTAAGCAACCCTGATGGGTTGCTTACCCCATATTATCTTGTCTCTAGCTTCTTGTCAATATAAAAAACATAGAACCTCGAAATTATGTGACTGGACGCAGACGATGCTGGTACCACTCGGTCAGAGATGTGCAATATTTTTCTTAAAAACCAGCAAAGATTTTTTTACAATCTTATCTATACATCTATACAAATAAATAAAATTGGAGGGTCTGTTTGTAATATTAAAATAACCGCTTTTTACTAAGTGCATTCGGACGTATACACGGTACATATACCAAAACAACATTTTTTACAATTTTTGTCTGTCTCTGTCTGTTTGTTCCGGCTAATCTCTGAAATGGCTGCACCGATTTTGACGGGACTTTCACTGCAGATAGCTGATGTAACAAGGAGTAACTTAGGCTATTTTTATTTTAGAAAAAGAAATAGTTTTTATTAAAATGATAAGTTTCGGAAATTTAATAATCCAATTTAAGTTGACCTCAAATTTATATCATCAATCATATAAAATAGGGTTCAGCTTAGGCTGGACTTAGTAGGTTGAATTTCTAATTTAAGTTGACCTCATATATCCAAAAAATGCTGCCCAACGTCACTATTCCACGCGGACGGAGTCGCGGGCACAGCTAGTATATTATATATTAGTTACTGTTATTAAACAGTTCTACTATAGTTAATATGCAATACTCAGCGTAATTTCCAGTTCACTTCCAATTAGTTTTGTATACAAATCCCGCTTTAAACTTGGACTGTAAGCCCTCAGGTCCGGCGTTTAACAAATAGTGACCGCTGTCGCAGTTTACCGTCTGTCTGTCTGTGTTGGATTTGCGCTCTTAGTAACACTATTTACTTTAGTTTTATCCCACAATATTCTATAACATCATTTATAGACAATTTATTTTACTATAAAATGAAAATATTTGTTGTGGATAAACTAGGAAATGTCTGATTTCTGATTATCTATTGTTCCTGAATACAAGTCTCCGAAGTCTTTAGAACTTTATGACTTCAGTTTACGCTTGAGACTTAAAATATCTAAGCGAGAAAGATTTGAATGGAAATTGTATTAACTAACTTAACAGTGTTAGGTAAGGTTGCATTTAAAAAAACGGAATACGATATTCTACTCAATATTCTGGAAAGTGTAAATTGCTAATATATTTTTTACAGTAAACAGCTAGATTATTTATACTTTTAACTGACCTACTGTTCTAATGTTGAGTTATTTATTATTATGTTATACTAGCTGTACCCTGCCACGTTTCGCTGTGGTATATTGTGACTGTACCCTGCCACGCTTCGTTGTGATTGAATGGTTGAGAAATGAGAAACAAAAAAATAAATTAAATAAAATAGATAAAAACAATCCTTGATGCGGATTATATATATCATGCTAAAATTTTAACTCGATCGGTGCAGAACTTTTTGAGTTTTTGAAGCGTACACAAACCAACATAACATTTATATATATATATATATATATATATATATATATATATATATATATATATATATATATTTTTTTTTTTTTTTTTTTTCTTCAATTTTAATGATTGATTTTTAGGTACCCTTATGGGACAGCGGTGTGTTAGCGATGCCACTGGCGTTGCAGACACATATAGGCGACGGTAACTGCTAAATTCTAAGCGGGCTGTCAGCCTATCTGCTGTCCTACGCAATAAAAAAGGTACAAGTTTTAAAAGGGTGCATTTCAGTTGATTGTCGTCATCCTAGTTCTAAAACCTGTTTTTATTTAGGTGCCCAGGGTCCGCATTCCATTCTTTGCAATTATCTTTGGAAATGTGTTTATTGGAAAAGTAATATCATAGTAATAAAATGTAAATTTTAACAAAACAGATTTGCAAAAGCATTTCATTATGCAGACAGTATAGCCAATAAATCTTAGCAAACTATGTATGGAGATCTTTGTATTTAACTACATGTAAAACGCTCCCAGACAATATATTGCTGAAACTTCGCATTTTCAGCTATAGGGCTAGTCGAAGTTGGTCCGGGATTAAAGTTCGGATGCTCTCTGAATGATAATGAAACGTCGAGTGTAACTTAAGACTTAGTGGGCGATTAACTACTATTAAAAACAAGTTTAAACCTGTTATACTAGGAAAACCAAGACAACGAAAAATAATCACCAAAATTGGTTCAGCGGCTTAGGCGTGAAAACGTAGCAGACAGAGTTACTTTACATAATATGAGTATGGATTTAAAACTCCTATTTTGTAGACGTTTTGGCTGCTTTTCAGCAGCCATTTTCACCAACTGACAATGACGTTAATCTAATTTTAATATTTTGAAAACAATTCAAGTATTTCTATTTAATTAAAAAAAAAAAACTTAGAAATAATTAATTTGTCTTGTATCAAAATATTAATACCAACACTCCAATAAATTTAGCATGTTTGCCTCACAAATAGGTTGCAAACAGAGCATGGCGAGGTATGCGGTATTGGGTGGCAGGAACTGTGACGGGCAGACTGAGCACAACTTTAATTAGTTGTTTAGTTTTCAAAGAAAGCAAACTGTGAGATGCCTTAGGATGCTATAGTTAGATGCTATGTAGCAAAATAACTTGAAAATTACAAATAAAATACATTAAGTTTGAGGAAATTCTATTCTATTATCAATCAACTGACTTATTTGATTTTGCTAGTAATTAATAAAAAAAAATTGTTGGTCTACTGACAGTATGCGAACGAAGTGCGACATTCAATATTTTTAAACCTTTTTAGTATTTTTATTACAAAAAAAGGCAAGTGTCACGGAATAATAATCATCCCGTCCCATTTCTCTATCAAAAAATACAAAAAATCTCCGCAGTAAATAAATTATTTCAACAACAAACACATACATTCTAATGACTAGTGTTTCGCAATGAATTAATTTTACTTCATCAATTATAAAAACAAATTCAAACATAGTTCAAGCCTAAGAAAAAATAATTGTTTTTCAAACAAACAGGTGTTTCCATTTTAAACAATAATATAATTATTTGTGTTCTAGAGAGGTAACAAAACTAAAGTTTCTTACATTCCACAGTATCAAAAGTGCACCGCTACTAATCGACAAACATAATAATGAATCAATCCAGATCGTAATTAAGCGAGGAGCCGGCGTATCAAAGGCGGCGCGTGCGCAGGAATGCGCGTGACCAGTGTAATTAGATGGTCCTTCGAGCCGGATGACGCTAGTTGCTTATTTAACTTCCGCTTCTATGGAAAAACATCATATGTGCCAGCTGTTGTTAGTTAGATTGTAAACTATACCCTCATAATTATAAAATTTACATTATACAGTATATTCAAGATAAGGATCTCATAACAGCAAGAGCGAAGGGATAAAATATAGATTGTAACGATGAACTTTATAGTAATACGTATAAAGTATATAATTATATGTATAACACAATCACAGTGAGTTGCAATGTCTCATTACGTCCAAATATTTGCTAGATCAGTATAACGACACGTTTGTTAAGTAGTTTATTATGATTAATTGTAATTATATGTCTGTCTTCAGTGCATTTCAACCCATTCCGAAGCTCGGGTTATCCTGTTCAGCATTTTGCAAAACAAAACATCTAGCCTTTTTTGCGTGGGTACCTGTGATACTATAATATTTTCAGTACAAAATTCTGGACATACTCGAATATTGCTTACGGAGACTACTACTGAACTACCATATTCGAAAAATCTATTTCTAAAATACCTGAATATAAAAGATCGCTGTGTGCCTACACAGCGATCTTTTTAGTGCCTACTAAACCAGCCATGCCGATGTAAAATGTAATGCAACCGGGATCAAACAGTGGAAATTTTTTTTAATACCGTGGAACAGCGGACAAGTTAACGAACTACTTAAGAGTAAGCAGTTATCGTTGCTTATGAATGTCTACGATGCCAGGGGCACCGAGAACACGCTGCCAGGTAGAACTATTATGACTTAATTAAAGTCAATATAGCACGATATTATTCGTATACTTTTAGATTGTATATTATAATTTTGTTACCAAATTGCGGTTTGATATATCATGTCACATTGATTCACATATCACACAAGGTCAAGTGATAATTTTTTTTTTATTGTAGATAGGCGTACGTTTGACCGCGATCTCACCTGATGTTAAGCGACGATGCGGTCGACGGTGTAGCACGCTTGCCTATAAGAAACCTGTTGATGATGATGGAACCAATGATGCTCATTACATTTAAATTTTCGACCAGTCTTTGACTTATAGACTTTGACTCCGCATCAAATTAAACAGGAATACATCAGCAATAAAATTCCCAAATGAATTCACTTCATAACAGACAGAACAAAGCAACGGACAAAAATGCCCGACTGCAAATTGTTGGCGGGCAATCAGAGATAGTCCCAATAGGCCGACGCGACGATAGAGGTGGAATTTACCCAAAATAAATACCTTACAACAATTTTAAATTTCAACTTTCACGTACATTTTGCAGTTAATTGATACGAAATTTGTAAAGTGGGTAAAGTTAAATTTTAAAATATGTTCAGTTTAATTAAGAGTTTGGTGCTAAAGTTGAGTCAGTAGATTAGTCCAGTCTAGACAGATTGGAAAAATGAGGGATAATGTGGAAATATTTAGTATTTATTTTTTCAGAATATAACAAAGTAATATAGTATAATAATATAAATTTTGATCCGTACAGGGGCGGAGAAAGAATACTAACCTCTGTGGCCGGGGTCGGCCTGTCGTAAAAGGTGACAAAACAACCCAACCTAGCTACATAGTAGGGCCTCAAGCCCGTCTGGATGGCGACCACCTTTGGTCTTACGTATGCCACCATAATAACCTTGTGTTATGTTCCGGCATTAGTGACCCAAGTTCCTGTACCCTTATGGGACAGCAGCGTGTTTGCGATGCCACTGGAGTTGCAAACACCTATAGGCGACGGTAACTGCTAAATTCTAAGCGGGCTATCAGCCTGTCTGCTGTCCTACGCAATAAAAAAAAAGTAAGGTTAACTATGAAGTTGATTAAGATCTTGCTCTTTGGAGCTGGGACGTACTGTCTAGAGACTTGCGACGAGGTTTACATTAACCTCGGAAATCTTTAGGTTGCTCTTTCAACTAGAGACTTATTTCTCTTGATCAAATAAGCGCCAAATATGGATGGAATGAATATGATTAAGTTTGATTTTCGGAGAATTCACTACGGTCTAAACAATATCCCACCAGAATTAAAAACTAATATTACTCTTTCTTTATCGCCAATTACGATATCGTGGAAGCGAGATAGAGTAGTCTAAGGGTTGTAAGAAATAAAAAATAACACGACAAAAACCTAGCGAGTTAGCCCTTGTACCTCAAAGTCCACTATTGGAAATTGTCACAAACTGAGGCCCATTCTCGTAGAATTCTGGCCTACTGTCAATAGACTTCGTGATAAACAAAAGTACACTAATTACTTCCACAAACGGCAAATTAAGCTTAGAGACTTCAGCAATATTTGAAATATTCAAAATCAAAGAAAAGTAAAAGGCAGCAAAAAGGGAAATCGATGAAATATTTCCACTTTATTGCTAAACGGCGGAGAATGTTGGACGAATTGGCGAAGCAAAAAATATATATTCCGCTGAATTTCACAAATTCGAATAGCCCCTCTTAATTGAACAAGCGTGTCGATAACACATAGATTAGACATGTTTATAGAGGTTAAAAGACATATTGCAGTATTCTACAAGAGCAAATGTTTTTTGTAAGCGTTTTCTCTTGGATGCATCAAACCTTCATTTTAACAACCCATGTAGGTTAAAACTGGAAAAAAAGTTCATTAAATTTTTTACGCCGGTGCTTTTTTTAAAGAAGTTCAAGCAAATGGCTGGATTTCGTTTTTTCAGAGACGAGTGGCGTGTCTGACCTCCTAATCTCCAAAGAAAATCCTGAATAGAGATAGCAGGTGAAGTCAGGAGCGTTTGTCGATTGATCTTTAATGAGGCCTTCGGGATACTAGAGTCGAAAGTCTAAGTTGAGTCAAAGTACAGAGCAGATCATTGTGTAATGGATTCTGGACAAGTGATACTCAAACCGTTGACTTCTGCAAGCGTTTGACGTGTGAAAGCCGTTGCGCCGCGGAAGTCGTTTTAACATGGATATAATAATTGCCTAAGAGGCGCTTGACATCTCGGAAATTGAACCCGTGACCTCGGATTGGTTTAAAAGTGTCTTCAAAAGGGCTGTTGGCCCGGAGCACGGCTAACAGTGGCAGACATGAACATTACATGCTTGAATTACTTTAATGATTGCTTAATCTATGTGCAAAGGTATCGAGATTCCTCGAACTGCTGGAAGGGGAGAAGGTTTAATTAATAGAAGCCAAATATTGACAAGTGTCGGTCTATTAAGGCGATGTTTTAGCTCAGCTATGCTTTGTTCCAATAATTACTAACAATATACGGCGTTTTGTTATATCTTGAAAAATTTATTTAAAAAAATATTAATTGAAAAATAAATTTGGTTTTCAGTATTAAACATCAGTTACATTACACATTAAGTATTTTTAGAACTATTATACTGTACGATTACAATACAATGTTTTTATGCTGCATAAATTGTAATACTGTACAATTGTATAATGATCAATTAATTGTGTTTCTGATTATATTTTTGGGGGTTGCAAAAATCTTTTATCAAGTTCACGGTCAAACATTGCAATAGGGTGAAACTATTACCCTATTTGTATCCGTGCAGGGGCGGAGAAAGAATACTAACCTCTGCGGCCGGGGTCGGCCTGTCGTAAAAGGCGACAAAACAACCCCCGCTAGCTACGTGGTAGGGCCTCAAGCCCGTCTGGATGGCGACCACCTTTGGTCTTAAGTATGCCGCCATAATAACCTTGTGTTGTGTTCCGGCGGCATTAGTGACCCAAGTTCCTGTACCCTTATGGGACAGCAGCGTTTTCGCGATGCCATTGGCGTTGCAAACACCCATAGGCGACGGTAACTGTTAAATTCTAAGCGGTCTATCAGCCTATCTGCTGTCCTACAGCATTAAAAAAACAATTATTTTTAAAAGTGCTTGTTATTATTGTACAAATAAAGCGTGAGACATAAAAAGTAGATGGAAGATATGATTTTAAAGTTGGTTTCACATAGGTGACTGCAAGGCAGATGGCCACCACAAGCCTAAAGAGAAACAAAATGACATCTGTTTTTGGTTGGTAGTTAGTAAAATGAGTAATCACGTTTTTATGAGGTTTTCAAATTTTTTCGATTTCTTCGGAGGGCGCCAACACCTGTCTGCTGAATTCTAACTATAAAAAAACTGTTATGGTAAAAAGAAAGCTTTAAGAAGAGATGCAGGATAGCTGAGACCACTTTAATAAAATTCTTATTAGCTTTCTAATTTTAAACGGATGTTTAATTACACATATATGAAATCAATATGTTGTAAGATATCTTCATTTAATCGTCATTTAATTGCAATTTAGCGTATTTTTATTAACAGTAAAAACTATACTTTTAAAATGAGAACAAGTTGACTCTGAAAACTTTACCCACTCTTCTCAAGTATGTACTATGTCCTATTTATTATATCTTCAACTTTTATGAAATTTATTTAATACATTTTAGATGTGTAATATATTCACACTTCCGGAGAAAAATTTAATTTAAATATTTCGTAATTCTTCGCCTTAAATCGAAAACACAGGTATCCAAAGTAACAATTGTCTAACAAAGACTGGGAACGTCACAATAATAATTGCTTCAATCTTAAAGGAAATATTTAACCACCCCTCGGCGATTACCATCCCCTACCCATCCCCAGTCGGTAGAGTAAACGAAAAATTCAATCAATGCTTTAAATCCTTTAAAAGGGTAGAATCATTGACTGACAGCTCTTTGTTTCAAAATGTGAACGATTTCATCTTTCATAAATGACGTTTTATCAATATAAATATTTACTTTTCCTCATTTGTTTCTTTTAAAAGGATTTGCAACCTTATAATTTGGTTATAGGATCGTATATAGCTGGATTACTAATGCACGTGAAGCATTACAATCAAAACAAGTGGACACTAATACAATCAATTAATAATTTTGGGAAGTATTGTGAACAGATAGTGAACTTATTCTTTAATATCACTTTCCGTGTAGGGGCAGAGTAATAATACTATAGTATTATTAGTTATTAGGGGTACCCCTACGACAGGAGGTGGCCGGTCGTAAGATGGGCACAAAACATCCGTAGCTAAGTGGTAAGGTTCCAAGCCCGTCTGGATAGCAACCGAGTTTGGTTTCTAAATAAAATCGATATAATGCCACGATGTGGTGTGTTCCAGCACAAATGACTCAGGTTTCAGTTCCCCTACGTGGATGGTAGACTTTGCCCTGGCGTTGCAAAGTCAAAGTCAAAGTCAAAATTTTTTATTTTAAATAGGCCTGAGTAACAAGCACTTTTAAAATGTCAAAAGCTAGATGTCTGTTCCAAAAGTGAATCCTATGGAGAAGAACAGACAAGAAACTCACAAGACAGAAAAGAAAGTATATAAAAACATAATTATAGAACACGAAATTGATATATTATTTGTCAGTAGGCCGAGGAAATGCAAGCGTTTAATAGGATACATCTGAGAATAACCTAAATGTACATTAAAAAAATATATATAAAAAAAAAAAATAATAATAAAAAAATCTTTAAAAAAATCAATGCAAGCATCCATAGGCGACGATAACTGTTCACTGTTAAGTGATTAAGTTAATTAGGATGCCTAAGGCTTTAAGGCTAGGAGCGAGTATACATCAGTTGTTCGCAGTATAGAATTCGATTGTAACCTCTCAAACATGAGATCTAAGTTATTAAACCTTAAACGTTATAAATATATATATGAGGAATTTGAATTTTTTTATTTTAATTATTCGTAAACATTTATTTAATCTTCCTTTACCTTTTTTGTATTTATTATTGTTTCTTTATTAATGGAATTAACTGACTTTTTTAATTGCTTTTAGATTATATGTTACATACATTATTATATGTATACTACTAGCCGATCACAACCACTTCGCTGGGCGAATAACAGGCAAAAGTAAATGGGAAAAAAATGAGAAAGGGTCGATAGAATCCATATGAATAGCCTATAACCATCTACGAAACTCGTCCCATCCTGATAATGTTCAGTAGTATTGTATATTATGATATTGTATATTAGAAATGCAACGGACCACTTAGCCCTCATTAATTCTTATCCATCCTAAGGTTGCCTGGAAGAAATCGCTTCTAGCGATAAGGTCGCCATTTGTACAATCTTTATTTGTTTCTCTCCTGTGCTGCATTGTTTTTTTTTTTTTTTGTATGTTGTACAATAAAGAATATTTATTAATAATGAATATTTATTAATAATGAATATAATATTATCATCAAGAAGAAAGGATCGTGTCCTTTGGTATACTAGAAAAAAAAACCCTCATACTAGTACCAAATTTTGTTCATTTCTTACTCGTTATTGCACATCATATATGTATGATTAATTTCATTAATATTACACTTTTATACTTACCATATATAAAACCTGCTAACTGCGAGGTAGCCTGTTGGCGCTGTTTTTGTACATTACTTAATTTACCTTAATAATATGATACATACCTATACGTTTATATATTGGTATAAAAGTAACAGACAGAAGTTATCCTATTTCATGATTCCTAGTAAAAAGTAATGGAAACTGACCTTTATTAATTTGTTTTGTAGCTTGGTTACCGCCATTCGTTCGCGCTGGGTTCTTCTCTTCTCTTCTTCGAGCTGGGCCTCTAGTTGCTTTATTCGTTTTTCTAAAAGCTCCTAAAACAAGAAAATGTTAATTAGAAATCACGAACTATATATGGTTATTATTATTATATGGTAATTAGTATATTTTTGAATTAAAAGTAACTCCTTAATATATAATTTAAACTAAATATGAGAGCCAGGTGTGTATTGGCGTCCGAAACGATTAGCAGACTTTTGTAAAGTCTAGTGTGGAAATAAAATACTATATTGTTGATAGAAATATATAGATAAAAATATTAAAATTAAATCATATGTATTCTAAATAAATAATTCTTTCTTTTCTCTCTTTCTACCTGATATCTAAAGTCAAATATCCATCTTTTGCGTTTTTTCCCCACCTCAATATATGTTAAACGTATTACATGAAGAGAATAAGAAGGAAATTATTATAATTCCTATGTTATGAGAAACTTCGCATTAAAATGCTGTTCGACCGAAGAACCATAAAAAAGCTGATAATATATATATTTTATTTTCATTTATTGGACAAACAAACAGTATTTATATGAGGATTAGTAAATTGTCTTAAATATATGATATTAATGTAAGAACTTCTAGAATCATTAACAATTTAAGTAACTTGTGCATGTGATTTAGATTTATTTAATATCTCTTCACAATCGTGTCCTTCTTTTATATACAAAAGTTTTTTTTCAAAGAATATTAAAATATTAACTTTTCTTAAGACATTTCACACGATATTGATGTTTTAATTTTTGATATTTTTATTATTATTTCTCTTTCATATGTTTAGATTTATTATATGCTGTTTGTTTTCCAAATAAAATAACAATAATAGCACATAAATATCGGAAATGTATCCCAATTTCACGCATATCTCGCCAATCACCTATTTCTCGTCCGTAGTCGTAATGGCTAGAAGTGACCAGAGTCTTCGTAAGCCAGAGGCTTTGAAATTTCAGTAATTTAAAAAAAACACTGTCTAAGTAAGCAATACAAATAGTAGTGCCACGTTAAGTGTTTCCAAGTGACGGTCATTAACCGTCGCCATTTTGTTTTTTAATTATTTTTCCCGCCAACTCTACCCCGCTCGTAACTTATGGACATTTCTCTTGATTCCACAAGAAATTAACGACTTGGATATAATTAGGAGTTTCAAACACCATTCATAATGTTTTAATGGCCTTTATTGATTTTGTTCGCGTAAAAATGGAGGGCAAGATAGAAAGTTTTTTTTTAAATTTATATTTATTCGGTCAAAGTGGTCTCAGAAAATATATTTTTTATTGCTGTAGGACAGCTAACAGGCTGACGGCTTACTTAGAATTAAGCAGTTACCGTCGCCTATGGGTGTTAGCAATGCCAGTGGCATCGCGAACACGCTGCTGTCCCATAAGGGTACAGGAACTTGGGTCATTAATGCCGGAACACAACACAAAGTTATTATGCGACATACTTAAGAACAAAGGCGGTCGCCATCCAGACGGGCTTGCGGTCCTACCACATAGCTAGGGTGGGTTGTTTTGTCGCCTTTTACGACAGGCCGACCCCGGCCGCAGAGGTCAGTATTCTTTCTCCACCCCTGCACGGATACAATACCAAACATAGACTAATTCAATGTTATTCCTACACTATATAATATTTTAAATATTCTTACATGTATTATGTCAAAATTGTGATATTAAATTACCATATTAAATCTCGGTTGTATGCGTCCAGTTTAGAGCCTAGAGATTTTGGCGTTCAACATAAGTTTCAATTAAATTTGAAGTATTCGTATACATATATAGGTATTTAGTAAAAGTAACAACAGACAATAACGACTAACAGCTGGGTTCGAAGCTCCCTATAGTGGGAATGGCCAACGTTCATTTCGTTTTATCCAATACGGATCTTGGAATACTTAACCTATGCAGATTTCCGTATGATGTTTTTCTTAACCATCGACGATTTGGTTAAGTAATAATATTCACATTAAGGGCTTACTAAAAATTCCTTAAACAGTACACTCTATCGGGGAATAGCTTTAGGTCAATGTGATACTACTTGGCTTCTACATATTTTCAAGCAACTTAATAACTGTTAATAAATAACAGATTTTCATTATCACCAACGGTGCGTTTGATTCAAAGCCCTTATATCATTAGCAATATATGTTTCGGTTATAACTAATGCTACTGAAAATTGCAATCTCCTACCGCAAAGGTCAATAAAATATATTTTGAAACTAGTAAATTCTTATTTCAGTGGGGTGATTATCGCCTAACAATTCCAAAAGGAAATAACCGCGATGTAGCCTCATTTGTAGCTTAATGCCAGGGACACCGTTAACCCACTGCTGTTCGCGCAGAGGAATTGGAACCCGATTCACCTATGCCGAAACACAATGTTATTATGGCGCAATATAGACCAGGTGTGATTGTCATCCAAACGAGTTAGGACCCTACCAACTATCTGGGGTTCTTTTATCATCTTTCAAGACAGGTCACCTCCGTCTGCAGATGCCAGTATTCTTAATCTGATCCTGCACGGAGTACATGACCCCTTACAAGCAATGTCGTTAGAAACATATTGAATTGATGACTGAAATATGATAGTCATTATATAAGCTTCAACAATATATATATTACATGTTTAGGTTTCAACTGTCTATTCATATAGAACAGCGATTTCAAGCGTCCACTGAACCGGAAATCAGTGTATCTCCTAAACATAATTCAGATGCTCGTACAGGGGGGCGCTCGGCGCATTTCCGGCTAATGACACTGGATAAACGACGTCACATCCGGTTGGCTCTGTAGTCAGATCGCGTCATTTCCCCCTTCCTTCACTCACTTTGCTAAGTGGAGGTATTTTGTTAAATGACGGTACTTTAAATTTAAAAATAACGTATATTTTTTATTTAATTAAGGTTGTTTGTGGGATCAATACCCATGAAAGATATAATCACTCTTTTGATCAATTCAATTTCATGTCACTGGAAATTATATTCCGTTGATGAAAAAATATGCTTGCGAAACAAGAATGCACCAAACTCAGGTAGGTCATACCAAAGTTACACCGAAGTCTAATAATTAAGAAGCTCTCTTCTTTTTATTTTAAATACTTAAATTTCTACGCAGCTTTTTGCATCGGTGCGCTTTCGTTACTTGTCCGTTCTTTGTGCAAGAAAGTATAATATAATAGATTTAAAGAACGTGCCTAAATCCGTTGTGAGCCAGCTAAAAAACTCGTTCTTCACAGAATGTGTTTAAAAAATTATTTACAATATCGTAATTTTATTTAAATAATTTACAGTATAAAAAATAATTTACAAGCTTTCTGACCATCCATCACTCATAACCTGGGAACGAAAATCAAATGGGTCAGCATTTGTCACGGGTCACCATTCGACAAATTCTTGGAAACTGATGAAGTGGCTGATTTCTGATGTTCTTAAAAGTTACCGGACATGCCAATGTTTAAGTGGATTAAGGCCTTTGTCTTTACTGTATTTAAGCCCAAAACCTCTAGCTTGGTAATTATGTTAGGTACATATCACACAAACTTCATTAAGACTCAAAACCATCTAAAATCTATTATGTCAAGTTTCTTGTTGCCCAGTAAATATATTTTCTACATTAAATCTATACCAAAACCTGTCATAAATCACATTCATAAATAATATGGCGATAGCAACCTACTTCCGGTCGAACGGCTCATTAACAAAGGGCGATGGTTTCCGAACGAAATCTCGCGAACAATACCCAGTGCCCTTAAAGCCTTACACCTCATATAAAATGAAAAATAAACCTTAGACCTATAAAAATAAAGTCTTACTTGCCTCGTATCGTCTAATACGTGTTATTTCATTGAATAAGAACAATGAAAATGTGACAAAATTTTCACCATAGTATAACTTAGTTTCAGAGACATTTCTTACTCTATGATTTATTCTTAACAATGCTGTTAACCCCTCTCAAAAGAAACTTACGCCTTATTATGTATATAATTGTAAACTACCCGCGACTTCATTTGCATGGAAATTGCTGGGGTATTTTATAGGGATACACGTTGATCAATTGAGTAGATAATGTCCTATTCCAGCCTGTAATCTATCTATGCCAAGTTACATCAGATTCTTTTTAGCCGTTCTGTGGCATAATTAAGTAGCAAACATCCAATCAGCCAAACTTTAATAGTTAAAATCTTAATTATTATTGTTACTAACATCAAATTGATTTGAATGTTTACGTCTTACTTTTTATATAAATTAATAAAATAAAACATTTTGAAAGAAATTGTTGTGCATTGTTTTTTAATCTTCATTACGGTTTATTATTGTCCTCGTCAAAATCTAGAGGTCACGAGTTTGGGACACACTTGCACTTTGGGAGCCCAGAAATGTGTTGAGTATGATCATAGAAACAATTTGTGCGCCTTATTAAGTCAGAGTATTTCACGTACTCTTTCTTTAACGACCAATTACATTAATTATATTTTATTTATAATTCTACACTCCAAATCCACATTCATAAAATGTTTACATTATCTATTTTAACCAAGGTACGCTGTACGCTGTAATGCAATCGTTGAATTCAAGTTTAATGTAAACAGTATCATTCTGATACTGACATTTCTTAAATCTACCTAGTCAGGTCATAAATTCTGTCACATGTTTAATGTAAAATAATTGTAACAAGTTTATTCATTATGTAACCATTCATATACCAAAATGAACTTAACAAAACATAGATTCTTATGACATTAAAGTTTATTCAAAATGACCTCCGTGATTTTGAATACAAGCCTTCAATCTGCGCGGCCAGTCGCCTATCGCAGCACGAACGAGGTCCATGTCAATATCGGCGGCTGCCTTAATCAAGGATGTCTTGAGTGACTCCAAATTGGGATGAGGCTTTGAGCACGCCTTTTCCTCCAAGTGTTGCCATATCTTGTAATCTAACGGATTCAAATCTGGACTGGAGGAGAGCCAGTCTTCGTGCCTGATGAAGTCGATTTCACGCGCCGCCAGCCAGTCTTGTGTGCTCTTCGCTCTATGAGCTGGCGCCGAATCTTGTTGGAACACCCAGTGCCTGTTATTGAACATGGTATGAGAAACAGGTTCCACAAGGTTCGTCAGGACTGTATTTTGATACACAACAGCATTCGTTTTTACATATTTCTCACAAAAATGTACCTCTGTTAAGCCCCAATAAGAAACTCCCAACCATACCATGAGCGAGGATGGAAAATGACCTCGTTGGACACGCGGAATACGTTGCTCGCTTCTTCACTACTGTGTGCGTACACCTTATTATTTTGTTTGTTGTAGCTCTCTTCTACGGTAAACATTTTTTCATCCGAAAAAAGAATTTCCCGATATTTTTTTCCCGCGTACCGCTTCAACAAAGCGCGGCATCTCTTCAGTCTCAGGTCCATTAGACGAGCATTCAAACGATGTCCTGTTTTTCTACGATATGCCCGAAGCCCTAAGTCTTCATTTAACACCCTTTTCACCGTGGTTCTGCTTAATCCCATCTGAAGGGCCAACAGTTTCTGCTTACGTTTGGGATTTCTTTGAATTCGTGCCTTCACAGCTTTTATCACTGCTGGAGTCCTAACAGACCGAGAGCGACCACTTCTTGACCTGTAATCTACACTAGAGTCTTCATTGTATCGTTTGATGGTACGATAAACGAATATTTTGGTTATATTCAAATTTTTCAGTATGTTAAAAATTTGAATTGGCGCGTAACCGCAACGATGCAACGCAATAACTGCAACACGGTCTTCTTTAAGCGTCCACTTCATATTTAAAAATGAGTAAAATTCTTAAAGTATACATTTTTATTTTCATGAACAATCCGAAATTCGAATTTAATAAACTTTTTTGTGACCAGCATTCTAAAAGAAAAGTTTTTACTGTGTGACAATACTTATGACCTGACTAGGTATAATGTCATTTTTAAATAACCTAAATATAGGTTTTTTCCTCGACATAAACTAACCGGAAGTTATGTTTAAAAACGCAATAACAAAAATTAATACAAAATACTTATAGAAATAATATAATAATTAAAGCTCAAATAATTTGTGTTTATATTTATATATTTTTAATTTAATATTATAATATAATAATTTTGCTATCGATTTTAACCAGACAGAAGTGTTTAGAATCATTACCAAAATTTACACCTCACTCTGTTCTATGCAAAGGCATGTTCAAAAATGTCTTTCTTGAGCCGACTCAGCGGGACGCATGCGTCGTAAATAATATAGTATATTAGGAGGGAGTGAAATCTTTTGGAATGAACACTAAATTAATGTCGCAGTTTTCGGAAAATTGATGCACGTCATCTATTCAAACACTTTCCTTTGTATTCAAGGGGATGATATATGGCAACCATTCATATTTTGATTTAATTACAAAGAAATTATACTAATAGTATTACGAATTTAAAATACTAGTAAAATAGTTTTATTCATAAAATTATACTAGAAAACTCAGACACTCTGGTAATATGTATGAATGAATGAAAACTCTTTATTGTTTATAACTATATATATATATATATATATATATATATATATATATATATATATATATATATATATGTAATCTAATAATATGTAAGTCTAATAATATGTACATGCATCTCTTAGAAAGTTTTTTCTCGACTACTGTGCACAACATTACAGTTTTGGCGGTTAAATAAAGCATTCTGAAGCTACACCGAAACTGCCGGACTGTTTGTACCGTTCTAATCCACTTTGGAAGTGTGAGCGTGAGACATCCATTACGACTAAGGAAAGTCTTCAGATGATTATGCAGACAAACTGCAAGAGACCTGCTTTGCCGGTATTCCCACGTTTTGCGGCAACCGTAGCCGTGCTATCTACGCCTGGTCTCGGCTGAAGAGAACCACCCAAAAAGTGTTAGCTTGGAGTCATAAGGGGTAAAATGCGTACCAATGGAGTTATTACATGATAAAATGTTAGAAAGCGGACCTCGACCAGGATATAACTCTAAGATGATAAAAATGGTCTCTCCTTTAAATGGAAACTTGATTTATTAATTTTTTTGCTATCTGTACTTCTTTTTATTGCTGTATGATAGCAGATAGGCTGACGGCCCGCTTAGAATTTAGCAGTTACCGTCGCCAATGGCATCACGAACACGCTGCCGTCTCATAAGAGTACAGGAACTTCAATCACTGATGCTGGAACACAACACAAAGTTAATATGGCGGCATACTTAAGACCAAAGGTGGTCGCCATCGAGACGGGCTTGAGGCCCTACCATGTAACTAGAGTGGGTTATTTTGTCGCCTTTTACGACAGGCCGACCCCGACCGCAGAGGTTAGTATTCTTTCTCCGCAAATACTAACTCTACGGCTGAGGTCGGCCTGTCGTAAAAGGCGACTGTATATTGTGATTTATTATAATTGTATGTTTCCCAAATAAATATAATAAAATACTTATACAAATACTCGTATACCAAACTACTCACGCGTAGCATCCACTTTCTAAGTACATAATTCGGATAGACACGCATTTGTTCACAGCAAAGATGTTATCGATTTGACCGATTACGTTCTAAGCCGTTCCTTTATGCCGATAGAGATGCAGTTTGTCTAGCTAATGATAATTCCGAAACAGGGGGATCTTACGAGGTACGCTCCTACACGACAATTTACTTATAATCAGGAATTAAAATGTTTTGTATAAGCACTGAGGGTATATAATATAAATAATTGTTTTTTTATTGCTGACGAACAGCAGACAGGCATACGGCCCACTTAACAGTAAGCAGTTACCGTCGCCTATGGATGTTTGCGACGCTAAGGGCACCGCGAACACGCTGCTGGCCTGTAGAGGTACAGGAACCTGGGTCACTAAAAATTATTATGGTGGTATACTTATACACCAGGGGTGATCAACAGGCGGGCTTGAGGCCCTAGCTAGGGTGGGTTGTTTTGTGGCCTCTTACGACAGGTCGAACCCGGCCACAGGGGTTAGTATTCTTACTCCACCCCTGCATGGAGAAATATTAAGATTTATTTTAAAAGTGGCTTAATAGAAGGTGTTAAAAGCTATATGCAGATGAAATCAAATGAATAAAGAACCAAGTTTCTCCTGATAGAAAGACTAACTGAATAACTGCTGGTATTTTTATCATTGCAATAATCACTCCCACCGTAACGGCGTGGCTGCTGCTTGAACTACAAAAATAAAGGAAGAATAAACGGTGACCTTTATTATTATCTGTGAGCCATGTAGAAGAAAACCATTTCTCACTTTTAGCAATGTTTTAGAAACAATTCTAGGTGTCCCTTCCTTTTGTGGAACTGGGACCACTTAACCGACGATGATAATGATGTTGCACATCACACCATTACTCCGGCAACTAAGGCCGTAAAGAACATGTAAACAAGGTTACCAGATGAAACTAAACAGACGTCTGGACTGCCTTGCTTGGTAAGTGTTAATCAAATCTAGCTCTGGGATATTCAATCACATATATACAGAGGTACTGAAGGACCTAATCCATGAATACATGAAACATCTGTAATGAACTATGAACATTAAACCTTATTATTGTTTTTATAATACAAATGTTATGTATAGACGAATTAAATATATCAATAACGTATTATCTATGTATGACATATGGAGCGTTTTCTTTTATATACAACCGTAAAAACATAAGACGTTTGAGGGTTTAAGAAAACATCTTGTATAATTTTCCATAAAAATCTTGATACAAATATATTTATTTACAAGGAGCCCTTTCATTTTCTGACCTAGTGGCATTTATATGAATCAGGACACGACAAATAACACATATTGTTCTAGTTTAGAAAGAAAACATATTTAAGAGATTATAACATATTTCAAGCAATTATATCTTTATTAATGAATATTATGTACTAATTTCCCTATTCTAAAAACTATTGTAAAAGGTGCTTTTCCCATGCAGTTTGTAAAGCAGAACATATATTCTTTTTAGATAAGTCATACGAATAAACTATTGTTCTTGTCTACCGGAATTAAAGCAATATAGTTTTGAAAGTTTTAATTTAAAAACACACATAATTGAAGACTGCTTGGAGACGCGAAAACTTATTCCAATATAAATACCAATAATCTTAGCTAAATACCATTTACGTAGTCTCATTTAATACTTAAATAATTTTCATTATTAACATGTGAAGAGTTTTACAGCTACAGTACAAATTCTTTGTTTAAGTTCAACAACCGCAAAATATTCACGGCCTGAAATTCGAAACAATTAACAATCAGGACGGTTAAATTGAGAAATTCTGAAATAATTTCCCTATACCACTATATAACTTATAGCCATACAATTGTATGGAAACAATTGTATTGTCCCAGTAGAAGGTTTCGTAAAGGACAAATGGACGGACAGACAATACTCCGATACAGGCACAATGGGAGTGGGCGTTTGCGGGGATTAAAATAACGGGTTGCGTACTTATTACGAGGAAATTTTTAACATTTATGTCAGGTATTTGACGTTTCCAGTACATTTATTTACTCAGTGTAGGGGCGCAGTAAGAATACTAACCCCTGCGGCCGGGGTCGACCTGTCGTAAAAGGCGACAAAACCCTAGCTGCATAGTAGGGCCTCAAGCTCAACTGGATGGCCCCCTTGGTCTGTGTGCCGCCATAATAACCTTGTATTGTGTTCCGGATTTGTGACCGAGGTTCTAGACCCCTATTGGACAGTAGCGTGATCGCGGTGCTTCTAATGTCACAAACATTCATAGGCTTTAACTGCTTTATCAAGTGGGCCGTCAGCCTGTCTGGTGTTCCTCAGTAATAAAAAAATATTATCTACCACGCAGAAGTCCTTTTTTGTTAGAATGTAATTTACTTCAATTACGTATTAATTCAAATGTATCTTTCTAGATCATCAATATCTTTCTAGATATCAAGTCTAGATAAAACCTATATTATAAATTGCTTCGGGATGTTTTAAATTTTTCCTCCGGCTAACCATGATTGAAAAGGGATACGTAGCCTTCTAGTTCTTAGAACCGGTTTATGTGGTGCCCTACCGTGACCTTATCACGTCACTTTTTCTCATCTCCTCCGTGATGGATGGTCAGCGGTCCTGCGACGTTTGTTCCAAAGCGTGTCCTGGAATGGAGGCCGCGTCTAGGTAAACGTAGCGCAAAGCACCCGTTCCGATGGACCTATGACCTGTGCAAAGTTGCCGGTCGAGGCTGGATGATAAAAGCAAGAGATGTGTGACGCAAATTTGGAGAGACCTACGTCTAGCGATGACGATTTAAAAAATCGGATGTAAAATACGAGTATTGTTCTTCTTTTCTAATTATTCTTGTTCAGGTCAAATTTGTATTGTCAACTAGCCGTTCCTGCCCGTTTCGCTGGTCGAATAACAGAAAAAAAATTTTCGGTGAGATCCTATTTTTTTTTCTAAAACTATTTTTATTTCTAAAATAAAAGTAGCCTCAGTTACTCCTTGTTACATCAGCTATCTGCCAGTGAAAGTCCCGTCAAAATCGGTCCAGCCGTTTCAGAGATTAGCCGGAACAAACAGACAGACAGACAAAAATTGTAAAAAATGTTGTTTTGGTATATGTACCGTGTATACATCCAAATGCACTTAGTAAAAAGCGGTTATTTTAATATTACAAACAGATACTCCAATTTTATTTATTTGTATAGATATAGTGGATTGGACACTGAAAATTAGCGCTCTGTTGGATTTGATTTCAACGCAACATAATGCTGAGTATCAACCTCGTTGGAGGTTATATATCATGTTACAATTGAGATGTAAGATCTAATTGTAACATAATATTTTCTTATGTCATGCTTTATAGAATTTTACTGCCAATATTATTTTTTAATTCTTTCTTTATAATACACATAGACACCAAATATTATAAACCATAAAGTTTTTTTTTCTGTTATTTGTTATTATATCATCACATCTATAGGAATATCCGTATTACAAATATGCCCCCTTGAAGTCATAACACTAATATGGGATAAACTTGCAGTTATACTAGTTGCATACATAAGTAATACTAGAGAGCATTGAGTGTGATGCTAACCATGGAAAAAATTATAGCTATAAAATAAGCTGGTAAAGAGGGAATAAATTACACAAAGCTGAAATTGGGCTAGAAAACGAGAGGGCGAAACTAATCACTAGTGGCTTTGTTAAAAAAGAGTTTTTTTCACTACGTTTAAAGAGGCAAGTGAGAACCTTACAGTCTTCAAAACTGTACGCACACCAAATGAAGCTATTCTTTCCGTTGACATCTCGACAAGGGTGAGGAAACGAATTTATCGGCCGCGTGAAAAATGATACCGGCCTGTCGTCAATTCGCCAAGGCAATGTTACGATCATATATCTTAGATTTTTTACAGGAGTCTCAACAATTAGTAGGATACTAATATCTACTTTGAGATAAAAAAATATATACTATGTTACAATACATCAATCAATATTATCTGGTGTTATAATTAGGATGGCAGTTTTGTATCGCAGGGGTCCTGGTTTTATTACACGTCAAAATGCTTACTGATCACGCGTTCGATGCGATTCGAGATCGTTGCATGGTTTCAGCAGGACGGCGCCACCTGCCACACCACCAATGAAACAATGACACCCAAAAAACGATTTATTGCAGCATAGATTTCCAGACCGAATTACCTCACGAAATTAAAGTATCAACTGGCCTCAAAGACCATCTTTCTTTGGGGTTTTGTGAAATACCGGGTGTATGTGAATAAATCAGAAATAACTCCTGAGCTCAAAGCCGAGATCCAACGCGTTATCAGTGAGATACGGTCACGGATCTTTGTCAAAAATTCATCGAAAATTTCATGATAAGATTAATGGCCTGTAATCATAGCTACGGGGGGTTATTTACCGAATATTTTATTCCATACGAAACCTGGAAATGTCTTCTTTATAATGAAATATAAATATCACAACTTACTACAAACATGTATTTTTATTTTTAAACGAAATAGTGCAGTCTTATTGATACATCCTATATAATGTGGTAAACATTTTCGGGTATTTTAGTAATAATTCAACTTTATGTATAAAGGGGGCATAAATGCAACAACCTCAGTATAATGCCAGTAGTTGAGACAAGCGCAATAGTCGATGCAAAATCTATTCTTCATTATTCTATTACATATACACAAGTTTTTCTTACAGTCTTCATAAATATGAAAACAAAACAAAATTAATGTGTAAACTCAGACAAACAAAATAATGCATTTTTCTTCCACAAATTATATTCACATTTGTGACTTACACATAGATAAATATTAAATTTAATTACATATTTCAATTGCTTTAACAGAATTACGTAACATAATATACCAAAACATAATATGACATACCTAATTTAAAGCTGACATAACGCATACCGCCTCAAACTCGATGAATTGTTGATGATATGTAAGTGGTGCGACCGTACTCGAACCGAGGCCTCCGTGACCCGGAGACAATGACGCGAGATTAACCGGATAGAATTAAACAGCGGGCTCCGTGAAACCTTACCGTGGAAATATACGACTTAATTATTAAGCGACTAGCGATTAAAAAAATTACACGTCGTAATTCAATACATCTCAAGCATACTTTACTGAGGCTTACACAAATATACAATTTTTGAGTCTTTGTATTTTTTTATTGCTGTAGGACAGCAGACAGGCTGACGGCCTACTTAGAATTTAGCAGTTACCATCGCCTATTGGTGTTTGCAACTCCAGTGGCATCGCGGACACGCTGCTGTCCCATAAGGGTACAGGAACTTGGGTCACTAATGCCGGAACACAACACAAGGTTATTATGGCGGCATACTTAACACCAAAGGTGGTCGCCATCCAGACGGGTTTGAAGCCCTACCACGTAGCTAGGTTGGGTTGTTTTGTCGCCTTTTACGACAGGCCGACCCCGGCCACAGAGGTTAGTATTCTTTCTCCGCCCCTGTACGGATAGAAAATAAATGTAAATGTAAAATTTCAAACAATATTAACTCAAATCCATACTTAAATTGCCAGTAAAGGGATTTAAATTATAGACTTAGAAAACACGTTGACAAATGAAAGCAAATTTAAGTTACTGCCAGATGATTTTGATAACACGCGTGTATGGTAATCAGCAAGTATTTTAAGAGGACAAAAACCCGCTTCAGCTTGTGTCTTAAATTGCGTTCTGGTGACTTTCGCTCACCCTCTTTCATCCATCATTAGCGGACAATGGCCAATCCAACGTACGGGGCCACTTCATCAACCCCTGAGATCGAGATCATAATTAACGCTAGATTAATATCGCAGCATGCATTATATACCTTACATAGACACAGTCTACACTAAATTGAGAGATAGAATACAACACCAAAATCCATTGCTTCCATTGTGGATTGTTCAAAAAATATATTAAACAAATTAATATGTTTGTTATATGTATGTATTTAATATAATACATCAATAGTAATGAATTTATTGCTGTGGGACAGCAGACAGGCTTACGGCCTACTTAATAATACGCAGTTACTGTCGCCTATGTATGACAGCGGCGCGAGGGGCACCGCTAACACGCTGCCGTCACGTGTATTTAGGGGAACTGGAACCTGGGGCACTCATGCCGAAACACAACAATTTATGCTTATATATATATTTTTTTATTGCCGTAGGACAGCAGGCAGGCTGACGGCCCGCTTAGAGTTTAGCAGTTACCGTCGCCTATAGGTGTTTGCAACGCCAGTGGCATTACGAATACGCTGCTTTCCCATAAGGGTATATATTTAACATTATATATTTTAAATAGTATTGTTCTAATAAGTAAGGAAGCTTGATTTAAAAATAAAGATAATTAAGTGCATCTACAGATACTTCTATATCAATTCAAGTGATCATTGAATATCGTGATAAATGTCAAGCTTCTTGTAAAAAGAAGGAAAAAGCTTTCTTCTTGGAAAATAGCATGTACATGCTTCTAATAACTTTAACATGCAATAAATAATATAACTATGAAATATAGCACATAACGTCGACTTTTTTAGGATTGCCGGGTGCGTTGATTTAAATAGGCTATTGAACTCGTGCAAAGGTTCTTCTTCTCTCTTTGTGTACTGTAGTCGTCGTTCATTATTAAATGTCAGTTTTATGTGCTACGTCAAATGCTTCTATCAAACTCCTGTGTTAAAATGCAAGTACGAAATATTCATTCAAACGTCACAAAGAAGTGCTAATAATAATTATTTATTTGATTTTTAACATTAAAAAATCTTTTTCATGCTTCCCGATTTTCAGGCGCATTCAACGCAACATTTTTCATCACTTTGCGCGCGGCTTGAATGTCGCTGCAATCGTTTTCTTTTCAGATTATTTTCGCATGCAAAGTTAAATTAAAATTATGACTAATTTACTGAGTTTTAATTAAATGTCTAGAACGTAGCATGTAAGCAATTTTATGCGCGAGACAGTTAACTTTTATGGCTGGCTGGGACGCCCAATATTTTTTAAAAACGACTTTTATTTTGTTTTTGCATTTATTCGTTGAGAAATATAATAACTAGTACGTACTTAACTTGCATTGCCTTACTTATTTCATACTGTATTTAGAAGAAGAAAATTATCTGTAAAGGACTGGGAAAACTTTCGTCTTTGACATTATCATTCTTCTTTTTGTGCCAAAATAAAAAAAATATATAACAGGTTATGCTAGTTTTAATTTTACAATAGGCAACTTTCGCCTGTTAGCAGTGGTTACTCTAACCAGCATCGCTAATTTAGATGCCTTTTTAGAGCTTAATATTTATAAATAATTTTACTAGCTTTTTGTATGCACTTAAACTCTAAATAAACTTTTTTATTGGCGAGGAACACCAGACAGGCTGACGGCTCACGTAAAAATAACCAGTCGTCGCTTAATATTGGCGACCTAGAGGCACCGCGAACACGCTGGGTCACTAATGCCGAAACACAAGGTTATTATGATGGCATACTTATACACCAGGTGTGGTCGCCATCCAGCCGGGCTTGAGGCACTGCCGTGTAGCTAGGATGGGTATTTTTGTCGCCTTTTACGATAGGCCAAACGCAGGGGTTAGTAGTATTCTTACTTCGTAGTATTCTTACCTCTCCGTGTAGGAACACGGAGAGATTTTTTTCTTATTGAAATATTTATCGTTCTTTCTTTTTAAACCCTTAACCTCGAAAAGAAAAACTTGCGTTAAAACACTGCGAAGCCTATATATAGCTAAAACGGTCTCATTTTGCGAGCGCATTATGCAGGATTAGGACACCACCAAACGGAAGAGGAAAGAAGAAACGGCAGCGCCATCGCTGCACAGTGTCTCTTTTCATAACTATTTTTTTTATTGTCGAGGAACAGCACATAGGCTGACGGCCTACTTAATAGTAAGCAGTTACCGTCGCCTATGGATGTTTGCGACACTAAGCGCATCGCGAACACGCAGCTGTCCCATAGAGGCACAGGAACCTGGGTTACTAAGGACGAAACACAACACAAGGTTATTATGGTGGCATACGTATACCTGGGGTGGTCGCCATCCAGGCGGGCTTGGAGCCCTACCACAAATTGTTGTTGTCAACACAATGGTTGGCCGCGGACTGCATTACGGAGGGATAGTATCACCCGGGATACACCTCAGCCTGAGAGCACTTTCGGGGGTGTTGCAGAATAACGACCAAAAGCCGATCCTTCGTTGCTCCCACATGGACCGGATTTTAGTGGATATGCCGGCGAACACTGGCTATTGCATGCTATCTAGGTGAGTGACCGTAGTACACAGTGACTCCACATAACCTCTTCGGTTTTCCCCAGGAGCTGTCGTGGTCTGTAAGAATGGGTTTCCTCGGGATATAAAAAGTTCCGGCAGTTAAGGTTGCCTTGAGCCTAGGTGGGATTTCACGGGAAATATAAGATAGCAGGTGTTGTCTATGGACTTTTGCAAGGGCCATAGCCAACGTGCTGCTGGCCTGGAAGAAATTTTAAACCTCTTTTTTTAAAAAACAACCATATTATACTGGGAAAATCTCAGCTAGAAGATCATTATTCCAAATTCGAATAGTAATCCAACATAAACGTTCTGGAGTACCGTTTCTTAAAAAGAGGGTCCAAGAAAGGAGTAACCGCAGCCGATGGCGGGGAGTGCGGTGTAGAAAAAGAACCCTTTTAGGAATAATTTTAAGTTTATTTAGTTGTAGTCCTAAATAATTTTTTTTCACAATTTTTTTTTCTCCTATAGATATTTTTCTTTCATTTCTTTCTTGAACGAAGAAAGCGTAAGTACATAAGTACTTCCAGGTTAACACGGACTCATGCCTCAAACCAGTTATTTATTTTATTTTATTTTATTTTTATTTATTTGGGAAACAAACAATAATAATTACAATACATCACAATATAAAGAAAACATAAAAATTAACAAATCAGTAAAGTTTCCACTTATAGGATTTAAACCAATAAACAAACAAACCGCACCCCTATATATTTACTAAGCATTCGGACCCTCTATTTTCAATTTATTTTGGTCCAAAACAGCCCGTTGTGCTGGCGGTCTCACCATTTGCCCGTCGAACTGTCAACCATTGATTGATGTAGTTTTCATTTGAAAACCCTACGGAGGCAATTTGGGGGTCAAATGTACGAAGAAAAGGCTTGTATACGGACCCTTGTGGCTTTTTCATGATTTTGTATAAAATATAGATGGAATTTCTTTGAAGCGTTTTATTCTGGTTTTTCTCCTAGTTTTGATAAATTATGTTAGTCTTTTTCTAATAACTGTGTGATCCAGAAACATGACTACCTTATCATTTTCTTCCTTATTTGTTCGTCACCTGCAAGGGTCACGGATTTCATTCCCGTCCCGAGCCATTATTTTTATGTAATATGTGTTTATTTACGAAAGAAAAATATATACACTTAAGTACGATACCAGCTGTCTAGTATCCATATCACAAGCTATCACCTACTTACTTCGGGAATAGATTACGCTGTGTGAATTCATCATGTCCCTACCCTTATCACACTTTTTTTTCTTTTAGATGGTGTCAGGGCAACATGTTCACTCCTTCCACTCTCATCGTCTCAACATTGGAACATCTTTGGAATTGTTACTATATATTTATTTATTAGTTCACAAAGAAGGAACCATTCGGATTTCCTTTCAAGATTGGGATGAGACGGTCGTAGATTTAGCTAAATATATTATGAAACTTAAACACTGATCAAGAAACGTCAAACGCATTAAAGCCAAGCTCTCCACAATCTGTTATCGGAAAATTCTTGGGTACTTTGGTCACATTGCCCGACGACAGCCGGATAACTTGGATAAACTGATCGTGACGGGCAAGGTGGAAGAGAAGCGACCCCGTGGCCGATTACCTAGCCGCTGGTGTGACCAAGTAGCCGCCTTCACTGGACTCTGAATAGCAACCGCTATACGAGAAACTGAGGACCGGAGGAAGTGGAAACAGCTTACGAGACAGGCCACGGTTGATTTTTAAGGGCACGACCTTCAGCGATGAAGAATTCATCCAAGAAGAAGAAGACCTCTGGAGGGAGGTCTGAATTAAGAAGTGATACGTTATTGACTAATATATCACAATATTGGATATTTATAATAATCGTGAAAACTTAAAAAGTGGTGTTATGTTCTAATTAGAATAATGGAGCATACATAAAGAAAATATGACAATAATTATTTCAATTAGAAACGGCAATCTAACGTACACTATAGCGGCACATTGAACTCGTTTAACCCAAATTGGCGTGGCAATTTGTGAGTTGTGGGTAATTTATCAAATCAACTAACGTGTATACAACATGAATGAGGGCATTGTTGTATAATCAACATTCTCGAATTAAATCGCGGTTGCATCCTACTAACATAGCAACGGAATAGCTTTATTGTCATTAGTGATAAAGGTTTGAAGCCATTACACGACCTTTGTGGTGCAAAGGTCTTGCACCTTTCGCACTTTAATGCATGTTCGGTTTACAGGTTCAATTTCCATTCCGTGTGTTGTATGTGCTTATTCACAAAAATATTTAAGTAGTATATCAGTTTCAGTCTGGGATCTGGGATCAGCTTCGGGACTAATCTCAAAGCAGCAGAGTAATCAAGATCTAGAAAAATCTAGATGGTGCTGTGGGAATTTCATATTATATTTATTTATTTCAGTATTATTAACAATATTATGTAATTTCGCTTTACGTAATCTAAAAACCTTTATGTAGCATATAAGCATATCAGACCCAAGAGAAAAATCGCAGACAAGCTAAAGGAGCTGTCATTAATCTTACACGTGCAGGTGTACGGAGTGAACAAATGATACGCCATCAAGCGACCGCGGTATACGGGAGTAAAACAACGAAGCGTTTCGTGTACGTCGTCTCTTTTGGTTTTAGAATGTTATTGTTGGTTTTAGATTCATTGAGTGATATTAAAATGTATCTACAAAGGCTGTTAAGATATATTATACTCACCGTAACGTAATTTCCATGGTTTTTATAATTACCACTGTACTTATAATTATTGTAATACATTTTAACACTTCAAATAAAATTCAATTAATTATTCAAACTAAAGATCACAGACACAAGACACCATTTTAATATACTGCGTGAAGCACGAATACTAAAATTTTGGTTTAAAACGGTAAAATATTTTAAAAATTTCACATTAAATTTATTTATAAAATTCTTTAAAAGTAATAATAATATATATTTTAAGACAATAATAATGTTTTTACGACCATTTAAAATTTCGTTTTGTAATAGTAGTAAATGCACTGGCGAGTTGAGCAGTCGTACTCTCACTGATTCTTTAACAAGCCTCAATTGGTATCTTCTGGATAGCACATATGATATCAATTCCTATTAGCCGATGCACGAATAAACATTAGTACAATACATTCCATTGAAAAGATTAGCTGCTATGAGTTATGGGTAACATATTTTAAATGTCTAGGGATATTTCTATGACCTATCATAAGATTAGAAATATACATTTAACAATCATCATCATCATTCCAGCCGGAAGACGCTCACTGCTGGACAAAGGCCTCCCCCAAAGATCTCCCCGATGATCGGTCCTGCGCTGCCCTCATCCAACCTATTCCGGCGATCTTGACCAGATCATCGGTCCATCTTGTGGGGGGCCTACCAACATTGCGTCTTCCAGTACGCGGTCGCCATTCAAGGACTTTTCTGCCCCAACGGCCATCAGTCCTTCGAGCTATGTGCCCAGCCCACTGCCACTTCAGTTTTACAATCATCCGGGCTATGTCGGTGACTTTGGTTCTCCTGCGAATCTCCTCATTTCTGATTCTATCTCAGGGAATAAACAATACACTTATAAAATCACACCAATCGCAAGGAAAATCTATAGGCCAATCGGAAAACATGATCATGTACATTTTGGCAACTAACGCTCGCCCTCCATCAACCTGCTAGTCACATTTAATACTCAAATAAATTCCTGCTGACAATTCAAAATCATACGATTTGACACAAAAGCGTGAAGAGACTCAATTTTAAATAATGTGATAAGGTGAAATTAAGAAGAAAAGAGCATTCTCGATACAATAAAGAAACATTTCAATCATTATAATAGTTTATCCAGATCTCAATCACCATACGGAGTAGATGTCCAAATACTCAAAATAATAATATAAAATAGTTTTAAATCCGACCCTGGTCACTTGCAAAAAGTCCTTGGCCGTCTGATACAATCTAGTAATTTAAAAAATACATTAGTACCTACACAAACTACGACTATATTTCAAATACATGATAAATTCTAAGAATTTACTATAATCCTACGGCTATTTTTACTTTATAATATACACTATAACATTTTTTAACAATAACCGAAGATACAATTTGGAATACAATTATTGATGAATGATGAATATAGTATAAAAAACTTAACACACAACTTAATGATTACATAAAAATTTCTTTACAGATATTGCCCTATTACGTGCGAATCAAAAGTTCGCCACACGAACCCAATTTGAGTAATGGAAGAACAAATTTCGTAAATGGCTAGGGCCCTTTGAAGCCGTGCCCTTCGGGCTGCAGCGTAATCCGTTTGTCTGTCTGTTCGCTTGTTCACTTAGGGTTTTGTCGTAATTAGTCTGTATAAAACAAACATTTTCAATGGCCTTTCAAAACATCAAGTTTTCTGCATAGTTCGAAATTCCAAATTAATAAAATAAAATAAATTAATGAAGTTCGTAAACGCGTAGTAATAATAAAAACCTAAGTAACTAACCGTAATTAAACATTGATTATTTTGCATCATCGTTAGTTTCATCATTATTAGTAGTAGCATCATTAGTTTTAAAGGATCCGGCATGGTTAATTCGCCTATCGGCCTACGACAGTGGTCGGCAACCTTGTCATCAAAAAGATCCATACTCGAATAATAATATAAATAATAGATTGATAGATAGATAAATAACTATTTAATGTTTAACTTGTGGCGGCATAGTGACCACCTATACACGAGACGAAAAGTGCGGGAGAATCTACGGATCCCGAGCCGTATCGTGTACGTGACTAACACACGCACCGCATCCTTCACACGTCAAATAAACAAGAAGAATACAGATAATTTAATTTCTTGGCTAGCATATGATAACCAGTGGTAGTCACGGTATACCCATGCACTAAAAACCCCGGTTATCTCCTGAGTCTTTGTGGGGGTAACAGGATCGACTTTTGGTCATTACCCTGCGGCACCCCCGGAGCCGACCACTGGCCTAGGACAAGCGTCGTGGGAATATTGTCTGTTCCTTTAAGCAAAAAACTTTTAAGCAAAAAAAGTTACTTTAAGCAAAAAAAAAAGACAAAACCCGATGACCGCTTATCACGTCAATTTCCCAACCCTCGGCCAATTAATCAATGTTATAAACTCAATCAAAATGGAATACCAAACGTTAGACAGAGCGCAACACACAGGGCATGTAGCAATATACTAAACGACTGTTATCTGAGTGATTGATTACATTTGCATTTTTAAATGTAAAGGGATATTCATCACACTGTATAAAGGGTGTCACAGTGTAGGGCAACAGTAATTTAGCCATGAATGTTCCTAGTTGATGTCGAAAATAAATTAAGTTAAAAAAAACTCTCAGTATCCTTACAAGTTACACGTGTATGATGGTATTTTTGTCGTGGTATACGTTGTGATATTGAATCATTGTTATAAAATAAACTAGAGTAGTTCCTGATTATGGAATCTGATTTAAAGCCTCTTAAATTTTGATATATAACTAAGAAATACCAGTACTTTTATTTGTCATCCTCTTAAATATAGACCTCCAAATGAACTTGTGGCTGGCAGCTCAATCAAACGGCGATATATTTGAGTGAGAAACATATTTAAATAATTAAAGCAATAAAAAAATTTTAACGTGTAGATGACAATGTACGTCAAAATCTCACGAGTAATATTTATTCTTGTTTTAATGTCGAAAAGCATTTGGTAAACCTTTTTGTAAAATATAATTAACATGCATTAATGTTACGCTACACTGGCATCATCTGTTGTCCAGAAATTATATCGAAAGCGAACGTAGATTTGGCATATTGGCAAACATACATTTAACTGATTTTTAAAAAGAACTAAAATTTGTTAATTTATTTTGATTTACCAAATTTTTTTTATTAAATTACGTATTTTATTAAAATTGAGATAAACATAAATTATTCATAAAATATGCCATCAGTCAGTCAAAGAATATTCAAAACAAAATTCTTTATCATAAAATAACAACACGAGTAAGTTTTACTATATGTCCACAACTTTTACTGAATACAGTCCATAAAACGATACTAATTTGGTCACTACATTATTGCAACATACGACCAATTCAATAGACCTCTAACGTAGTTTATCCTTATAACACAATAATTGTAACAGGCAGACCAAGTTAAGTTGGTCGTGGGGCTAATAAAAATCTTGTATTCATCGGATTGTTATTGCGTCGTATATTTTACGCATTATCATTGGCAGTTACCTTTTATTAGCACCAGAGGTCCATTTTGAAGAATTTTCGAAACGAATTTCCGTTTACTCTCCTCTCAAAAGCATCGCTGGATGTGGAATTAAATTTGAATAGCGTAATTTTGAAAATAATTTTTATTTTTGCTGATAATTTAGTTTATTCAGCTGATCGTAAGTTTAGACTGCAGACAAGGCAAAAGCCCCATTCGAAGATAAGGTGGCAGTCACGTGACATTTGATATAAGAAAAATATTGGACCCTGGCATCTTTTCTCTCACGCAGTGTGAGCAAGGCATGTATATCGTCGCCCTAACTCTACCTTCATGAGGGCGAACTTATCCCAAGCACCCGCGACTGAACAGCCGAAGGTTGATCACCAACCTCCTACGACAAGTAGACCTGCCTGGGAGAATAGGGCTCCCGCTTCATCTTCGCTAAAATTATCTTCTCTCAAAATCCATTCATCCTCCATCCGGTAACTGATTATATTTTACTAGCTGACCCGGCAAACGTTGTTCTGCCATAAAAATAATAAAATGTCAAAAAATAAAAAATAAAATTTAGGGGTGGACTACCCCTAACATTTAGGGGGATGAAAAATAGATGTTTGCCGATTCTCATAGATACCGGATAAGCACAAAAAATCACTAACTCAATTTAGTTATCTGCCTACTGCCTACCCCCTAAGAACGATGGCGTGATTATTTATAGCCTATGACCATTTCTAGGTTATCATCTATCACCATACCAAATTTCATCAAAATCCGTTCAGCCGTTTAGGCGTGAAAGAGGAACAGACAGACAGACAGACAGACAGACAGACAGACAGACAGAGTTACTTTCGCATTTATAATATTAGTATGGATTAGTCTTTCAAATTTGACAACGACCGAGGCGTAACGATTGACGCATGTCGTAACGCCCGGAGTTCGCCACGCGGTCTTTTTCCTTCCCTTTTTTTTGTACAATATGTATTTATTTACAGCAGAAAAACAATATATTATCAGATTTATAATGCTCATAATACAAGCGCTCTGCTGCTTACACGTCTAGACGACGCTATGTCATTTGCTCAAATAATATATATATATATATATATATACTAACTAATAATATTATAAATGCGGAAGTGAGTTTGTTTGTTTGTTACGCTTTCACACCTAAACCTTTGAACCAATTTTGATGAGTTTTAGTATAGTCATAGATTCGACATTGGAGAAGGACATAGGCTACTTTATTAAATTCATATGGCATAACAACGTTTGCCGGGTCAACTAATTATCTATATATTAATACGTGAAGCGAAAACTTTGTACCCCTTTTTAGGAAAATTGCGCGGACGGAGGAGTATGAAATTTGGCACAATTATATGGAGAAGAAAGCTATTATTTTTTACATAAAATCCAATAACATTAAATTAATAAAAATAAACATTACACACACTACTGCTCGAATGATACACAACATACACACACATACATACCTTACTTACTCTTTTAGTTTTTTTTTATAAGAATTTATAGCCTGACAAAGACCATTAAGTTTAATTTTATAGTAATACAATATTCAAATTGATAATATATATTAGTGAATACTAAAATAATTAATTAATAAATAACAATAATCTATAAACAATAATATTATATAATTATTTATTAATATATATTTAATAAATTAACATTATTTGTCTATAGGCATAAGTGATTATATTCTCCTTGATCTTATTGAATGAATAACATGAAATGAATTAAACTTTGGTACTGTTTTTATTTGTATAGTTATTTATAATTTGTGAAATACATCTTGCTCAAGCATAAAAAAATGGTGTATAAGTAATCTGAATTAATTTAGTCTTGTCTATTTGTGAGAATAGAGTTTACAAAATGTGAATATGTGGTTACGACACCGATTTACAATGCAGGTTTTGCAATGTAAAACATTTTGAAGGTTTACAGTGATACTGTTCAAATTGATGTAGAAAAATGGCATATTAACTGAGTAGCTATGATAAAACCTTCGAGTATAGAGTTGTATATAGTATTTGACAAAAGAAGCCATAAAGTTCAAACTTAAAAATTAAATTAATTATGGTCGAATTTCGACCCCTGTGTGACCACAAGTTATAATAATTTTACTGGTACTAACACACTCGTATAGTACGATAACGATGGTGTTTAAATAAATATTTTCAATAGAAGCATATAGCTGTTGGCAACAAAACCATGGAATCTATTTATTCAATCCGTACTACCCTTATTTCACTTCCAAGACACAAACTATTTTGGCAGTGAAAAAGCTGAAACTCAAGTAAGCCAAGACGTGCCAAGACGCCTCCACAATGTTGTATAGATAGCTATCGGACATACCTTTGCATATACATATTGCAAAATTATTTAATCATTTAGTCTCGATACGAACATTTAGTCTCGACTGCATTAATTAAAACAACTTAAACAACATTGCTAACTGTGAAATGGTGCAGAGCTACTTCGGCTCTATTATCTCCAATACTGGAGGATGCAGCGATGAGATCAGATGACGGTGTGCCATTACTAGGGCAGAAGTGGAACGGCTAGGAAAGATTTGGAGGGACAGGTGGGTCACCAAGAAAACAAAGGTCAGATTGATGAGATGTCTTGTGTTTCCAATCTTTCTTTACGGAGCCGAAACTTGGTCTCTGAGATTGCAGGATCGCCGTTAAATCGATGTTCTGGAGATGTGGTGCTGGAGACGCCTCCTTAAAATTCCGTAGACGGCATTCCGCACCAATGCATCCATCCTCAAAAAACTCCATATCAAAGACCGACTTTCGTTAACTGTACAATACACACATTAGTCACATCTCCAGAAAGGAAGACTCCATGGAGAGACTGGTGATTCAGGGTCAGGTCAAAGGCAAGAGATCACGTGGCCGATCACCAACCCGCTGCACTGACCTAATTATTAAAACAACGGAGTCCACAATGGTCCAGTGCACTCGGAATGCCTCAAACCGCCAAAATTGGAAGCGCATTGCCAACAAAGCAACTTTGGGAATATGATGATGGACCTCGCTAACTCCACTCCGAGTACCCCCTCAACGCAGCCACGATCACTCTGACAAGAGTGTCCGACTCAGAAGAAGCATCTTCATTTCTTATACCTATATATTGTTTATGTTGACTCCTGAATTACAAACTTGGTAGGAATTACAAGCTTTTTGTTTTAAAAACTATTCGTTCTGAATGAAATTTTTTCAACTCTCATTCCCGTCATTGATCCCACCTGCGATTTAAGATGTGTGCAACACAATACGCGCAAGTAATTATACATGCCAAATAAATGAAAAAAAAACCTCATTACGCCTTCAGTGTGTTCATAACTTTGAAGACCTCTGTGGCGTAATGGACAACGCACTTCGATACGTTTGCGGAGGTCACGGGTTCGATTCCCGTCTCGCGTCTGGGTTTTTAAGAATTACATGTATTCCTTTACAAAAAAATTATATAAGTAGTATATCAGTTGTCTAGTACCCATAACAAAAGTGCTATGCTACTTAGTTTGGGACTAGAAGGCGCTGTGTAAATTATTATAAAATATTTATTTATTAATAGATAAAGGTGTAATATATTTAAAATTGCATTCAACAATTTAAAAAAGAATTATCGAAGGCACGAATCCTTAAGACCCGAAAGCTATTTTTTCCAAAACTAACCTTCTTATTACTATTGTGGCGGTGATTTTTAAGGTGTATGAAAAACCAGGTGACCATGACAAAAAAATATATGTTAATAAACTTCCAAAACTACCCTAAATTACCAAAAAGTTCAAATAATCTACATAACTTGTACAACAGCACTTTGGCACACAAAAATGTATATTACAGTCATTAGCATAAATCGTATAGAAGCAGCAATTCTGCTAATATTACTGAAATGCTATGTAATGTGGTTGTACGTACACGCCACTTAAGCTAATGCTCTGTATGGGATATGCAAACATGCTTAAGATTTGTTATGGAGGTTTTGCATTACCTTTTATGGGTTACACTGCGAATTTACTTACGCCTACATTTAGTAGGAATATAAGAGTTACAATACTTAGTGTCAGATTACGCTTTGTATGAAATTAATCCTTATTTATAACTAATACTTAGTCTTATAGATTAATAACGGGTTCCGATTCGCATCGGAAGGAGAAATTTAGTAAATAACTATTTTCGAGTGAACGAAAGTTAAGTGTGTTGATGAATAATGCCGTCTCGAGTTTTTTTGACTGAGAAAATCTTTAGATGTGTATCTCGCCGGGGAATGATTCGACGATGATTATGTAGGCCTCCCCTGGCAGCTAGCGCCCTAAAACCCACTAAAAATAGTCTCGACCTAGTAGAAAGATTAAGCTAATCTGTTTTAGGGTTTTCTTTAAAGGCGATAAATGGGCTACTTCTTCCACCAAAGAAGGATATTATTTCAGATCCAAAATGATCTTTAGACATATTTATTTCATCATTGTTCCTCCTTGTGCAAGAAAAGAAGAATGCATCAAAGACGACAGGTTAAGAAATGAGAGCTGGACATGTAAATACGATGAAATGTTAGAAAATTAAGGAATATCTGTTATGAGAACTACAAAGGGAACCCCGCTTGCTAATACCAGAAAGTTCGTTTTGGATAATCAGCCTTCAGGGACCACGGAAACCCAAAGGAAAAATTGAGATTATAAAAACTATTATATCAATTCAATTCAATTCAATCAAGACAATTTTCGTCTTCTATATTATGAGCATTCAAGTTTTAATTTCATATAATCCGGTCCCTTCGCATCCTCATCTAGCCTTGACTTGACTGTTGTTGTTTATGTTTATTATGTTCTTACTTTAATGTTCCCTAAAGTTATGTAAACTGGGAGAAAATAAATCTGAAATGACCCCAGGGTCTTATCATACATAAATTAATTGACGAGAGTTCTGCTATCTTATATAAACATTTCTATAGCAAAGCATATATGTATGTATTGATTCAAAGAACATACCAGTAAACACAATCATACTTTTTGCAAGCTCAAACCTTTTAGGAACAAGTCTGCACCATGCAGCTTTTCTTCGATGTTACTGGAACACTTGAAGTTTCCGCTGGCTTGGATTCCCACCAGTCAAGGGCCAAAAACATGAAGAACATCACAACAATAGCTAAAAACACTGATTGATGGTAATCTTCTAATGTCCAGACCATGTAGGATATGAAATTCATTACAATTTATACGATAAAACGTTTTAGAAGTGTCAGAAACTGTATTTACTCTTCTTGATAATTGTATTAAATAACAGTCATTATTGATTTATTCATAAATCTGTCATCAGAATCTAATGATTAAATTCTCCTTGCTATCAATGCTACTTATATGTATATAGAATATATGACCTCTTCTTACAGATATTTTTTTAAGTATTGAGTTCTTTCTCTATTTCTTTCTATCTGTTTGTCCGTATAATAATTGAAAAACAGAGTGAATGATACACAAAATCAACACAAACCAATAAAATAAATTAATCCTTAAATGTCGTCAGTTTGAATCAGTTCAGTTATTTTCTTTTTATAATATTTTTATCCTGAAGAAACTAAAATTACTACGTCGAAAATCTGGGGACAAACCGAAATTCTTCTTGCCCTTATCCCACATAATATGGGATCAGCACAACATGTCCTTTCCTTCTACTAACTTCTGTTCTAAACGTACACACCCTTTTTCACCATATCATCTTTTACACAATCCATCCATCTTTTCTTTGATACCTCTCCTCCACTATCCATCCATTCTCATTTTCATTAATATATGGCATTCTTCCCTTCGGATTACATGCTAGTCTATTAAATATTTGTAATAATTAAAATAACATACTTAACATCATGGAGGACAAATGTACGCTGCTCCTAAATTTTCCGAGTCAAAATTAGCCTAGCAGAGCACGCGACAAACATTACAAAGAGTTAATTTAAACAAACGACTTCCATAAGTCCACCTATGACCTAACATTATCTGAGTCTAGCCAAATTCCTTTGAGAACGTAAAATATTAGCACTTTAAGTACCCTGAAACCATTAGAATCCCCGCAATTAATATGTTTTAGTGTCGCGATTTGCATGTCTGAAGTGCATTTCCTAAGAGAACTCAATTCAGCTGAATAAATTTTTTGCATCCAAACGGATTCAACCAACGTTAATGTAAAACTAAGTATAATATATAAGCATATATTAATGAGTGTTTGGTAAAACTCTCGACGAACAATCCACAGGTGGGAACATGATGACGGACAGTATATATAGTAGATCACTGTGGTGGTTTTAGTGAATATATCGACGTAAGGCCCGATGTCAACTGTGGGGATGTGTGGGGTTGCAGGGATATTCCACACAATACTGCTACTATACCGCTGCGAGACCCCAAGCGGTTAGGAGTGTATAAAGATAGATTTAAAAAAAATTGCCACATACTATGAAAGAAAATAACATGAGTTCCACCAAACCACTCGCGCATCTATCCTCAAGCATAGCGCTGGTGTTATGGGTACTAGACAACTGATATTATACTTATAACTCGACCAAGCTAAGTTTGCACCTCACTGGAATACGGCGCCCTCTAATATACCTATGTATAATATATTGTTAAAAACAATAAATGCAAAGTAAAATCTAACAAACATTTGTTTACATTTTTAAAGTCATAGCGAATCTTTTTTTGCAGACCGTACCTAAGCGTCAGTGGGGCGTAATCGACCCGAGCGAGGTGCAAACTTGGCTTAGTCGAGTTGTATACACTTTTATTTGGTAAAACATATCATACATAAACCCTCAGACGAGAGAAGGGAATCGAATCCGCGACCTCCACAAGCGTAAGCAGCGTTAACCGTTACGCCACGAAGGTCGAACTGCTATAAATACTGACTGCTTTTTTGGGAGGGCTTGAGTTCAACAGGGTATTGAAGAGAAACATTGCAGACAAGCAGTTGCGAGTATTTTAATTCTAGATACATACTCACAAGGGGTCCAACTAACCTATTTTGCACGGATGATGCTCTGACAGAACTGGATGAGAAAGTATGGGGCGGGGACTTATTGCGCAAATTTAGGAAGGCCTACGTCTAGAGGCAAGGAATGGCTGACGACGACGATGCCTGACACAATGTTATCCTTTCAGGTTCTAAGGATCAAACGATACAAAAGCCAAGTTCAGCCAAATCTGTAAATCTTATATCTTTAAACGAGCAATTCTTGTATATATATAATTGGAATCTCGGAATCGGCTCCAACAATTTTCATGAAATTTAATATACGGGGGGTTTCGGGGGCGCTAAATCGATCTAGCTAGGAATCATTTCTAGAAAATGTCATTTTATTCGCTTTTTTTTATTGGAAGAAAAATAACAAAAATGTGACTCTTCCTGACATCTATCGGCGAATAATAATACAATTTTTTTTAAATTGCTTTAACGACACAACACTAAAGCTATTCCAGCAGATGGCGTTGTTAAGTAACAAGAAGTCAATGAGTGTTTGCTTTGAGGTTAGACTAAGAAAATCAATTGTTAATTTCCAAAAAACACAATTTATAAAAAAAAAATACCGAGCAAAGTTCGGTCATCCGGATATTATTTTCTTATACAGAATACGAGACAAGCAAGTATGCATACTAGTTGCCCTGAACCTGGTACTTTTTCTCCGTGCAGAGGCGGAGTAAGAATACTAACCCCTGCGGCCGGAATCAGCTTGTCATAAAAGGTGACAAAACAACCCCAGTTACGTGGTAGGGCTTAAGCCTATCTGGATGGCAACCGCCCTTGGTCTATAAATATGCATAATAACCTTGTATTGAATTCCAGCATTAGTGACCCAGGTTCGTGTACCCCTATGGGACAGCAGCGTGTTCGCGGTGCCGGTAGCTGGTTATTATTACGTGGGCCGTCAGCCTGTCTGATGTTCCGTAGCAATAAAAGAAATTCAACAGTGGATATGCGCTCCAAAGGCACAGCTATTGTTCCTATGTTATTATTTAATATGAACTGTTGTATAAAATGACAAAAAAAATCCAATCTGAACTCCCCCATCCCTCGGGAGTTCACTATAATTGCTCCCAACCATAATGGGTATTTAGTTGCACTCAAATTGTTTTTTAAAAGCTTTAATGCTTTTGCGATCATCTCCTAGATTTGGGGAGACGTGTCTTGATGAAGTTGGAAGCTTCTGTAATGTTGTGTTTACTTATTTTTCAATTGCCAGAAACCACCAACAATAACAATCAGATATATTTTTATAGTAGTTTTGTCTTGACGAAATTCGCGGCGTAGCGACAACGCACTTCGGTACGCTTACAAAAGTCACGGTTTTGGTTCCCGTCTTGCATCTGGATATTATTTATAGATAACATGTATTTATTTACAAAACAAAAGTATATATGTAGTATGTTAGTTGTCTAGTACCCATAACACAAGTGATAAACTACTTACTTCGGGAGCAGATGGGGTTGTGTTGTGTGAATTGTTGAAGTATATTTATTTATTATTATTTATTTAAATTTTTTTAGTGCTGTAGACAGGCTGACGGCCCACTTAGAATTTAGCAGTTACCGTCGCTTATGGGTTTTTGCAGCGCCAGTGGCATCGCGAACACGCTGCTGTCCCATAAGGGTACAGGAACTTGGGTCACTAATGCTGGAACACAGCACAAGGTTATTATGGCGACATACTGACTAAAGTTGTTCATCATCCAGACGGGCTTGGGGCCTTACCACGTAGCTAGGGTTGTTTTGTCACATTTTACTTCATTTTTTTTTATTTAAATTAATTGAATCGACCGCAGCCAGTTACATGAATTAATAATAATTGATTAATAGCAATTAATACAAGTCTAGTTCTCAATTGTTTTTAATGTCTCACAGAACTGAATAAATTATGTTCGAAAATTATTCCAATCATCCCCAAAAATGTCATAATCATGATTTGTATCCAGGAAAGCATTGAGAGCATTCAAGGTGCGTGGGATCGAGACTGTGCCCGTGAGACAGTACGAGTACGGCAAGACGGGATCGCGTACAATCTGTGTTTCCTTGCTCGGGAATAGTTATTCGGGATATATATACAGGACGTATAAGTCTCACTAGCTCGTTGTGGAAATCCAAGGCATTTATTTTTCCACTAAGAACTTTGTACATTGTTACAAATTGATGGAAGGAACGTCTCAGCTCTAAGTTTCTATAGCCCAGGCATTCTATAAAATATTTGTAGGGCTTTCTATACTTTTTCTAATAATAGGCTGTATTTCTTTTCATAGCGAAGCCAAATACAAGATCTAGCTTCGAGTTTATTTCATACTCCTTAGTACTTTAGAATACATAAGCCTGATTAAATTATTATCTACGAAGTCACGACTATTCCACAAAAAGAAACCTAGCCATCTGAAACATTCTTGGGAGACTAATGTACTAATGTAGGACGTAATTATATGTTCATGGAAGGTTAGTTTACGATGAAAAAGACGCCCAAATCCTTCACAGTGGATACTTTGGTGATGTTGTGGTGATTTAATTTATAATTGAAATCGACAGGCTGACTCCGGCCGCACAGGTCAGTATTCTTTCTCCGCCCCTGCACGGATAAAATTTAAGAGAGAGAAATATTGAATATATATAGAGAAGTATGGATGCATGGGTGCCATTGCCGATGGAGAAGTCAAAGAAGAAGAAGATGGAGAGATTAATTTCTAATAGGCTCTTTGAACTCACTCGTGACTTTTACTTCGCTCAGCAAATGAGCCATCGCATATGCCAATACACAGTCTACCATGACCGCTGCCACACAACACTATCTGGTGGCAAAATATATCTAATATACTATTTATATACTTTCTTTTGTAATTATATAATACCCATCTCGCCTAGGTACGGGAGTCGAATCCAAGACCCGCCGCAGTCGTTGCGAGGTGCGAAAGCCATGGGCGTCATCAAATATTTTACTTTAATCTTGTTTTATTCAGTTACATTTTAACTTTACACACTAATAATTACATTCTGATGGTATCCCCCTATTAACATGTAAAGTAAAATAAAATTATTACTACGATCAAGGCGATATTCTTTCACACGGGTTCTATAAACATAAACAAAATGTCCACAGTTTATAGTCGCCTGCATTCATTTCCCCTGTTCTGATCCTCATGTATTTGTGCTTATTAAAATATATACCCCAACGTAAAATATATATCGTTCTATTCACTATTTTCTTTAACGTTTGTAGGTATCTATATAATCTTACGAAGGCGTATACAAGTATAGGACATGGACGAATTAGCGAAAAGTAAAAGATATAATTTAAATCAAAATAATTATAAATCTATATTGATGTACACTAGTTAAACGTATAAAAATCTGGCTCTAGCAAAAACTTTTTGATCTTACATGAAATTATTCAAAGAAAACCTAAACTATTAAAATAACAAACGCAAGCCCTGAAAGGTTTTTGACAAGGGTCACAACTGTCCCTTAAGTTCTTTGATTCCTTCAAATACGACCCTAAGTGTTAAGTTTTCCATGTTTTGTTTTTGTTAAAGCTTTTGAGGTTTCGACCACTTGCTGAAATAGCTTTTGTTTTGGAGCCTCTTGTGTATTTACCAAATTTAATACTTAATATATATACAAAAACTCAAATATCGCAGTAAGATATATAACGAAATTTGTCAACTGTTAATTACAAGGTAAATCAGCAAACGTTAAAAAACTGATAACAACTGTCTTCAATAATTGCAAATCAAACGAATATCATTACGAAATAATAGGTATTTACCTATGAAATTGTTGTTCTGCAGTCTGGCCATTTCAAATCAAAATAATTTTTGTTTGGCTAAGAATTCTAATTTCAAATTAATTTTATTTTAAAAACATGGAATTCTTTTTCCAAAAGTAGTCATTTGTTTATTGATTAGTGTTACATTTTCATCGCGTTTCAATCTTTTTCGTCTTCATGGATACGTTAAAAATTCGAGTAATTATGGAATACGAGTACCGTCATGGCAGCAACGCGGCACAAGCGGCACGTAACATCAACGACGTTTACGGAGCTAACACTACAAACCAACGCACCACCTGTTATTGGTTTGCTCGCTTCCGTTCTGGGAATTTCGACCTGAAAAATGAACCTCGCGATCGTCCGAAGACTTTGGTCGACAATGACGAATTAAAGGCGATTGTGGAAGCTGATGATACACAATCTACGGCTGAATTAGCAGCAGCTTTCGACGTTAGCGTCAAAACAATATTGGTCCATTTGCGTCAAATTGGCAAGGCAAGGCAAAAAGCTTGACAAATGGGTGCCCCACGAACTCAATGATTGCCAGGACGAAGTACGCGTCGAGACGTGCCTTGCACTGCTCAACAGACACACAAATGAAGGAATTTTGAACCGCATTGTTAGCTGCGATGAAAAATGGATTCTGTTTGATAACCGCAAGCGCTCAGCAAGTTGGTTGGATCTTGGTTCATCACCTAAACAATGCCCTAAACGAAAACTTACCCCTAGAAAAGTAATGGTCACTGTTTGATGGTCTAGCGCCAGTGTGATTCATCACAGCTTCTTACCAAATGGGGTGAGCATTACTGCAGATGTGTACTGTGAAGAACTGAACACAATGATGGAGAAGCTGGCACATCTCCAACCAGCATTGGTCAATCACTCGTCTCCGCTGCTCCTGCACGACAACGCGCGACCTCATACTGCACAGCAGACGGTCTCCAAGTTGCAAGAACTGGAGTTGGAAGTTCTCCGTCATCCGCCCTACTCACCAGACCTTGCGCCTACAGACTACTATTTTTTCCAGAATTTGGATAATTTCTTGGCGGGAAAAAAATTCAATACCCGAGAGGCAATACAAGAATACGAGAGGCAATACGCCTTTGAAGAATTTGTTGCCTTCCGTCCAGCTGATATCTTTAAGAAGGGCATCAATAAACTGCCACTGCGTTGGCAAAGATGCATTGATTGCATAGGTGATTACTTCGATTAATATAAATAAATAATACATGAAAAAAATTCGTTTAAGTTTTTTTCATACAAAACGGCAATTTCATAGGTAAATACCTAATATTTTCAAAATACCTAGAATGTATACATTGTCAAATAAAAAGTAATATCCAATAAATATGGTAAATATGTAGAATATAGTTTTATTAAATGAATCATATATTTTTGTCTTATTAATAATAATGTTAAATTAACTATTATAGTATCCAAAAGATACTCTTCTCTTATTGACAAAACAATAAAAAAAATTTAAGATTAAAATTAATAAAAAAAATTAAGTTATAAGAAAATAAGTTATTTAAAACATCACTTTGTACCAATGAAAAGTCAACGTATTTTAGACATGCAACCAGCCCAGGGTACTCCGACCCAGGCCACGAGACGGCCCGGGCCAGTAGATCGGCAGGCGCAGGCCACATATCCGTGGGCCCGGGTGTAGGCGATAGGAGAACAGCGGGGTTTTTTAGTGGTTAGTTGGATGGTCGAACATCTTTTCCGAAGTCCCACATATACCTCGGGATATGAATATATATATAATACCTCGGGAATATGTGGGTGGGACCCGTCAAGAGAGGGTTCTTCCCCGAGACAAAAAAAACCAGGCTTCTATCGAAGATAAAATATAGTATGCTTCTGTAGTTACTTGCTAAATTTACAAGCTTTTTTTTTATTGTTGTAGAACAGCAGAAAGGCTGACGGCCCGCTTAGAATTTAGCAGTTACCGTCGCTTATGGGTTTTTGCAGCGCCAGTGGCATCGCGAACACGCTGCTGTCCCATAAGGGTACAGGAACTTGGGTCACTAATGCCGGAACACAACACAAGGTTATTATGGCGGCATACATAAGACCGAAGGTGGTCGCCATCCAGACGGACTTGAGGCCCTACCACGTAGCTAGGGTGGGTTGTTTTGTCGGCTTTTACGACAGGCCGACCCCGGCCGCAGAGGTTAGTATTCTTTCTCCGCCCCTGCACGGATAAAAAAGCTTAGAATATTTCGAGCTTTCTATTGTTAAAAAATTCTGTTAATAATAATAATTTTTAAATTTTATCAGAATCAAACGAATATTTTCTCCTTATAAAATTGGTATTTTAAAAACAAAACACACAAATTGTTTTAAGTAATAAAAGCGCCATCTACCTTATCGCCATCGAACTTCTCAGTCGGCTCGTCGTATATTCGCGCTTCACGCTTCTCCCGCAAGCCGCGTCGCATCAATAACGGAGTTTGCGGGGGCGACACCAGCGCACTATTCCTAGCGCTGCCTGGCGGCGACTTTATAAACTCAATTTTTCCGCCTTCCACACAAATATTTGGCGTCAAAGGGTACATTGGGGACATCGCTACATTTGTATTTGCCAAATGGTTGTAATGGTTCTCCTCCAAATGTAAGGTCTTTGGTTTGTTTCGCCGTAAATATGTGGATTCGTAGGCGAGAACTTGAGTGTTATCTTCAGGGTGTATTTGACGGGCTTTCCCGGGCGGTCGGTCAGGTGGCTCTGGTGAAACATTTCCGTCTGTGGGGCTTTCGTCGCGTTCATTATTTGATATTCTGAAACAAATAAAAGTAAACTGTCAGATAAAGTGGCGAAAAAAAAAACGACAATATTTTGCTCATTATGTATGCTGTCACTTTTAATTACGAAAAAAGTGACAATGATTTTACATAATTGGTAAATTAAAAATATTATAATAAAGTGCGTGTAATAAATTTGTACTCGTGCAAGTAAGTATTCATCATCATCATCATTTCAGCCGGAAGACGCCCACTGCTGGACAAAGGCCTCCCCCAAAGATCTCCACGATGATCGGTCCTGCGCTGCCCTCATCTAACCTATTCCAGCGATCTTGACCAGATCATCGGTCCATCTGGTGGTGGGCCTACCAACATTGCGTCTTCCGGTACTCGGTCGCCATTTGTTCCTTCGAGCTATGTGCCCGGCCCACTGCCACTTCAGTTTTGCAATCATCAAGTAAGTATTACATGGCATTGAAATCTTAAATCATCTAATTAAAAAGTTTGGAGTTCCCCTGAGGTCTTGTTTCAAGCTTCGTGCAAAATAATTGATTTAGAAACTTTATTGTTGTACAAAAAAACATAGCATGCAGCCGTGATTTTATATTAGGACTATAGCTACAAATTTACCTCAATATTATTTAAACTAATAAAACATTATTAATAAAATTATTTTGTCCAATTACAAATTAAGCATAAATATTTGAATAAAACTTTTCTGTATATTTATTGATTAAATATTTATGCCTCGAATAAATAAATCAGAAGTAAATTATAGCGTTGATAACTTTCACGATTGCTTAAGTATTGGAAACACATCATTCTCCAACAGAACTAGATGGCGCTACTGATACTAATAGATATTAGTATTGTAAAAATGTTTTTATTAAATAAATATACAAAATAATTTATTTTTTTATATATAATACGATGTATAATTATAATATTTGTTATAAAAAGAAATAAAATGTTTATAAAATTAGAAATTCGTTCAATATTCTGCAAAAACCTACATCGCGCTTACAAAGTTTTATCTCTCGTGTAGTATATATACAGTTTGAACGTGATAAACACTTGGAAGTGTATTCTCTTGTGTGATGTTACTACTGTATTTAGATCACTAGCTTTCGTTAGACGGTCTACAGCACGTGACGTCACGCGCTCGTTGCTGGGCGACGCTCCTTGTAAAGTGCGCTGCGGACGATCGCCCGCGCGGCTGCGACGTACCTGCGGCGCACCTTCCTTGGGCTGTGCCTGACCCTTACGCGGTTTTAGTTAACTCGTTAGCTTAGCTCCGGTTAAATCTTGAGCACTTCCATATACGTGGCGGCGAGAACACTCGAATGCCAGTTTTTTGATCCAACAAAATCTCTTGGAAATGCATGACAGTAACCTTTTTTAAAAAATTACTAAAACTTTATCTAAATAATTTATACTTTTTCTCGGTACAAAAGATGGAATAAGAGTCGAGGTAGAACTTATCATAAGAGGCGACAAAATAACCCTAGCTGCGTGGTAGACTCCAAGGTATATGCCGCCATAAAACCTTGTGTTATGTTCAGGCATTACCCAGTGTACAGCGTGACCCAGTCCTGTACCCCTATGGGATAGCAACGTGATAGTGGTGCTCCTAGCAATTGAGCCGTCAGCCTGTTCCTCAGCAATAAAAAAAATACAAGATGGCGAACTTTTCAAGAGAGATATGGTAATTACACAAACTTAGTTTCCATTAAACAATTTTCATATCAATTGAGATCTCCATGTTATCGGATACTACTTTATTTATCTTATTAGTACATTTCATTAAATAAACAAAAAAAATACCTTACATACAAAAATAACAAAAAAAATTATACTGACTTATTGTTAGCGTTTTTAACTTTGACAATTATGTTATTTATTTAAATTAAATTACTTTTATTGCACCAAAAATTATAAAGGTGAAACTTAAATAATACAAACGTATATGAAATGCCTAAAAGTAGATAAACGAATTGATTCCACTTACTACAGAACTAGATCTAACTGTATCTCTGGAGCAAATTTCCTCTACCATTTTCAATTAACTAATTCGGTAAAAATAAATATTACACATTCTATATTTGTGAGTGATTGTGCGTGAGTGTGAGGGATCGTTTGTTATTGACTTAATATTATTCGCCACCAATTCAAAATCAAATCACTAACTATAAACATAACAAATCCATATTAATATTATAAATGTTAAAGTGTTACGTTTTTACGCCTAAACCACTGAAGCAATCTTGATAAATTTCGATATAGAGAAGATTGGACCTTGGTGAAGACGATAAGCTACTCTTTTAAATGGCAGAACAACGTTTGTCGGGTCAGCTAGTGTGAAATATTTTAAAATATTCTCGTTTTTATTGAGTCAGACCAACAAAACATTCCGAGTTATAAATCACTTTAAATTAAAAAAATAACGCAAACAAAGCTATCTCGGAACAGCGATCTCGGCTACCGTTTCTTATCTAATACATACAAGACACATTCAAATTTGAATGCACTGCATGAATAGATGTAGGTTGTATTGTATGAATACGGTAAGGCCCGCCGCTGATTGTGACTTTTTGTCACTTAGTCAAGTGCAATGAAAACTATACTGAGTGCGCTCATTATGGTGACGTGATAATACGGTGACAAATAGTTGCAGCGGCAGGCAACACCGGCGTGACGTGACTGTCACTCGCCCTGTACATTACTATGGGAGTCCACTCACTGGTGACTTTTTGTCACTCTTTTGACGATACTGACGTAATTCAGAATATATAGTATAGGATTTTCCTTTAAATAATCTTTCCGTGTATATAGGATGCACCCAGTAGCGTCTTTTCCGTTTCATTTTTCTTCTACGTATTTCAAGAGCACAAATCACGGCAACCTCGTTAAAGTACATTACAAAAATGAACGCGATTTGTTACCCAAGAACAGATTCAGTGAGCGCATCGTGGGTGACAGCAGGTGACAGAAACAATAAGTCACAGTGACAAAAAGTCGCAATCAGCGGCGGGCCTAAAATTGTCTACCTCCGTGGCGTAACGGTTAAGGCATTTCGGTACGCTTGCTGAGGACACGGATTCGATTACCACCTCGTATCTGGGTGTTTATTTACAAAATAAAAGTATATATGTATGTAGTATAGCAGTTGTCTAGTATCTATAACACAAGTGCTGTGCTAATTACTTTGGAACTAAATGTCGCTGTTAATTGTGCCAGTATATTATTTATTTTAAAATTAAATAAAACCTTATAAACAAAGACAACAATCACGATTGTTAACAGTGTTATCACAAAACATGTTTTGCCTGTCTGGATGGCGACCACCTTTGGTCTGAAGTATGCCGCCATAATAACCTTGTGTTGTGTACCGGCATTAGTGACCCAAGTTCCTGTACTCTTATGGGACAGCAGCGTGTTCGCGATGCCACTGGCGTTGCAAACACCCATAGGCGATGTTAACTGCTAAATTCTAAGCGAGCCGTCAGCCTGTCTGCTGTCCTATGCAATAAAAAAAACTGACGATGAAGGAAAAAATGGCGAGGAAACCTGCATACAGTAAATACCGATATATTTGACCTGTCTGCACTGGACAAGCGTGGCGAGTATAATACCCGTATACTCTAGGGGGAGACCTGAGTTCAATGGTAGAATGATGTGGTCTGTTTGTTCAAAATATAGGAAGTTCCATATGAAATCACATGAATATTATGACATTAATTAAGTAACGACTAGTATAAGTTTCAGACTGACTAAATTTTACAATATCCATACTAATATTATAAGTGTGAAATTAACTCTGTCTATTACTTTTTCACGTCTAAACCGCTGAACCAATTTTGATGAATTTCGCTATAGAAATAGACTGGACCTTAGCTAAGGACAGGCTACTTTTTTATGACATAACAACGTTTGCCGGGTCAGCTAGTATCTTAAACATACGCAACACTAAGGAACCGTAAAAGGCAACAAGTGACTGTTTTAGCAAGTTAATAGAAAACAAAAGAAGAACATCGGTCGACCTTTCTTTCAGGGTTGGCGTAGTCGGGTTGGAATTGTTGTTTTTAAATAAAAATTTTATCACGTTCATTTAAGCTATTATTTATAAATAAAGGGCAGCCACACAAAAAGAGCTTTGAAACAAAAAATCTTAACGAGATACCTTTTCTTCCTGCAGTCTTTTCACGTTCTGTAAGGTCGGCAACATTTACATCATTATCGGACCCCGAAATATCTAGTGTACCTTCACATGAATGGGAAAAAAACGTCTGTTAAGTTTTTTTTATTGCTGTAGGACAGCCTATGGGTGTTTGCAACGTTAGTGGCATCTCCAATACGCTACTGTCCCATAAAGGTACAGGAACTTGGGTCACTAATGCCGGAACACAAGACAAATTTATTATGGCGGCATACTTAAGACCAAAGGTGGTCGTCATCCAGACGGGCTTGGGGCGCTACCACATAGCTAGGGTAGGTTGTTTTGTCGCCTTTTACGACAGGTCGACCCCGGCCACAGAGATCAGTATTCTTTCTCCGCCCCAGCACGGATAAAAAAGATAAACCTAAAGGCTGGCCCTATGTCCAATAATGGACTTTGTTAAGCTGAAGATTACACGTTACAAGCAGTTACATATATTTCAGGTCTATTGGAGAAACAGCACTGGTTTTTGTATAAAAACTAGCATTACCGTTACCTTATGGGCCTTATGTGCCTTATGGGCTCAGCGGAAGATCAGCGCTGGTCAACTGACCAGCATTATGCTGAGTCTGATGCCCCTTTTAGGACAAGTTTTGTTTTAAGTTCAATTTCATTAACACTTAGTTTTATATTAGTTTAATTGTCCTAAATAAAAATTATTTTCTTTCTTTCTTTTCATTATGCTGAAATATGTCCATTGTTAGGACTTTACAATGTATGTTATTATAACAGTATACTATGTTCTATATGTTTTTAATGTGTCTTTGTACTTATCCTAAATAATTTATTTTTCTTTCTTTCATAAAAATTACGGATAAAAATCTGAAAGCGTCCTTATTCAACTTATGCGGTAGTTATAATAAATAATACGAGCTTTCAGACTTGTCTTGGGTACGTTTACCTGGCAATTAAAGGATAAGCTCGTTATAAATGTTATGACAAGGATTAGGAGGAACTCGGGGCCTTGTTTGTCGAGGTTTAACTTGTTCAACATGTAACCATCCTGTTATTAATGGAGGTTACTTGTTTAACCGTACAGAGGACACAATTTCCGTTTTAAAATAATGGTATCTGCAATTAGAAAATAAAAAATAGACAAATAGATTTTTATTGTTTTTTGACTTCAACACCGTTGGATTTTGCCAAAGTCATATTAAAAAATAATTAACAAATGATTTCAACGGTAAAAATGATTTTAAAAATGTACACAACTCATTCGGAAATATTTCATAAAGTGTAACAGATCAAACAAGTTTCACTTTGTTTGATACTCTGTAATGACATAATTAAAGGTTACGTCACTGACATATTAATTTCAATGCAAATAGGCTTGGTATTAATATTCACCAATGTTGCGCAAATAGCAATGAATCTATTAAAAAAACTATAATTACTTGGACTAAATTAACCCGACACTACACCGTAGATATCCCAGACGTCAGTCTGTACGAGATTAGTGTAGCCCTTAAACAGCTTAAAAACAACAAGGCGCCGGGTGATGATGGAATTACAGCCGAGCTTCTGAGAGCTGGTGGTACTCCTGTGCTTAAAATCCTCCAGAAGCTATTTAATTCCGTCATCCTCGATGGCAAAACGCCGCAGGCCTGGCACGGAAGTATAGTGGTGCTGTTCTTCAAAAAGGGCGACAAAACCCTTTTGAAGAACTTTAGACCGATATCACTTCTGAGCCATGTTTACAAGCTGTTTTCAAGGGTCATCACGAATCGTCTCGCGCGCAGATTTGACGACTTCCAACCTCCCGAACAAGCCGGATTCCGAAAAGGTTTTAGCACCATAGACCACATACATACGCTGCGGCAGGTTATACAGAAGACGGAGGAGTATAACCAGCCACTATGCTTGGCGTTCGTGGACTATGAGAAAGCCTTTGATTCGATCGAGACCTGGGCGGTGCTTCAGTCTCTCCAGAGGTGCCACATTGATTATCGATACATCAAAGCGTTGAAGTGTTTGTATGAAAACGCCACCATGTCAGTCCGTCTCCAGGATCAGAACTCGAAGCCTATCCGACTGCAGCGGGGAGTCAGACAAGGCGATGTCATATCGCCGATGCTGTTCACTGCTGCGTTGGAAGATGTCTTCAAGCTTCTGGACTGGAACGGACTGGGCATCAACATTAACGGTGAGTACATCACTCACCTTAGATTCGCAGATGATATCGTAATCATGGCTGAAACCATGGAAGACTTAAGCCATATGCTTGATGGCCTCAATACAGCTTCCCAAGGAGTAGGTCTCAAAATGAACATGGACAAGACGAAGATCATGTCTAATGTCCATGTCGCACCTACCTCCGTAACAGTTGGGAACTGTACTTTCGAAATTGTTGACGAATACGTCTACTTGGGTCAAACGATCCAGTTAGGCAGGTCCAATTTCGCGAAAGAGGTCACTCGTCGAATCCAACTCGGATGGGCAGCGTTCGGGAAGCTCCGTAAAATCTTTTCGTCCCAAATACCGCAGTGTCTCAAGACGAAGGTTTTTAACCAATGTGTGTTGCCAGTGATGACATACGGAACGCAGACGTGGTCGCTAACTATGGGCCTTATGAGAAAGCTCATGGTCGCTCAGAGAGCAATGGAGAGGGCTATGCTCGGAGTTTCCCTGCGAGATCGAATTAGAAATGAGGAGATTCGCAGGAGAACCAAAGTAACCGACATAGCCCGGATGATTGCAAAACTGAAGTGGCAGTGGGCTGGGCACATAGCTCGAAGGACTGATGGCCGTTGGGGCAGAAAAGTCCTCGAATGGCGACCGCGTACCGGAAGACGCAGTGTTGGTAGGCCCCCCACAAGATGGACCGATGATCTGGTCAAGATCGCCGGGATAGGTTGGATGAGGGCAGCGCAGGACCGATCATCGTGGAGATCTTTGGGGGAGGCCTTTGTCCAGCAGTGGGCGTCTTCCGGCTGAAATGATGATGATGATGATGATGATAATTACTTGGACATAGCGCTTGGGACATATTCATATTACACATAATCGTATGGCTTTAACAAAAGCGACAGAAGATGGGGAGGCAAAGAGGTAATTTTTAGAAGAAAAGTCTCGCGTCATGACCTCTTTCGGTGCCAAGGACTACAGTCTGGTAACGAACGTCTCGAAGGAAGTAATGTGTCCCTTAAAAGTAATGTGTATGCTATATAACAATATCTGAATTTTTTAATTTATTAAATATCTTGTACCACTACCTTTATAACCATAGTACAATACATGGTGTTTTTGAGTTTATTTTTAATTTTTAAAGAACTAAAAGCTATTTCGCGCTTGAGTGCCCTTTTACGATCCATTAATTTACTACTTGATTATAATGTCATGTGGCAGAATGCGTGTCTTGTAATAGTTTTATAATTATTTCATATCCGTTTAATAATAGTGTATTATAATTTATTATTAAAATATATGCCATTTTGTGATGGGATTATGACATGATGTAATTACCGTGTTAAAAAAATTCTATATCGTCATTGTCAAACCAATATCTGATTTTAACATTTTGATTATTATAACTAGTTTGCAACCGAAACTTTGCTTTTATTATATTATATACCAATATAATATAAATCACTTCTCACGAAAATTTTCTTATGATATTTTACATCTTTTACTCCATTAGTCCATACATCAAAGTTTACCTTTTTGCACATAGCAGATTGGTTTGACAACGACGATATATATATTTTTAACTAGCTGTGCCCGCGACTCCGTCTGCGTGGAATAGTGACTTTGGGCAGCATTTATTGGATATATGAGATCAACTTAAATCGGAAATTCAACGTACTAAGACCAGCCTAAGCTGAACCCTATTTCATATGATTGATGATATAAATCTGAGGTCAACTTAAATTGGAATATACAATTACCGAAACTTATCATTTTTAACAAAAACTATTTTATTTTTCTAAAATAAAAATAGCCTATGTTACTCCTTGATACATCAGCTATCTGCCAGTGAAAGTCCAGTCAAAATTGGTGCAGCCGTTTCAGAGATTAGCCGGAAAAAACAGACAGACAGACAGACAAAAATTGTAAAAAATGTTGTTTTGGTATTTGTACCGTGTATACGTCCGAATGAACTTAGTAAAAAGCGGTCATTTTAATATTACAAACAGACCTTCCAATTTTATTTGTTTGTATAGATGTATAGATAATAAAATTCATTTTCATATTTGCTTCACTCATCATTGACGTTTCGCTCATTTATCAGCAGTTTTTACAAACTTCGTTGGCATCCAATAAAATAAATTATAAAACACTAAACAGCGCTTTTACATAAACAGTTTTTTTGCCTGAACAAAACTTTCTTTGAAATTAATGTATCCGGAACATACTCTTTATAATAGGGTTCAGTTAATGCTTTATGATACGTTCAACTTACTCGCAATGCAAAAGAAATTAAAAGAAAGAGCTCATCAGTAGCCATTTGTTTTCAACTAACTTCATTTAGTTCTAAAATTGAACCGGGAACGGGAAGGAAGCCATCATAAAACGTAATCTAAAACAGCTTAACGGCAAAAAAATACCGTGCAAAATTAACTTTAAATCCGTTACAATACGAGTGAAATTCGATCTGGAAGGTTGTGAGTGTACGATGTTTTTGGTAAAAGTAAATATTTTGGGCACTTCGCTTGAGTTTATTTCTTTTTGACGTGTGATTTGACTACGTAATGTTGCAACTTCGGAATATTTTGTACATCGTTTGTATGTGTCAGAATATGTGATAAAATTACGACGTGACTGCGGATAGGGAAATGAACTTACTTTTATTATATGCTTATTCAGTTTGTTTATAAATCTGATGGTTTGAAAATATTTCCGTGCAAGTTTCTTTCTTCGCATTGAAAATAATTGAGTATTAAAATATGCAGTTTTTCTTTTTTTCTTCAAACTGCTTTAAAAAGTTTGGGAACCAATGATGTAAAGTATAAGTATATACATATAGGTATCAAACAGTTCTTCTCCGTTAGTTCGATTTCTGTATGGTTTCTGATGTCTTAAATTATAAACCGAAGTCAAAATATTACGCAGTTCTTACGGATGACAGATAACGCAGTCACGAGTTCCATCGCTTTGCTAAAACTTACCTCTTACTTAAAAGGCTTACCTCTATCTGATTCGTAATATTTTATTTAATCTTCTGTAAAAAGGATCGACCTTTAGCTCTGTGTGGTCTGGATATATTAATGGCCACAGAAATAAAATTCCAATAAATATTAAGCTCCACCGTTAATATTTTTCAGGCGGGTGACGGAACATCTTCTTGCCCCGTCAAAGCACTCCACTCCTCTGAAAGGTTTTCTTAGTTATTTTAGACGAAAGAACAATCCTTTACCACTCAATAAACTAACGCTCAATATGAGACAGAGTCAAATTAAATAACCTTTATTTACCGTTGTTCTGCCAAATAAATAAATAATAAAATATAATTTAATTACGTTCACTCCTATTTGACCCCATTCGAGTTTCATTTTCGCGACAAAAAGTAGCATATGTCCTTCTCTAAGGGGCCATCCATAAATTACGTCACACGAATTTTAGGAATTTGTAACCCCTCCTCCCGTCCTTGTCACAGGTTTTTATATTTTTAAAGTTCAAGTTGCTAATAGCAATTTGAAGTTGCGTTCACAATTACAATTTTTCTAACAAATGTCTAGCTATGCAGGAGGGGTAGCTCTAAAAGTGCTAGCTTTGCGTTGTAAGGAGTAATATGCCAATGGACTTACTACCAGAGATGCCGAAGGCCATGCGAAGTAGGGAAAAAAAGTCGGAAAGCAGACTCCGAGCACCAAACCGTAAGTTTGGGTCGTAATTGGGATTTAACACCAAGATAATGATGATTATGATAGTGTTTTAAATAAATAAATGCATGATTAATAATTGCATTATGTAAATATACTTAGTTATATAGTAAAATTCAAAGTTATTACGAATCAGCATAAAAATCTAACGTTTAGTAAATATCAAACAAGTCACATAATTAACTTGAAATCACCATATTTCATTCTGTCAAACTCAAAGGGTTATTGCGTAAAGTGGCCCCAAAATGACCTTAAGCGGGCCACAAAAACCCTTTTGTGTGCCATGGGATCGTGACTTTGATTCGCCTTGATTATATTAGGGTTCCATACTCACGTTTTCTTGTGAATTTTGTTATTTTAATATAGTAGACCATGTTATCTAAACTACTAAAGACCAACGTAGTAATTGACCATCTTCTCACTTCAAATTCTCAAAGCAGAACGAGCTCAGAAGCAAAGAAAGGAAAACATATGTTAATGTAAGGAAAGGTTATTTATTAATAAAACCAAAAATGATTCAAAAATAACAAGTGCAGGGGCGGAGTAACAACACTGACCCCAATGCAGCCCTAAGGTTGGCCTGTCGTAAAAGGCTACAAAACAATCTAGGTGGTGGGGTCCCAAACGCATCTAGAGGGCAACCACCTCTGGTCTGTTAGTATGCCATCATAATAACCTTGTGTTGTATGCCGGCATTAAGGTATGATTCCGAACTACGCTGCACGCAGCAGTGCTGCCGCGACACTGCTACCGCGACACAGCCGGTCCCCATACAATCTCTATAAGCTTATATGAGAGTACATTCCGAGCTAGGCAGCAATGACGCGGCAGCAACGCAGCGGCAGCAACGCAGCGGCAGCAACGCAGCGGCAGCAACGCAGCGGCAGCAACGCAGCGGCAGCAACGCAGCGGCAGCAACGCAGCGGCAGCAACGCAGCGGCAGCAACGCAGCGGCAGCAACGCAGCGGCAGCAACGCAGCGGCAGCAACGCAGCGGCAGCAACGCAGCGGCAGCAACGCAGCGGCAGCAACGCAGCGGCAGCAACGCAGCGGCAGCAACGCAGCGGCAGCAACGCAGCGGCAGCAACGCAGCGGCAGCAACGCAGCGGCAGCAACGCAGCGGCAGCAACGCAGAGGCAGCAATGTAGCGGCAGCACTGCTGCGCGATAGAGTTTGTATGGGGACCGGTAGTGCCGCGGCAGTGCTGCTGCAGTGCCGCGGCAGCAGTGTCGCGGCAGCACTGCTGCGTGCAGCGTAGTTCGGAATCATACCTTTAGTGTTCGCGGTGAACCTATAGCTTCGCAAACATCCAATGGCGACGGTAACTGCTTACAATTAAGTGGGCCGTGAGCCTATCTGTATCCTCTACAATAAAAAAAGTAATAATTACTCCGCCACCTTTCTATTAACATAATTATCTTATTCTTCCTGCCCTTTTCCAAACTTTGTAGGGTCAGCATAACAACAGCTCTTCTCTTCTCCTCTGTTGTCGTCATCTCAACATACATACCCTTTTTTACCATATCATTTTTTACACAATCTACTCGTATCCATATTTTCTTTTGTATCCATCCACTCTCAATTCTAGTATTTTCCTTGTTACCATATATGACTTTCTTCCATTATTTATGACCATATATTAACATATTTTTTTAAGTATTATATTTTATCTTGCAATTTGTCTAACATTTGGCATTTAGCTAGAGGTTATGATTTTTTAATTTGTCTGTCTTAAATGGAATTAGTCCACTGATTAATCCATTTTTTATATCAAGACTTTACGGTTAAGGTCTTGGAGGGTTTTTCTTTTAAATCTTTTAAAAGTGCTGCTTTTTAACGTATATAACGAATAATTTATAAGACAGCATACAGGCTTTAATTTCGCATGATTGGCACGAGGGTTATTGAAATGACGATGTTCAGAGTACCGGAAGTGTGCTGATCGCGATTAGCCACTTACGGCGGTGTAAGAATATTATTAGCGGTGTACCATATCCTATGTAGTCCGGAGAAAGTTTTTTGATACTTCGCTTGTTCTTGTTATATGACAACTATAACTTAATTTCACTTAATATTAATTTAGAGAAGGTATGAATTAAGTACGTGGATAAATGGTATTATGGTAGTTATTTTCGCCAAATATCGTGAAATTTGCAAACTGAGATCACCATTTTTAACCCATCAATCCCCTTTGTACCGGTGTGTAGGGTATACTACCTATTTCCTCTAGGGGGTGTTAGCAACGCCAGTGCCATCGCGAACACGCTGCTGCCTTATAAGGGTACAGGAACTTGGGTCACTAATGCCGGAACACAACACAAGATTATTATGGCGGCATATTTAGGACCAAAGGTGGTTGTCATCCAGATGGGCTTGGGGCACTACCACGAGGCCGACCCCGGCCGCAGAGGGCAGTATCCGCCCCTGCATGGATAAAACTAATAACGAATGAGACTAAAATGTATTCATAATATTCATATAATATTTTATATATATATAGAAATTAAAATGCAAAACTTAGTATTAAGAATGAACAAAACTACATAATCACTGGAACTCATATTACTTACTAAAACTTTGCACAAATTCTGATCTGCAGCAGACACAGACATGTATAAATTCTAAAAGGATGACATTTTTATATACCAAGGTTTAATGTTAAACAAACAATAATTTCACCAAATTAAATATTATATAGAAATGTATCATCAGAAAAATATCATAGACTATCAATGAACTTATATAATGCATGTTTTATTGCACAAGAATCTCCAAATAAAGGAACAGGTACTAAACCTGCGCCGGAAATGTAATAAAAGCACACACACGACGTATCCTTCATTCATTTTATACAAAAACTTGTCCATTAACTCAAGTATTGGAGATTCATTGGTTTTGCGTTAGTTTTTACGCATCCTCTTCAGACTGGTTTCATAGCACCTGTCTGTCGTATTCCATTATGATAATGAGTGGTAATTATAATGTATACAAAGCAAATGGAGTTACTAATATATCAATTAGGAAGCCTATGTATGCAAATGTGCTTGAGTCTTTAGAAAAACTATGTACAAAAGTCATTTTTACGAGACGCACTAGTTTCGCTAGGACAGTAAAAACACGGACTTGGCCAAGGTTCGTTGACTACCACACTCCCTTCCCGCCAACGCAAGTCACGTCGGCGGCGCCGGAGGGCAAGTAACTCTACTTCTACAATACAGGAGAGCGCCGGGGAGACGAAACCCTGACCCCCTGGCGCCAACACTTTAGAAGAGGCCCGCCTTAAGACAAAGGGCGGGCCGGCGCCGGCCCGGGCCACAAGATCGGCAGGCCACATATCCGTAGGCCCGGGCGTAGGCGATAGGAGAACAGCGGGGTTTTTTAGTGAGTAGTCGGATGGCTGAACATCTTTTCCGGAGTCCCACATATCCCTCGGTCCCCCCGGGCCGGGGAACCCGTCAAGAGGTTTTCCCCGAGACAAAAAAAAAAGGTTCGCTATATAGACGATATTTCCCTCATATGGAAACATACCCTACGTGCTAGGGTTGAGTAAGAATACCAACCGTTGTGGCCGGGGTCGGCCTGTCGTAAAACGCGATAAAACAACCCTAGCTACGTGGTAGGGCTCCAGGCCCTTAGCCTTAAGTATGCCACCATAATAACCTTATATTGTGTTCTAGCATTAGTTACCCAGGTGCCTGCACTTCTATGGGACAGCAGCGTGTACGCGATACCCCTAATATCGCAAAATTCCATAGGCGACGATAACTGCTTACTTTAAAGTGGGCCGTCGGCCTGTTTGCTGTTCCGCAGCAATAAAAACTAGGTGATCTGTTTCAGTTAGATTTTCAAAATACCACTTTTTCACAGGAAGCTTAGGTTCTCGTCACGTAGTCAAAGCTACATACAAAGCGTTTCGTTTTTACTTGTATTATAATTATAGGTATACAGGGTGACTTTGACAAACCCGTCCAAATTTTTTATACGCACTAATCATCAAATTTATGGAACCCATTTTTGCAAAAAAAATTGTATGTTTAATTTTCACCATAAAATATTTCATATAGGATCATTATTTCAATCGTACATAATAATCATATGGTGCAAACAGCGTCGTTAACCTGTTATTACCTGTCTCTGTCACACCCGCGTAAATGAGTAGTGCGTATTCGCTCGCCCGGTTCAATGCCGCCGTCCTCGGCCTTTTACTAGGTCAGATGGAGAGGTCATTGCACTCTCGTGCCGAATACGGCAACGTATATCTCGCAATTTACGTAATAACGTAAATTGCGAGTTCTTTGAATGACTTTGTGATGCTGATTACTCAACATTTTTGTAATATGTGATACAAAACTAAAATACATGTTTCTCATAACTTTTACTAAAGATTCTTCTGTGTGAATTTGGACGGGTTTGTCAAAGTCACCCTGTATATGCACTTTCGGTGATACGCGGCAAGCGCTGCATTAATATAGACAAATATGAGCTAAATTATTGTTTTTTAACTTCCTGTCTGCAAATAATAATTGAAAATCTTATTTATGAGTTACTATGTGAAAACTAGAGACTTCTCATATGCTACGGATGATCAACAAAGGGAAGCACGGGCACGTTCTCTATGAGGGCGACTATATTTATAATTTAAATCATTCATCTCATGCAACAATTCAGCTCATTAAATATATTACTTTCCAATTTTATAAAATATTTGTAGAATAATTGTGGGATATTATTTGCGCTAAAATGATTGATGAAATTCGCATTCGAGAGCATCTCGGGAAGTGTCAGAACCGGTATATTTTTCGACCGATATATTTTTAATATAAATATTCAACTTCTTTTGGTGGTGCTTTCAATGCAAACGCTTCAGTTGCGAAATAACCTAAGGTCTACTGTCCACTGAGGTGTCATTTGACAAATACATGCAAGCTATCCGTGCAGGGGCGGAGAAAGAATACTGACTTCTGCGGCCGAGGTCGGCCTGTCGTAAAAGGCGACAAAACAACCGACCTACGTGGGCCCCAAGCCTGTCTGGATGGCGACCACCTTTGGTCTTAAGTATGCCGCCATAATAACCTTGTGTTGTGTTCCAGCATTAGTGACCTAAGTTCCTGTATCCTTATGGGACAGTAGCGTGTTCGCGATATCATTGGCGTTGCAAACACCCATAGGCGATGGTAACTGCTAAATTCTAAGTGGGCCCTCAGCCTGTCTACTGTCCTACAGGAATAAAATTAAGCTTCAATTGACGATAGACGTAATTTGGTCCTTAGATGTGTCCACTCAATCATCATGTAAGCTCCAAACGGTTCATTTGTCTCAAGTTTAGCATCGCGGAAGCACGTGTCTATTTCACTGCGAAAATGTCGAAAATGACATTTTCGCAATGAAAAACGAAAATGCGACGATACAGACGTAGGCTTCATCCATATATTGAAAGAAACATTAATTGTACGTTATTCGTTGCGGCAAGAGAGCTATTAGAAGATGATTCAGTCAGTCATTTTATTCTTCGATAATCCGAACAAAATTGGCTGCTGATACCATCATACCATAAACAAAGATGAGTTTGCGTCTCGCAGTAAGCTTGAGAAGTGGCAGACCGCGGCACCAGTTGCATGACAAACGCTTGACGATACGCAAATGCAACGTTGCATCACCCTGGACATAGTTTCTTTTGTTTCTACGCAAGATGCAAAAAAGGTAAACGCAAAACGTACGATATCGTGCGTATTGCGTGCTGTTACGTGGACAGTAGACCTAAAGCTTTCGACTGACAAACGAATGCTGTTGGTTCAAACTCAAACGTGGGTGATTCTTCGTAACGTAATTTAAGGTATACTCACGAGCATACCAGGGTTGCTTTACTTTATTATATCTTTCAAACTTTATGTCGTAATATATTTTAAAACATGTGCAATCACGGGATTCAATATGCTAAAAATATAATTTATATAAATGTTTCCGGAACTGAAGCGAGAACAGAGGCCCAAGGTCAATTAAGATAAGAACAACCTTAAAATAAACTTTCCCTTACCCTCGACGAGATATGCATTTCGACACAAAATCGAAAATGCCAATAACCTTTTCGAAGCTGGTAAAAATATCGTGGAAAGTGCAATTTTTATACAAATACTTTCTATTATTTGAACTCCTGGAAATTCCATTTTTACTTGAACTACTCAGTAATGAGGGGCATTCATATGGGAGATTTGATTATTAGTAATTCTACTATCAATGTCTTACCACTTTAAGACTGGGAAGAAGTCAAACGCGGTAATAATAAATAAAGATTTTTTTTTTTTCAAAATATAGTTTGGCAGCTCAATTAAACGCTTAAATATTCGTACATTTTATACTTATAAAATATACTTATACTTATTTAAATAATTAAAGCAATAAAATATACTTATTTAAATAATTAAAGCAATAAATAATTTTGACTTGTGGATGACAATGTACGTCAAATCAGACGAGTAATATTTATTTTGTTATAATATCGAAAAGCATTTGGTAAAACCTTTTTGTAAATTAATTACGTTTAATTGAGCTGCCAAACTACAAAAAATAACTTATACTAATAACTACAGTAAAACCTGGTTAAGTGAGAAAACTCTATAAGTATTATCCGTGCAGGGGCGGAGAAAGAATACTAACCTCGGTGGCCGGGGTCGGCCTGTCGTAAAAGGCGACAAAACAACCCACCCTAGCTACGTGGTAGGGCGTCAAGTCCGTCTGAATGGCGACCACCTTGGTCTTAAGTATGCCGCCATAATAACTTTGTGTTGTGTTCCGGCATTAGTGACCCAAGTTCCTGTACCCTTATGGGACAGCAGCGTGTTCGCGATGCCACTGGCGTTGCATACACCTATAGGCGACGGTAACTGCTAAATCCTAAGCGGGCCGTCAGCCTGTCTGCTATCCTAAAGCAATAAAAAAAAAGTGAACTCTCTATGTGAACACAAACCTCCATAAGAAAAGGCGTTTTCCTAAACGGACCTCTATAACTGAGATTGATATTTGTCTGTACATCTATAAGCGAGGGTCGAGCGTAATTTAACATCTCCAATTTATGACCCATTCTTAAATTAATGATTTTTAGTTTTCTTTTGTAAGCATCTATGTCAAATTCTAATGAACACAGCCACACATATTTGCTGTATTTTTTAACCTTTAAAAGAGAGAAAAGCCACTCCTATGACTGTATAAGCGAAAAACTTAGGTAAGTAAAAAACCTCTATAAGCGAAAACGAGATTGCGGTCCCTTGAATTCTCGCTTATCCAGGTTCGACTGTACATAGTTTTATGTAAAGAAACCAGACCATTTGCATACACAAGCTTCCTAATAGTAGCACCATTTCTTTTAATATTTATTGTAACACAGAATGAAGAATTAAGGATAAAGTGAAACAGTGTGGCCTCGAGTGGTGTGCGCTTTGCGGTAAATGGCTAGTTACGTGGGGAACAAACAATAAGCCAAGAGAAGAGACAAGAGGTAGGCCCAAGTGCTGGTTTGATGTCAAAAACGGTGATATGCTTGCTGGTGACAATACAAAATGGTAATGATAAGGTCGGAAAGCGGGTTCCGAGCACCGAAGTACCGAAGAAGTTGCAATCGGGATTTAACGCTTAGATGATGATGATGACAGAAATATTTGATAAGTATACTAAGAATTTTGTATTGCAATAAATCTAACAGTATAACTGGAATAATTGGTATAAATAATTGTGATTATCATTACTCATATAAATCGGTGATTAGACAAGTATCAATTCAACCAATCTTACTATTATTTATACTATTCGTAGTAGTTCGACGTACCGCGAACTAATTGCTCCCTGCATTACTCGGTTCAATGCACTACACGGCACTAATGTTATTTTTATTCTGAGATAATAATGTAATGATCAATATGAATCACTCGGATACTCTCAAAATAAGTTTATTTTGAGAGTAACTTTTTAATTCGGTCATTAAGTAGGTATCATGTTTGTCCGTTACAATCAATACGATTAAGTTAAGACACTTTACTTATTATTTGAAGCGTCATTGTTATATTATATTGTTGAGTACAACAGACTTCTACGCGTTCTTTTACTGCATACAGAAGCTTTCATTTTTTGAGCTTTCAGTGTTGAGATTTGGGGTCCCAACAGTAAGATATCCCAGGAAACGAACAGTATCTACACAATTGGCTAAGACGCATTGGCGAGTTGCACGTTACAATGACCTAGGTATACAGGATTCTTCCTGGGGCTTTTTCATCGTCGGTACGTGGCCATTGTGATATGCACAGTAGGCGAGAATAACCCGTAGGATTAGAACCACGTACCTTAGATTCAATAACTGAGGAAGGAAAGAACCTGAATCCCCAACCACAAAAGGAATTTTCACTTGTGAATATAGTATATATTTTGGTGTGATTCCTCCCACATTAATAGATATTAATAAACCATAAATATAAATGACAGCTAATTCCATAACAATTTCCTGTCGAAACTGCTTACTCAAACTCGTGAATATTATCAAGATCTGTTCACTAGTTTAACAAGCCGTGACACTTGGAGAACTTTTCTCACGAACTTTATTAAACGCGGGAAAGATAAAGTTCGATTGAGACGTGAGGCGCCACGGTCGTAGGGTTGCCATGTGCACGTGAATCGTTATTCAAAAAGGCTACATTATTATCATCATGCGGTTGCCACCAACAGCTGCCGCCAAACTTTCACTTCGAACCGCTTTTGTACTCGCATATAAAAAAGTTCTGATGGTTTAGAGGTAAATCTGTGATGGTTTTATGTAGCTATCGTCTGTTCGTTACTTTGGCGGTCACAATAAAAGAGTAGGCCTCCAGCCTGGATCGGAGGAGCACTCGAATGCATATATATCTCTTCGGCCATCGGGCAATAGACACACTGGGTTGTTTTACTGGGCATACAAACGCCACGCGTCCCCTTGTCAACTGTGGAGGCACACGGACACATTACCCAAGATTTCCATACTACCTTACCGCGAGCACCCGAACGATGGCAAGTGCATCAAGCATTCCCTCCTCATGAAAAATGCTCACCAGATTACAGATGCAGTCGACCTTTGTTCCGAAGACCTTATAAGTATTTCAAAATATTAAAATGAAAATAAACTAGAATAAACTTAGTTTAATTTGGCAACATGCTTGTTACTTACTTGTACAATTTTTCTATCGTGTGCTATTCTTAAAGGCTACGTCAAAGTGTATATTGGCTAATTGGTAATATTATGACATATTGGCTATTCGAATGAGGTTTAGTAAATTATGTTTGTAAAATATAAAGAAATATTTGGTTTCCTCATAGATAGATAGATAGATAGATTTGCGCATTTTACAAGACAACTTCCGTGGCGTAATAGCTAACGCACACTCCGCAAACGTCAGAACGTTTGCGGAGGTCACGGGTTCGATTCCCGTCCCGCGTATGGGTGTTTATGTATAATATGTATTAATTTACAAAAAACTAAATGTGTAGTATATTTGTATTTTGCAACGTGTTGGGCCCCAAGCCTGTCTGGATGGCAACCCCACTGGGTCTATAAGTATGCCGTCATAATAACCTTGTGTTGTGTTCCGGTATCACTGACCCAGGTTCCTGTAGCCATATGGGACAACAGCGTGTTCACGATGACACTGGCGTTGCAAACACCCATAGGCGACGGTAACTGTTAAATTCTAAGTGGGCCGTCAACCTGTCTGCTGTCCTACAGCAACAAAAGAAATTAGTTGTCTAGTACCCATAACACAAGTGCTAGTGAAATGTTCAAATACATTTATTAATAATTAGATCACAATTCCCGACCGGGGTCCGGGATCAATTCTCACGATGGTATGCACTTAGACGGGTTTCACCAATTTTAGGCGGAGACCAAAGCTAAACAGTGGGGAGTTATGAGCTGTTAATATAAAATACGCAGCCCTATTAATATCGTTACATGAACTAGCCATATTTGACAGCGCACAAGCCAATACCCGCGCCAATTTTGGTATATCGCGATCAAAGATAAGCAGACACATCAAAGCAAATCCTCTCATTGACATGACAGTGGTATATTCTGCCTAAGCTTTCACCTGATTGTACCGATAAAATTGATCACGATTGTTTGTGAAGATCTGACATATTAAATTTGTAAGTCGTTTGGATCTGTATGTAATGTTTTTTGGATATGCTGTGATTTGATATGATGAATCGATTAATTGGTGTAAATTTAATATATTAATCGGTCAATGTAAATCACGTCGGATTTATTTTCAATTATTAGATTAAGATTTAGAGTGTCATATTAACCTGGAAACGTTGTTCTGCCATATGAATTTATACAAAAGAAAAAGTAGTATATGCCTTTCTCTAAGGTCCAATCTATACAGAAATTCATCAAAATTGGTTCAGCGGTTTAGGCAAGAAAGCGTAACAAACAAACAAACTCACTTTCATATTTATAATACTATTTGTAATAGTAGGATGATTAAATAAACAAACAGACGCGGAATTTTTTAAGGGAAAAACATACATTTGAGTCCCTTTAACTGCGAGGAGCCGGAGTTGTATGTGGGACTCCTTGAGAATACCCACTAAAACCTAGCTATCCTATTGCCTAGTGACTAGTGCTTGAGCCCTCGGACACATGGGTTAGCCAATATCGTGGTCCAGGCCGGGCAAACTGACGCAGTCTATACAAACCTATATTTTCTACGACTGTAATGAACATTTTATGATAAATAATAATTATAATTGGTATTAGAATATTTTAATTTTGTATAAACAACATTTATCGGTCAATAATTATAATTCGATTATTTTTTTTAAACTAAATAAGGAACTGAAGACAAATATAAAAGAAATAGAGAAGGAATTTGGCTAATACTCCAAGTAAAACATATATGAGTATATTCATAAGTCTTTAAGACCCCTAGAAAACGAGTAACGTAAACATTTACTCAGATTAGAACAAACGCTTGCAAGTTATACTAATTGAACCTCGAGACCAGGCATACCCGGTAGCCATGCCTAATCGTCGTCGTGCATATTATCGCTAGCCAAATTAGGCACAAAACGACGACATTAGCCTAACTGCTGCCTTATCTTTGTCGGTACAGTCAGGCAGTCTGACACAGTTGTTTTGTAAATACCATTTCGTATTCAACCCGTGTACAGTTGGAAACAGAATACTGTTTACATTGTACAGGTGCGTTTCTCTGATTGAGTTAAAGATGGTGACTTACGTAATACTGCAACGTGTATTCGATACAGGCCATGTTTATTCAAGTTTTATGTAATACGATTCTAAATCGGAGTATCGTTAAGAGCGTATTCTTGAAATTGAGCAAGTCTTTAATCAACATATTCATTCGTCTATGTCTAGTAAATAGTACATTCGCTGGGGAGTTTGTTTCGCTATTTCTTCTCTAGCCAACGTTTTTTATTGGAACCGGTAGTAGATTCTTGACATTCAATAAATGATCTGTAAGATGTTATATTGAAAAAAAAATTTGATTTGATCTGAGTACTCGATAATGTTTACAGAATGAAACTTTAAAGGTTTTTAACACGCACTGTGATTCACGGATGTGAAAATGACTTTTATTGTTCTAGAATAATCAGTACAGGAAAATACAGCAAACCCTACAAAACTGCTGGTGAGGTTCTGGCACATTGTTTACCTTACGGCATTTTGGCGTTAGGTGGCAATTGCTCTTGAAAAATCAAATAACCACATTTATTTCCTTGAGCACAAGCAACACTGTTAGCAAGCAATATACTAATATGTGTCGTATTAGTGAATAATCGCAAGATTGGTCCCATGGTACCCTCCAGATATTTGGAAAAGATTGGTGTCATGCGGAGTTTTGTTGGGTAGCACTAATGATCTCCAACTTAGTAGTAGGCTACTTCAAAAGCTGCCGCTTAAGACTTACTTAGGAAAAATGGAACGGATACACACAGACGTGCATAATGTCTGCCACGATCCTCGACGTAAACGAATGTATTCCAATTCAAACACCAATAATTTACCAATTCGACGGACAAAATATTAAGAATCTAAGAAATAATTTACTCACAAAGTATAATACAATACGCACCCTATTGAGAATGTTACCACTATCTAAATAATACATCGACAGGTTAACAATCAATAATAGTCCATGTTTTCCGTGGTCAAACATCACACACTTTATCCGTACAGGGGCGGAGAAAGAATAATAATAACCTCTGTGGCCGGTGTCGGCCTGTCGTAAAAGGCGATAAAACAACCCAACCTAGCTACGTGGTACGGCCTCAAGCCCGTCTGGATTGCGACCACCTTTGGTCTTAAGTATGCCGCCATAATAACCTTGTGTTGTGTTCCGGCATTAGTGACCCAAGTTCCTGTACCCTTATGGGACAGCAGCGTATTTGCGATGCCACTGGCGTTGCAAACACCTATAGGCGACGGTAACTGCTAAATTCTAAGCGGGCTGTCAGCCTGTCTGCTGTCTTACGCAATAAAAAAAAAAACTTCCTCCCGGAGCTCGAGCGAAGGTATACGGGGTGGTTTAATGGGTATAGGTACCACTTGCATCCCCTTGCCAATAGTGCGGACGAACGTAATGCTGGGGACACAACATTACTCCACTGCGCTTTTCTCCAAGCGCCAGGGTGTATGCATTTCTAAGCTTTCAATAAAATGTCCAACTTTTTTTTTATATAAATTTTAAAACTGTTAAATTTTATATGTAAATAGATTTTTTTGCTGTAGGACAGCAGACATGCTGACGGACCACTTAGAATTTAGCAGTTACCGTCGCTTATGGGTGTTTGCAACGCCAGTGTCATCGCAAACACGCTGCTGTCCCATAAGTGCACAAGAACTTGGGTCACTAATGCCGGAACACAACACAAAGTTATTATGGCGGCATACTTAAGACTAAAGGTGGTCGCCATCCAGACGAGCTTGAGGCCCTACCACGTAGCTAAGGTGGGTTGTTTTGTCGCCTTTTACGACAGGCCGATCCCGGCCCCAGAGATCAGTATTCTTTCTCCACCCCTGCACGGATAAAAGATATTGGATTACATAAATTACATCACTTTCAAATAAGCTTTTCTATACTACTATTATAAAGAGGAAAGATTTGATTGTTTGTTTGTTTGTTTGTTTGTTTGTTTGTTTGTTTGTTTGTTTGTTTGTTTGTTTGCTTTGAATAGGCTCCGAAACTACTGACCCGATTTAAAAAATTCTTTCATTGTTGGGAAGCTACACTATCCCCGGGTGACATAGGCTATATTATATTTTCAAAAAAATTAGGGATCCTTACTAAAACTCCAATAATGTAACCCAAAGTGTAAAAAAATTACCTAAAATATTATTTAAATCGGGTGCGTTGCGAAAACTATTGATGATAGAATAAAATAATGTACTACAACTTTGCAGAACACATTATTATTTACAAAAAGTGTCGCGACAGCATATGTCTAACTATTATAGTTATGCCACAATAAGTGTTTTTTTATTTCAATAATTCAATTGAAATGCCGCCCCTAGAAAAGGCTCTTTATTTGGATCTTGGTATTAATCCTTATCAAAATAAATTACTTCATATTCAAAACGGCTTCACTACCTTCATATAACTTTTTGATTTATTCAATTCGGATATTCCATTCGAAAGATATCACGAGTTTAAAAATGTAAGTATTAGAAAAATGTTGCGTGGTAGCCGCTCACCCTGTTCGGCTAGCTAGACAGCACCTTATGCAATGTAGGCGTGCGTCACTGGGGTTTTTACAAAAATTAGAATACTTATTAAAAAATAACGAAAATAAATAAAAAGTAATAACAAAAAAATCATTAAAATAAAAGCTCATAGAAATAATAATATTCAAATTTTCTTTATAATTTTATTTTTTTAGTAACCTGACGCAAATAGAAGGGTTTGCCCTCAGGGGCGCTCCTCTGTCCGAGGAGTGCACGGGTGTGCGTACCCGAGGTGCCCGAGCATCCGTCGCTTCACTCCCCTCTCCGTTCGAGGCGACAGAGTCCTCCTACCTTTCTTTCCGTCTACCTCTTACACCCTTTCCAACTTAGCTCTCTGTTCGTGGCGTGGTCCTCGGTGGGATGATTGCGAATACTGATTGGGGTCCCTGGTTATACCCAGGGACCTGATTTGGTAGTCGAAACCATTCCTATTTCGACTGCGCCTGCACAGAGAGTGTTCCCGGGGCGGGAATTGCATCCTCGCTGTCAGTTGGTCTTACTGGGCCGGCTACGATGTCAGGCGACTCTGCTTTTTCTGGAGTGTCGTCTGGTAGTCGTACCCACGCCTGACTAGCACGCGACGGGGATGTGAGTCCCGTCCGGAATTAGCCGCGGACCTGTCGCTCCCGGCCCTGGTTCTGTCCATAGTCGGGGGCGATCCTGGATGGACGGCCGTCGCCTCCTTTTGCGAGGCAGTAGTGTCTGCAAGAGAGGTGGCGGAACGGGAGCGAGAGTCCGCCAGCGCACTCCCCTCCCGCCAACGTAGGCCGCGTCGTCGGCGCCGGAGGGCGGGCAACGATCTCCGGCTGCCGTAGAAAGCGGCCGCGGGCGGCCCCTCGGGGGAGGATCCGCCGCCCGCACTATTGCCGCTAGGGAGAACGCCCCGTGCTGTTCCGCAGCCCCCCTTAACTCCTAGAGTTGTTACAAGAGAGCGCCGGGGGGACGAAACCCTGACCCCTTGGCGCCAGCACTTTAGAAGGGGCCCGCTTTAAGACAAAGCGTGGGCCGGCGCCGGCCCGGGCCACGAGATCGGCAGGCCATATATCCGTGGGCCCGGGCGTAGGCGATAGGAGAACAGCGGGGTTTTTTAGTGGGTAGTCGGATGGTCGAACATCTTTTCCGGAGTCCCTTATATCCCTCGATCCCCCCGGGCCGGGGGAACCCGTCAAGAGAGGTTTTCCCCGAGACCGAAAAAAATAGAAGGGTTTAATTTTTAATTTTTTGTTAACTACCCGTGCGAAGCTGGGACGGGCTGCTAGTTACCAATAAAACAAAAAACGAATATTGTTTGTTTTGAAATACAAATAAGTTACATTAGTCAGGAACAATGTATGTGAACATCGCATCACAAAACAACAGTAAGACGTGTTAACCAATAAACAAACGTAACAATACAGGTCTTACAATGTTAGCCTGTATTTCTAGACTACTGACTAAACAAAGGGTTCTCCGAATGTATTTACGATTATAAATATCTCTCGAAACTACTGTGTGGGCGTTTGTTGAAATGTCAGGTTTAGCAAACGTATTTACAACATGACTTTGGTTTAAATGAAGTGGTTACAGGCATTGTGGTACTATAGAACGATTAGATAATGATGATGAGAGATTGATTGGATAATTTTTTTATTGCTGTACAACTATATGGCCTACTTAATATTATAAAGCAGTTAGTCCATTGATGTTTGCGACGCCAGTGTAACGGTTAACACTAAGCCAGAACACAACACAAGGTTATTGCCGGCATATAGATCCCCAGAGTTCTATCGTAAAAGCATACATGAACTTGCGTTTAGATGGCAGCAATGTATACAGATAATGAGGGTAAGTATTTTAAAAAAAAGCAATTTTTCAGTAAAAATCGGCAATTTCATACTTTAACCCCTAATAATTATGAGGTTATAAACTACTTAACGGAGACCGCAAGTTGAAATTTCTTTTCCTGTCTTTTGAAGTGGCCATCTCAACTGACAATGGGAACAAAAGAGACAGTTCCGGGCAGTTTCGAGATCGACAAACAGTGTGTTTTCATTTAACATATGGTTAGTTGTTCTTTGAGAAAGCGGGATAGGAAACCACAACAGCTGTAATAATTCTGTTTTTATTAGCTTAAAATGTTCATGTTTTAAATAAAAATACTATACTAACTATAAAACCGTATAAAGATATACAAAGTGTTGATGAAATACAATAGTTAAAAAAAGCTCTGCTTAAGATACAAATATAGAAACAGAAATATTGATATATATAAAAGTACACAAAGTTAATATAAACTGTGTCAGAAGATGGCGCGTTAATATTGCAAAAAAAATTGACTTATAATCTTTATTAGCATAAAACACGGTTAAGTGATTTTACATAATTATTTCGAACATCATGATTGCCAATAAAATTAGCATGCTAATATTTAATCATAAAATTAAAAGTACACCTACACTTGAATATACAAAAAAGACTAGTATTTCCAAGTAAAATAGTTTTTAAGGTAAAATGAATGTTTAAATTATAAGCAAGTCAAAAAAATTATATTGTCATATTATTGAACAAATAATCGTCATTAGTGAAGAAGATAGTCAATTTCTTGAGGCCCCTGGATCTAAATATTATTATTTCTGTCAATTATACTTATTTATCATTTAAATATTGCTGTATTGAGTAGTAATATTAACTTATTAATAATTTCTTAAGTTGATTTTTAAATATACTTGTTTTTAATGTTTTTATTTGTTTTGGTACTTTATTGTAAATAATAGGGACCATGCATACAACACTTTTCCGAAACAGCGCTGGTTTTGTCTAACTTGCTATTAATAAAAGTCGGGTAATCCCTAATTATTTGAAAATATAATATAGCCTATGTCACCCGGGGATAGCTTCCCAACAGTGAAAGATTTTTTAAATCGGGTCAGTAGTTTCGGAGCCTATTCAATGCAAACAAACAATCAAAACTTTCCTCTTTATAATAGTAGTATAGACTATCGCAGCCTTTCTTGGATGAATAAAAAAACAGGTGTATGTGATACGGTCAGAGTAGCCCATTTCCATTGCCTTTTCTTACTTTAATAAATTAGTTTTTTGCTTTGTCCCCTTTTTACACTTTTGTGGTTAGTAGTACAGCTTACTGGCGTCAGATCTTTATAAGTAGTGTTTAGTGTGTTTGGTTCAGAGTTTTACCATTAAATAGATTGTGCCTGACTGTCGTATTCTTGCGTTTCATATAGCTCAATATTTAGTATGGAATCGGTCCGACCGATTAGTTCGGGAACGAAGTCCACTGGATTTCATAATTCATCAGCTAAGGCTAATCATACAGAGTAATTTGATGGTCTTTGTGGCGCAACAAGTTCGCACGTTGACCTGCGATCAGTTTCAATTCCGCTTTCGAGTCACGTTGATTATATACAATATATATATTTAATTAGTAGTTATACTAACTGCCTAGTTGCCATAACACAAGCGCTCCACTTCTTTGGGACAAGATGACGCTGTGTGAATTGTCCCATAATTATTATCTGTGTAGGAGCGGAGAAAGAATACTGATCTCTGCGGCCGGGGTCGGTCTGTCGTAAAAGGCGACAAAACAACCCACCCTAGCTACGTGTTAGGGCCCTAAGCCCGTCTGGATGGCGACCACCTTTGGTCTTAAGTATGCCCCCTTACAGGAAAGCAGCGTGTTCGAGATGCCACTGGCGTTGCAAATACCCATAGGCGATGATAACTGTTAAATTCTAGGCGGACCGTCAGTGTGTCTGCTGTCCAACAGCAATTAAAAAAAATATTTATATTATTATTGTTAACGCCATCTATTCCCACCTCTATAATCGACTACCTATTTCCCTTCCCTACTCGCATCCCTTCCCTCACTCTCTTCCTTCTACTCTCTAACCATCGCGCCGCTTAAAAAAAAAATGCTCTCTAACTAAACCAATTTAAACGATAAACTGTTATAAAAAATACAGAGTTATTAAGTTTACGTAGTAACTAATACATAATCTGTGTAATAAGTGTTGCGATATAACCGAAGCAACAAACGACCTCAAGAGTCAAGACGCAATCGCATCGAAGGAACACGCAAGGTTAGAATTCCTCTTTCCTATACAAATATATCCTACAACCCCCTTTTTTGGTCCCCACGACCCGGATAAAACGCATAAAACACGTATCACACCACATATTATCGTATTTTATAATATTCACGCATATTTCTCAACTTTTCAACCGCATCGCCACGCTGTGTACCTGACGCCATATTGTAGGTACGCCACTCAAATTCACTCAAATTCACACAATACTCATACGCAGCTCACAAACGCTCATTTATTTTCACTTCACAACGCATTTTACATAAATTACGCTACATATTTATAGTTTTTTTGTTAATATTCCCGCTCAACTCGCAACCCGCAAATTGTGTTTCTTAAAACCAAACACATTTATATTACAACTTATTTTTTATATTACTCATTTAATTCATTAAAATGGCAAAAGCAAAACAACATTATGAAACTCCCATTGATACCACAGTTTTATTATTAGAAGCAAAAAAAGATAGTTTTTTTGAAATTATACAAGAGGTCTATGACCTAAGCCTCAAAACAGACCCAGATTCAAGGGCACAGTTTCTTTCCCGTTTAAACTCCATTGATAAAACGCGTTCCGATTTTATTGAAATATTGGATTCACTCATTGCTGCACAGTTAGCATGTAATCCACACTCAAAACCGAACTATATGCCATTCCATGCATTTGATCAGTTATATTGTTGCATAAAAGAAACCGCTAACTTATTAAAACAAGAAAAAACAGAAATGCTCAATGGACAACAAGCTGATTTCTTAAATAGAAAATTACCTCCACTCAATCTCGCATCATTTGATGGCAATCCTTTAAATTGGCAAACATTTTATGAAAACTTTAAAACTTTAATACATAATAACAAGCATCTCTCAAACGCTGAAAAAGTTCAATACTTAATAGGATGTATTTCAGGCAAAGCGCTAACAGTCTGTGCAGGTCTGACTCCCACCGCTGACAATTACACTATAATATGGGACTCTCTTATTGAAAGATATCAGGATACTAGGATCCAAGCATCAATGTATTTGGATACCATGATACAAAGTAAACAATTTAAATGTCTTGAATCATTTATTGATCATTTTTGTACAGCTGAAGCCGCACTTAGACGTTTGAATGTGAACAATTTATCTGATTTTATTATTACTCATATAGCCCTTAGCAAACTAGACAAAGAAATTGTTACACAATTTGAACAATCACACAAAGATATTAGTTTTCCTTCTTTTGAAAATTTAACCAAATTTTTAAAAGAGCAAATTAAAATTCAAACTCTTCGCACTCCATCCTCAAGTCAAATATCTAAAACTAATATAACTTTTAATAGAAAATCTTCTCGCACTCATGCTTTTGTAATTAACACCAATAATTATCAAAGTACAGGTAGCCGCTATTGTGTTATTTGTAAAATTCAACAATCTCATCCTCTTTATAAATGTGAACATTTTCTCAATCAAAACCCTTATACTAGAAGCAATCTAGTTAATAAATATGGTTTTTGTAAAAATTGCTTAGGCTTTCATAGTATTGATATATGCAAATCTGTAAACAGATGCTCACAGTGCCAACGTAAGCATCATAGTCTGTTACATTTTGATAATACATTATCTCAGCCCATTAATGAACCCTGCACCTCGCAGTCGTATAACTCACTTAACCATAGGAACAATAATGTTTCAACCACTATGAATCATCCCCGCGCCGCAGCTCTTCCGATCGCATCTTCGCCCCACCGGACCCGCGCGCCCGCGCATCCCGCCGCGCGTACCTCAGACTCGCCCGCCGCGCACCACCTCGCCCCTCATGCTTCCACGAACTTCGCTCGTGTTCCGCACAACATCGTTTCAAACTCCAACCACCCGAATACAACAGAGCTTGCTTCGATTCCGCTAGCGCGCGAAAATATGAATGACTTAGCTTTATCAACTACTACTTATACGCAAAATAAATCGCAAAATAATACCATATTGTTACCCACTGCATTAGTTTACGTTTATAATAATTCTATACCCCAGCAAATTCGAGTTTTCTTAGACTCAGGTTCCATGAGCAATTTTATTACGAAAAATTGTTGTGAACGATTAAATTTAAATATAACTCTCGCGCCTTCGGCTATAAAAGGTATTGGCGAATCGCAAACCATTTGTCTTGGCTTTACTACTTTTCAAATCTTCTCTCGCTTTGATTCTCGTTGTTTTTACACTATTAACGCTAGGGTAATAGAAACAATTACGGACCGCTTGCCACATACGCATATTGACACTTCGCAACTTTCGCATTTACGCTATCTACCTATGGCAGATGATTGCTTTGACACGCCCGCAGCAGTCGATTGTTTGATAGGCAACGAACTGTTTCCCTTCATGCTTGGGTGTGATAAAGTCGTATCGCCGCACTCTTCGGTTGTGGCTATAAAATCTACGTTAGGATACATTACGATGGGTAAAGCAGACTGCCGTCAGTATCCTCAACGCGACTCAACTCCTGAGGTCTTCTGTTGTACAACAGAGGAGCTGTCGCTCGAAACGCTCACGCAACGCTTCTGGGAGATTGAAAGCGTCCCAAACAAAACTCACGTAAGTCCTGATGATGAGGCTTGCGAACACTTATTTCAAAATACTCACTCCCGCGACGAGACGGGTAGATATATCGTACATTTACCCTTTAAGAAAGATCCGTCTAATCTCGGTGACTCATACTCTAACGCAAAACGTCGACTTTTTCAATTAGAAAAGAAGTTAGATTCTAATATTCAGCTTCGCGAAGATTATAATAATACTCTTCAATCATATATAGATAATGGTTATTTAAATAAAATATCAAATGCTGCTCATAATGCTAATTGTTACTATATACCGCACAGAGCTGTATATAGGCCTGATAAACCAACCTCTCGGACGCGTATCGTTTTAAACGCTAGTTGTCAAACTACGACTAAAAAGTCTCTTAATGATTTGCTATATATCGGCCCCAATTTACAATCTCATATTTTTGATCTTTTACTTAATTTAAGAATGTTTTCCACCGCCTTGTCCGCAGACATTGAAAAACATTATTTTCAAATTAAACTCACACCATCGCATCACGCTTTTCAACGCATTCTATATAGATTTAATTCTACAATGAAAATAGATACTTATGAATTTTCTCGTGTTTCATTTGGCATTTCAAGCTCACCATACCTCGCTATGAGAGTAATTCATCAGCTCGCGAATGATAACATTGACAAATACCCGCTCGCCGCCTATGACGCGAAAAATAACATGTACATGGATGACTATATTAACTCTGTAGATGGTATAGAAAAGGCCGAATCCACTTACCGAGAAATGGTAAGCATGTTCAAATTAGGTGGTTTTAATTTAGTTAAATGGATATCTAATGATGAAAATCTCTTAAATAAAATTCCCTCTTCTCAAAAAAGTCCTCAAATTATTAATTTTGACTCAATGGAAAATAAAAAAATAATAGGAATACAATGGCATCCGAAATCGGATATTTTTACTTTTAAAATTAACTCTGATACTCGTGAATATACGAAACGCTCCATCTTATCAGTCACCGCTCGCCTATTCGACCCTCTAGGTCTGATAGGACCTGTAACTACATTCATGAAACTTCTTGTTCAAGAATGTTGGAAGTTAGGTCTCGACTGGGACACCCCAATACCCAAATCGCTCTCTCAAAAATTTAAACAATTTATAAACGAACTCTCATATCTCGAACACATTAAAATCCCTCGTCATGTAGGAATATACTCTTCATCTCAAATCACTCTAGTAGGCTTCGCAGACTCAAGCGAACACTGTTATGGTGCCGTAGTTTATATTCGTGTTTCGGATACGACAGACCACAACGCTTCTGTTTACTTACTTACTTCAAAGTCTAGGGTCTCCCCACTTAAGAAAATGTCAATTGCTCGCCTCGAACTCTGCGCCGCACTTTTGTTAGCAAATGTTCTCAACGCTGTATATGATGTATTTATTAAACGTTGTGAAATAAATAATATTTACGCTTTCTCAGATTCCACAGTAGCTCTTACTTGGATTCATTCGCCTGCTTATAAATTTCATACTTTTGTCGCAAATAGAATTACAGATATAAATTTAAAACTTCCCGCCAAACATTGGTTCCATATTAATGGCATGGAAAATCCCGCAGATATAATTTCTCGTCCTATAACTTCTAAAGAACTATTAACTCGTAATCTCTGGTTTCATGCCCCTCCATGGGTTTCATCTCCTATTTCTCAATGGCCTATTCAACATTTCCAAGTAAATACAAATAGTCAATTTTTTGAATTTAAACCTGTTACATTAACAGTAAGTAAAGTTACCTCTGACACTCTACATCCCATTCAAATCCTTTCTGATCGCATTTCTAGATGGTCAAAGTTACTTCGCATTATGGTATATGTACTACGATTTTGTAAACTTATAAACTCTAAAGATTTAATTACCGCGTCAGATCTTGATTTCGCAGAACGTTATATTATTCGCTATGTTCAAAATAAACACTACCTGCAAGATATAATAGCACTAAAAAATAATAAACTTTGTTCTAAAACTTTAATTAAACTCCACCCTTTTTTAGATAATGACATATTAAGAGTCGGTGGACGTTTAAGTAACTCGCAATTAGACTACGGTCAAAAACACCCTATTATTCTTCCCGCTAAAGAGCGCGTAACGCAACTCATAGTCGAACATTACCATATAAATAATCTCCACACTGGACCCTCATTGTTACTCGCGCTACTAAGACAGAAGTTCTGGATTATTGCAGCTAGAAATCTAGTTCGTCAAAGAGTCCATAAGTGCAATTTATGTTTTAGATTAAATCCCAAGTTTCACTCACCACAAATGGGAGATCTTCCCGAATTTAGAGTTTCGCAGGTGAAAGCTTTTGTTTTCACATCTGTCGATTATATAGGACCATTTTTTATAACACATGCTCGCCGCAGAGGTATTAAAAGTCAAAAGGCATATATATCTCTTTTTGTATGCTTAACCACAAAAGCAGTTCACTTAGAGCTAGTCTCAGATCTAAGTTCTGATTTGTTTCTTGACGCCTTTAAACGATTTATCTCTAGAAGAGGACCAGTTTCTATGATTTATAGTGACAGAGGCACTAATTTCATTGGCGCAAAAAACAAATTAGATGAAATTTATACTTTAATACAGTCCACATCTCATAATAATTACATAGCTCATCACTTAGCAGAATCTCGTATTCAATTTAAACATAGTCCGCCATATGGCCCTCATTTTAACGGTCTCTGTGAAGTAAATGTCCGCTGTGTCAAAACTCATTTATTTAAAATTATTGGTACACAAATCTTAACATACGAAGAATTCTCTACTGTTATTGTTCAAATAGAAGGATTGCTGAATAGCAGACCTTTATGTATTTTAAGTTCAGATCCCTCAGACATTTCCGCTTTAACCCCCAATCACTTTCTCAATGTAACTCCGATGAAGTATTTACCCGCTGAAGACTTATTACAAATACCTGACAACCGCTTAACGCGTTATCAATTATTAACAAAACTCACTCATTCATTTTGGCAACGTTGGAGCCAAGAATATTTAACTTCTCTGCAACAACGGCAGAAGTGGAATACGCCCTCAAATCCTATAGAAATAGGTAATATAGTAGTTTTAAAAGATTCTAGTTCACATCCGCTTTGTTGGCCATTGGGTATTGTAGAGAATGTATATCCTGGAAAAGACAATATAACCAGAACTATAAAGGTACGAACAAAGTCTGGTACGTACATTCGGCCTGTAGTTCGGGTTTGCCCTTTACCGTCTCAATAAACTCTTTTTTTCACTCGTTATTTTTATCTCTATTTAATTAACGCACACTCTTGTTATTATATAATACTTACTCACTTATTAACTCACTCACTCATTTATCAACTCACTCACTCCTTTATCAACTCACTCACTCACTTATTAATTCACTCATTCACTCTCTCAACTATTCTAGAGGGAAAACCTCTAGGCCGGGGGGGTTGTTAACGCCATCTATTCCCACCTCTATAATCGACTACCTATTTCCCTTCCCTACTCGCATCCCTTCCCTCACTCTCTTCCTTCTACTCTCTAACCATCGCGCCGCTTAAAAAAAAATGCTCTCTAACTAAACCAATTTAAACGATAAACTGTTATAAAAAATACAGAGTTATTAAGTTTACGTAGTAACTAATACATAATCTGTGTAATAAGTGTTGTGATATAACCGAAGCAACAAACGACCTCAAGAGTCAAGACGCAATCGCATCGAAGGAACACGCAAGGTTAGAATTCCTCTTTCCTATACAAATATATCCTACAATTATAACAACGTTTTCGTCATGAGGCAGTGGTAGAAGACATTTCCCCTCTACTACGCATGCGCGCTACACCGCTTGTCTTCTTGCTTCGTCCGTCATTTCGTTTATCCGCTGTAAGAAAACATATATCACTTAACACGTAGTGCTTATGAAAATCGTTGTCTCTTTAATAACTTTATATTAAATGAAGATATTGCAATATTTTTTTTAGATAAGGTCTATCTACCAAGTGAATAAGAAATTAAACTTAGAAAATTTAACTGAAATCTATCCAGTAGTATTGATGTAATGCGCGCACAACTGCAGACCTCTATCATTTTATTTATATAGATTCATTCATAATATGAGTAACCTATCATGACATTTAAAATAGTTTATTAAAACTTATTTAAGTAGGTAGATAAAAAATAAAAATGTAAAGAAAAGCTATAAATTTTGCATAACCTAAAAACATTAACTTAAATCGACGACTTTAATGTCGTCGCGGTCCACTTTGATACGCTTGCGGAGGTCACGGGTTTGATACCCGTCTTGCGTCTGGGTGTTTATGTATAATATGTATTTATTTACAAAATAAAAGCATATATATAGTTTATCAGATGTCTAGTACCCATAACACAAGTGCTACTTACTTTGTGACTAGATGGCGCTGTGTGAATTATGCCAATATATTTATTTATTTATAAAAGGTTCAATCAATTCACTTGAAATCGTAATCCCAAATCTCAGATTAAATTTACGATATGTATTTAACAAATTACATGATTTGAATGTATTATACCTCTTGATTCTTGATATCAAGGACACAATTTTGAAAAAGGATAAAATGAGGTGAACCGGTATGTGCTGGAATTTAGCGATAAAGGATATTAATTTTATTTCTGTTTAATTTCTTGAAACGGTAAAGATATTTATGTTTGTTTATATTAATTAGGAACTGTTAATATTTGGCTCTTTCATGATTTAAAAGTCGAATTAATAGGTTTGCGTTACCATTTTAGATCAACCATTTACCGCGCTGCTGACTTTTGACACTTTCATACTTTAAACAGAGATGTAGACAGTGTAATAATTATGGTACTCATTACAGACAAAAATTGTCAAAGAAGCAGAGGACGGCTTCCACCGTGCTGGACACATGCCATTCAGACTCCAAACAATTTAATTAAATATTTAGTATTCATTTCCTTACATTAGACCAAATCGGACATAAAATCTACACAGTATTAAAAATATCAACTCGTAAAAATGACAAGACAAAGAACGAAATACTTTCAAAATCGTTTTTACACTGTGCAGCTATTAAAGTACGTACACATAAAAATATCATCGGCATTACATGCGCCTGCGCATATCTCGCGCATATTAAACCACTAAGTGTGTGATAAAAACCCATTAACGACAACCGATTTATGCAATAAGGTTTCAAATGAGTTTAAAATATCTTATATAAGTTTAAGAAAAAATTTATTTAGCATTTCTTAACAAACAAATCTCAGAATGTTAGGGATGATTTTGCTTACATACAAACATATTATGCAGATTGGTCTGCAAACTTTTTGGTTCACGATGAAGGAAGATGATCATTTTTAAGGTATACCGTTCGCTTCTTAGAATCCCCCATTAATGATGCAATTGATTATCTACTAATTTCCAAATTTTCGTATAGCTCCCGATTTCATGTATAGTTTATTTGAAAACGATATATTATGTGAATACATAATAGCATTTTTTAAATCATTTAAGGTTTCGATGTGAGTTCTGCCTTCTTACTTTTTTCTTCTCAATTGCCATTGCTGCTGAAGACTCTTTATTATTATTTAAAAAAATGATATTATAAAATTTGACAGAAATATCTAAATGAATTGCCCATATCTCTTGTTCTTAAAATTCAAAAGTAAACTCACAATGTTGTATACTCGGATGAATGGCATTTTATTCAATACGGTACCTTGCATGTAAAACTTGAAAATACAGAAGTAAAGCTTAAAGGCGACCCGGTTCTATACCTATGCTCAGGCTAAATCACTCAGCAATCAAAATTTATCTAAGGTTTTTATTTCATCATACTAATTTTTTATTCACGACACTCTTTTTCATAGGTTCATAGTTAGCTTAAATATCCTACTTCAATTCGTTTAAATTTGGTTAACAGGGGCAATTACTGTGAGTTTTTACAACTCTAATAAAAGCATTGCGTCAAAAAATCATCCGCTATTTAGGAGGGTGTATATAACCTGGTAGGTGGCGTTTACTTAGGATCCGAAGACTTAATACACCCAACTAACAAATTGTGGTCTCTTTTAATACACTTTATTTTTACTGCATGTCTAAGCGATGTCTATATTGTTCAAACTTAGTATTAAATTTATAAATTTTCTAATATTGAAATATGATAGAAGACATATATATCAAAATGGAAATAAATACTATTCTTCAACTGGCGAAAGTAGATACGATGTGGCCATTGAGCATCGCCGGAGAGCACCAAATATGAGGTTAAACATCTGTACTATCCATGCTTTGTGGTTCAATATACATATTTTATTACGCTAAATGAAAAAAATATCCAGATATCATCTCCGATTCGTGCGAATAATATTCTTTATTTTTACACTTAAGGGCGATCTTTTCGCTTTCCAGAAAAACACTCTTTCTTGATTTATTCCCATCTTTAAAATGGAAAAGAATAACTTAAACCTCGCATCCTTAAAAATGTGGTTCTATATTACACACCTAACGTCGTTATTGCATATTCTCCATATTGAATAAAAAATTTACACAATAGAGAAGTTTAATCCTAAAAATTTATTTTAAAAACAATATAATACAATTGTAATATCATCCATGAGTATAGTATTTACGCAATAATGTAAATATTTGCTTAAAATATAACATTTGTGCATATATTATATACAAGTATAATGAATTTGGTCTATTTAAGTAACTTATTTAGTAACCTCAAACGATTGGTAAACCATAAAAACTAGAGAAAAGAGATTATCAATAGAAAATAAACGCCAAACAATCGTCAGTTTGGGAAAATATTGACAGAACGTTATATATATATAATATTAATTAGATGTTGAAAGTCTGGATGGTCCGAATAAATCAACCAAATTAGTTTCTCTGTAAATGAGAAACGACAATTAATTTTAACTATTCGTCTCTCTTTCACAACTCTTGCTTTTATATTTATTAGATTATTATATCTCAGAAATCATATCTTTGTAACTGTTCACGACGAACGTAAACAAACATAAAGGTATGTGCTAGACGACGGCAATACCGCATCGACGACCGAACGTGTAAATATTTAGAATTAAGTAAATTATTGCTGTTTACATAATGTTGTAGAATAAACTATATATTTTTTATGTGTTTTATTCGGGGACGTGTTAGACCTATGTACAATATTATGGGTGCGTAGGGGAATAATTATGGCTGGCACGTCCCTTAGAAGATATAATGGATAGATTGTATTAGATTTAATTACTTTGTAATAGTTGTTCCCTCCCAGCAGTAAGTCCCGGACCGATCCCTGGCATTATTATGGGTCAGGTAAGGTCCGGGTAGTTCAACCGGGGCACACGCTCCCGCAAATATGCAAAATTGCAGGTAGGTGTGTGCTCCACGACAATGCGGGTGTAAATGAATAAGGCCCCCCTCGTCCGCGCGCCTTTTATATGACGGCGGTGCGGGGCGAGGTAGGGCAAACATTACGCGCGGCGAAAAGCCATTAATATAGTTCGGTGCTTACAGATACTATTGAGAGGATAGGCTGCTGGAAGGGAGCAATATAATGAAATACGGATGAATAATGTAAATAGCGATAAGTATATTATATAAGAAAAATAAAGTTAAGGGGGTGAGGTCGGTCAGGCGCGGTAACAGAGTGGGGATAATTAGGATAAAAAGCGGGTCGAAATGGGGAAAAAGGGCACTTGTGCAGAACTGAACAGGGCGTACTCGGGTATACAGGCTGAACAGAGCGTACGCGGTTATACAGTCAGGACAGGTCGGTCATACAGGTCGGTAGCACTCGTAGGCAAAACAGGTCGTACTCGCCACCAGGAAAAAACCCCCCTCTGGGACCGCCGCCGGCCCGCATCCGCCTGCTGATCATGAAACGTCGTTTTATTGGCACCCTTCCCGCCTAAATTCAACCATACAGTCCACTGCTCTCCCATCGGCAACATCATTTGGTATGCTTCGAGCCGGATCCAGCACCAACATCATTTGGTCCTTCGAGCCGGATCCAGCACCAACATCATTTGGTCTGCTTCGAGCCGGATCCAGCACCAACATCATTTGGTCTGCTTCGAGCCGGATCCAGCACCAACATCATTTGGTCAGCTTCGAGCCGGATTCAAGAACTGGAAAATGCCGATTACTAGGAGCCGCAGCGGGAAGGAAAGCCATATCAGCAAAGCCACGGAGAGCGCCACGGAGGAGACCAGCGGGGGGGCGTCCGAGTCAGGTACGGAGACGGCAACCACAGCAACCGAAACCATAAAATGCATACCGCCCTCCGTGTCCCAGACTCGGACAAAGCCGCCGCCGGTCTTGCGCGAGCTCTTAAGTCGGGAAGGCGTACAGGAACCGCCTACATCTGCGCCGGCAACTAGGGCACAGTCAAGAAAATCCTCGGCGTCCCGTAGACGTATCGCCGAGCTGGAGATTCGGGAAAAATTGGCTGCGCTAAAATTGAAGCAAATCGAGGCCGCGGTTGAGCTTGAACAAGCCCGGCTGGAAAGGATCCGAGTTGAATCCTCAGATGACGAAGAAATAGAGGAGGATGTGGAAGCACCCAAAAAGAGGGTAGATATGTGGTTCGAGAGAATACCGAAATCTCAAGAACACCCACAACCTTCTGCCGCCGAAGTAACCGTCAAGAATGAAGAAATTATTATGGAAGGACGAGGACAGGCTGCCCGTGTCGACAATATGGCACACGGACAACGGACCCACATGGAGGGCCCACCTGCGCGTTCTAGCGGCATGGATGTCGCTGCGTTGGCGGAAGCAATAACGGAGGTGGCAAGAAATGGATCAAGGCATGCGCGCTTCGCAAACGAGCTACCATACTTCAACGGACAGAGCGGCGAATGGCTCACCTTCCGGGCAGCATTCCAGGAGTCCCGGGGGTGGTTTTCGCCAATGGAAAACACTGCACGCCTGCGTAGAAGCCTCAAAGGGACCGCCTTGGAGGCCGTAAATGCCCTGTTAATCGCACAAACAGGGCCCGACGAAATTATAAAAGCACTAGAGAGACGGTTCGGCAGACCGGACGCGCTCGTGCTGGAAGAAATGGGAAAAATCAAGGCACTACCAAGGATCACCGACAGCCCGCGGGATCTTTGTGTTTTCGCCAACAAAATAGCAAACATAGTGGCCACAGTCGACGTGTTGAAAAAACCGCAGTATCTACACAGCCCGGAGATGTTGCGATCTGCAGTAGAAAAGTTAACGCCGCTTTTGAAAAATAAGTGGTACGATTATGCCACGCTACGTAAAGAAGATGTGCCAGAATTGAAAAAATTCGCCACATTCATTAATGAAGAAGCCGACAAGTGCATCGCCTACGCCCCAGTCGAAGAAAAAACAGAAAAATATCGCCCGAAGAAAAGGGCAGAATATATTAATGTACTCAATAAGAGTGAAAAGGACAGAAGATGCGAGAAGAAAAATGGGTGTGCTATATGCAAATTAGCACACGCCCTACCTGACTGCAAACAGTTTCACAACAGTGATGTGAATAAGCGTTGGGAAATTGTGAAGAAAAGTGGTCTGTGTTTTTTATGCCTGAAAAACAAACACCGACGCACAGATTGCCGCGCCACCCCGTGTGGCAAAGGAAGGTGCTCGCTACGCCACCACCGGCTCCTGCACCACGAGAAAACACTCTTCAAGAAAGCATCAACTGTCGAAGAACCCGAGAGGACCCCGACACCCTCAGGGGAAGTATTAGCATCCGCGATGGCTCGCAGCGAAAACAACGGGACCCGCCGCGCATATCTAAAGGTGGCACCAGTGTGTGTGTCCGGCCCAAAAGGGCGACGCCACACCTATGCATTGTTAGACGAAGGAAGCACAGTGACCATAATCGACGCCAAGTTAGCTGAGGAACTTGGACTCGAAGGTCGGCGGGACCCTATGAAGATGCAAGGGGTGCAAGGAAGTGAGTCGTCACACGACTACAGTCGACGAGTCACAGCGAAGATAAGGGGCTCTTACGAGAGGGAAGAACACACCTTAAGAGACGCCCGCACCGTGCAGAATATGAGCTTCTTCACGCAAACGATATCCCGGAGAGATGTGCAGGGCTGTGCATATCTCAAGGATATTGAGAATGAGTTAATTTACCAGGAAGCTACGCCGAAAATATTAATTGGTCAAGACAACTGGGAGTTGATAATCTCGAAGGAGGTACGAAGAGGACCACGCGACAAGCCAGTCGCCTCCCGTACCGAGCTGGGCTGGGTGCTACACGGTTGCCGCACCCCGTCTACAAAGCCGGTTGCCTTATGTTCCCACTTAAGCATAAGTGAGGAGGGCGATCCCCTGAAGAAATTCGGAAAGAAAACTGGACCGCGACGAACAATTGAAGAAAATGTACGAAGAAAGAATGGAAAATTTAACGAAGTCTGGGTACGCGGAGCTCGCACTGGAGCCCCCTACCGGCGGGAGAACATGGTACCTCCCCCACTTCGCCGTAATAAATCCCAACACGGAAAAGATACGGGTGGCACACGACGCCGCCGCCAAGTATCAGGGACGCAGTCTAAACGACATGCTATTGTCGGGACCCGACCTTCTTCAGTCGCTGCCAGGAGTAATAATGTAATATAAGCAACGCTGTCGCCATCGCCGCTGATAACACCGGCTAAACGCATCATGCAAGATACATGGAAATATAAAACAGAATGGGATGACGTTATACCGGATGAATTGCAAACAAGATGGGCGAATTGGTTGAGTGAAGTTAAATCACTGTCGCAACTCCGTGTCCCACGATGTTACGAGCACAGACCCGCGCTGCAGAGGGAGTTACACACCTTTGTGGACGCCAGCGAAGAAGCCTACGCAGCAGCAGTATACATACGCATCAAGACGACGTGTGGTGCCGTAAGTGTCGCGCTGGCGGCGGCGAAAAGCCGCGTGACACCGACGAAACCTGTATCCATCCCACGGCTGGAACTGCAGGCAGCTGTGTTGGGCGCGCGATTAGCCAAGTCGGTACAACAGGGACACGACTGGGAGCTAACGCGCCGATACTTTTGGAGTGATTCGCGCACCGCCTTAGCGTGGATTCGGGCGGAGCCGCGCACTTTCAAGACGTTTGTGGCGCATCGTGTGGCGGAGATCGAAGATATAACGAAAAAGAATGAATGGCATTGGGTCCCCACTGCATCGAACACAGCGGATGATGCTACAAGGAAAACCCCCCGGGATTTCGGCCCTACGCACAGATGGTTCACCGGCCCGGCCTTTTTATACGAAGAGGAAGACAGGTGGCCGACAGAAGGGAGAACCGAGATCCTCAAGACAGGGGAGGAGAAAGAAATAGAAAATGTGTGTCAAATTGTGGGGATGCAACCGACATTAATCATCGACTTCACAAGATATTCTAAATTTGAAAAATTACTGCGAGTTATGGGCAGAGTGTTACAATTCATCGAAATATGTAAACAAAGAACACAAACAGTGGCGGCGGCGGCACGAAAAAGAAGTAAGAAAAACATTTTAAAAGATGAAGATTGGAAATTAACGCAGAAAAGATGGAAACAACGTAAAACAATTGAAAAAACGGGCACGAATGAAGATAAGAAGTACAAGATAATGGACGGAAATTTACTTATGCGCGCAGAGCGCCTACTAATATTATTAGCGCAAAAAGACATGTTTACAAATGAAACTATGTCTAAGGACAGGAGCTTAAATAATTTAGCCCTGTTCAAAGATGAAAATGGAATCCTGCGATTGAAGAGCAGGATAAGTGAGGCCCAGGATATTAGTTTCGACATGGCGAACCCTATTATCCTACAGGGTAAGCACCCGTACACAACTTTGTACATACAACGTGTACATGAAAACCTTCACCACGGAGGAGTAGAAACGGTAGTCAACGAGCTTCGGCAGCGAATATGGATAACGAGGATACGACCCTCAGTCAAGGCAGTGTTGAAGAGGTGTCTTCGCTGCCGGCTTAGGAAGGCGAAGCCGGCCCAGCCATCCACTGGGAGCCTACCGCAGGCGCGCCTGGCTCACCATGCGCGCCCCTTCACCTTTACTGGGCTCGACTATTTCGGCCCGATGGAGGTAACCGTGGGAAGACATCGAGAGAAAAGGTATGTGGCGCTGTTTACGTGTATGACGTCACGGGCCATACACCTGGAGCTCGTGGCGTCTTTGAGCACGGACTCCGCTATAAACGCGCTTCGCAGATTTATTGCGAGGCGAGGCTGCCCCACAGAAATATGGAGTGACAACGCGACGTGTTTCCGTTCGGCCGACCGCGAGCTCGCGGAGGCCTGGCGGACCTTGGAGGAGGTGGCAACCAGCCGTCAGATCGCCTGGCGGTTCTTACCGCCGGCGGCCCCCTTCATGGCAGGCGCTTGGGAGCGCATGGTGCGCTCAGTGAAAGAAGCCCTGAGCGTGACACTCCACGAACAACACCCGAGTGACGAGACGCTCGTCACGCTACTCGCCGAAGTCGAAGCCACCGTCAACTCGCGGCCCCTAACCCATGTGGCCGTGGGTCCCGATGAGCCGCCCGCCATCACGCCGAACCTGGTGCTGCTGGGGCCAAATTGCTTCATGCCAGCCCCCGGCAGCTTCGAAACAAGCGACGCGACGGCACGCGCGCAATGGAGGCGCGCGCAGTACCTGGCAGACGTCTTCTGGCGACGCTGGGTGCGGGAGTACCTGCCGCTGCTGCAACACCGGCGGAAGCCCTACGCTAGCGGGGACAGCCCTGCAGTCAACGATCTGGTCGTAATCTGCGACCCGAACCTACCACGCAACACATGGCCCCGAGGACGAGTGACGGCGGTCTACCCCGGGAAGGACGGCGAAGTTCGTGTCGTGGACGTGGTGACCAGCAACGGAAGAGTCCTGAGGCGCCCTACGAAGAAAGTCGTCGTGATACCCGTGAAGGAATCGCAGTGCGACGGCGGGAGAAATGTTCACGACGAACGTAAACAAACATAAAGGTATTAGCTATGCGGCGGCAATACCGAATCGACGACCGAACGTGTAAATATTTAGAATTAAGTGAATTATTGCTGTTTACATAATGTTGTAGAATAAACTATGTATTTTTTATGTGTTTTATTCGGGGACGTGTTAGACCTATGTACAATATTATGGGTGCGTAGGGGAATATTATGGCTGGCACGTCCCTTAGAAGATATAGTGGATAGATTATATTAGATTTAATTACTTTGTAATAGTTGTTCCCTCCCAGCAGTAAGTCCCGGACCGATCCCTGGCATTATTATGGGTCAGGTAAGGTCCGGGTAGTTCAACCGGGGCACACGCTCCCGCAAATATGCAAAATTGCAGGTAGGTGTGTGCTCCACGACAATGCGGGTGTAAATGAATAAGGCCCCCTCGTCCGCGCGCCTTTTATATGACGGCGGTGCGGGGCGAGGTAGGGCAAACATTACGCGCGGCGAAAAGCCATTAATATAATTCGGTGTTTACAGATACTATTGAGAGGATAGGCTGCTGGAAGGGAGCAATATAATGAAATACGAATAATTTATGTAAATAGCGATAAGTATATTATATAAGAAAAATAAAGTTAAGGGGGTGAGGCCGGTCAGGCGCGGTAACAGAGTGGGGATAATTAGGATAAAAAGCGGGTCGAAATGGGGAAAAAGGGCACTTGTGGAGATTACCAGAACTGAACAGGGCGTACTCGGGTATACAGGCTGAACAGGGCGTACGCGGTTATACAGTCAGGACAGGTCGGTCATACAGGTCGGTAGCACTCGTAGGCAAACAGGTCGTACTCGTCGCCACCAGGAAAAAACCCCCCTCTGGGACCGCCGCCGGCCCGCATCCGCCTGCTGATCATGAAACGTCGTTTTATTGGCACCCTTCCCGCCTAAATTCAAGCATACAGTCCACTGCTCTCCCATCGGCAACAGTAACGTAAATTATTTTTTTGTACGCGAATGTCATGTGTCATACTTCTATGACACATGACGGTGCGCAGTCTTCAGTGAGTATCAATAAGCGCGTTAAATCTAAAGAGATGATATTCTCGTTACATAAACAAACCATATTACAAGAACACTAAATCTAAAGATATTCTCTTTACACACACACACACACACACACACACACATATATAATATATATATATATACCTAGTCAGGTCATAAATTCTGTCACATGTTTAATGTAAAATAATTGTAACAAGTTTATTCATTATGTAACCATTCATATACCAAAATGAACTTAACAAAACATAGATTCTTATGACATTAAAGTTTATTCAAAATGACCTCCGTGATTTTGAATACAAGCCTTCAATCTGCGCGGCCAGTCGTCTATCGCAGCACGAACGAGGTCCATGTCAATATCGGCGGCTGCCTTAATCAAGGATGTCTTGAGTGACTCCAAATTGGGATGAGGCTTTGAGCACGCCTTTTCCTCCATGTGTTGCCATATCTTGTAATCTAACGGATTCAAATCTGGACTGGAGGAGGGCCAGTCTTCGTGCCGGATGAAGTCGATTTCACGCGCCGCCAGCCAGTCTTGTGTGCTCTTCGCTCTATGAGCTGGCGCCGAATCTTGTTGGAATACCCAGTGCCTGTTATTGAACATGGTATGAGAAACAGGTTCCACAAGGTTCGTCAGGACTGTATTTTGATACACAACAGCATTCGTTTTTACACCTTTCTCACAAAAATGTACCTCTGTTAAGCCCCAATAAGAAACTCCCAACCATACCATGAGCGAGGATGGAAAATGACCTCGTTGGACACGCGGAATACGGTTGCTCGCTTCTTCACTACTGTGTGCGTACACGTTATCATTTTGTTTGTTGTAGCTCTCTTCTACGGTAAACATTTTTTCATCCGAAAAAAGAATTTCCCGATATTTTTGTCCCGCGTACCGCTTCAACAAAGCGCGGCATCTCTTCAGTCTCAGGTCCATTAGACGAGCATTCAAACGATGTCCTGTTTTTCTTCGATATGCCCGAAGCCCTAAGTCTTCATTTAACACCCTTTTCACCGTGGTTCTGCTTAACCTCATCTGAAGGGCCAACAGTTTCTGCTTACGTTTGGGATTTCTTTGAATTCGTGCCTTCACAGCTTTTATCACTGCTGGAGTCCTAACAGACTGAGGGCGACCACTTCTTGACCTGTCATCTACACTAGAGTCTTCATTGTATCGTTTGATGGTACGATAAACGAATCTTTTGGTTATATTCAAATTTTTCAGTATGTTAAAAATTTGAATTGGCGCGTAACCGCAACGATGCAACGCAATAACTGCAACACGGTCTTCTTTAAGCGTCCACTCCATATTTAAAAATGAGTAAAATTCTAAAAGTTATACATTTTTATTTTCATGAACAATTCGAAATTCTAATTCAATAAACTTTTTTGTGGCCAGCATTCTAAAAGAAAAGTTTTTACTGTGTGACAATACTTATGACCTGGCTAGGTATATATATATATATATATATATATATATATATATATATATATATATATATATATATATATATACACCTAGTCAGGTCATAAATTCTGTCACATGTTTAATGTAAAATAATTGTAACAAGTTTATTCATTATGTAACCATTCATATACCAAAATGAACTTAACAAAACATAGATTCTTATGACATTAAAGTTTATTCAAAATGACCTCCGTGATTTTGAATACAAGCCTTCAATCTGCGCGGCCAGTCGTCTATCGCAGCACGAACGAGGTCCATGTCAATATCGGCGGCTGCCTTAATCAAGGATGTCTTGAGTGACTCCAAATTGGGATGAGGCTTTGAGCACGCCTTTTCCTCCAAGTGTTGCCATATCTTGTAATCTAACGGATTCAAATCTGGACTGGAGGAGGGCCAGTCTTCGTGCCGGATGAAGTCGATTTCACGCGCCGCCAGCCAGTCTTGTGTGCTCTTCGCTCTATGAGCTGGCACCGAATCTTGTTGGAATACCCAGTGCCTGTTATTGAACATGGTATGAGAAACAAGTTCCACAAGGTTCGTCAGGACTGTATTTTGATACACAACAGCATTCGTTTTTACACCTTTCTCACAAAAATGTACCTCTGTTAAGCCCCAATAAGAAACTCCCAACCATACCATGAGTGAGGATGGAAAATGACCTCGTTGGACACGCGAAATACGGTTGCTCGCTTCTTCACTACTGTGTGCGTACACCTTATCATTTTGTTTGTTGTAGCTCTCTTCTACGGTAAACATTTTTTCATCCGAAAAAAGAATTTCCCGATATTTTTTTCCCGCGTACCGCTTCAACAAAGCGCGGCATCTCTTCAGTCTCAGGTCCATTAGACGAGCATTCAAACGATGTCCTGTTTTTCTTCGATATGCCCGAAGCCCTAAGTCTTCATTTAACACCCTTTTCACCGTGGTTCTGCTTAACCCCATCTGAAGGGCCAACAGTTTCTGCTTACGTTTGGGATTTCTTTGAATTCGTGCCTTCACAGCTTTTATCACTGCTGGAGTCCTAACAGACCGAGGGCGACCACTTCTTGACCTGTCATCTACACTAGAGTCTTCATTGTATCGTTTGATAGTACGATAAACGAATCTTTTGGTTATATTCAAATTTTTCAGTATGTTAAAAATTTGAATTGGCGCGTAACCGCAACGATGCAACGCAATAACTGCAACACGGTCTTCTTTAAGCGTCCACTCCATATTTAAAAATGAGTAAAATTCTAAAAGTATACCTTTTTTATTTTCATGAACAATTCGAAATTCGAATTCAATAAACTTTTTTGTGGCCAGCATTCTAAAAGAAAAGTTTTTACTGTGTGACAATACTTATGACCTGACTAGGTATATTTCCAATATCTCGTAACGAAATCGACCAGATAGCTCCGCCTTAAACGTATAAACCTGAAATATATAAAGTCGAATCACGAAGTAAAAAGTTAAAATGTTTGGCATTCAAAAAGTGGAGATGAAATGCTGAGACGCGGATAAGCGCGTGTGCAAAGATTTTATCTTGCGACATTTTGAAATTTCAATATGCTTAGCTGTTTTTTTATAGGTGGAGTTAAACATATAGGTAAAGAGCCTACCAGATAGCAAGAGGTCGTCTGTGAACGTTTACATACATTAATAAATTGTATAACGCCCCTTTATAACCCCATATCGTACAGTTCTGTTTGGTAATATAATAATGCTTTAGTATAGTTTTGTTCCGGGTACAACCGAAGATTTGGAACCCTGATCAGTATTGTCATGAGCGCCTTTCGCGCCTTCTTCGTTACAATATAAATATGGTTTTTATGGTGAGAAATCGAATAACCCCCTTCCTTTGCTATGTGAGCTACCAGTAATACTCCAACTGACCCTATTTACGATACCCTGGGAATAGATGTCTAATAAATGAATAAATATAGCTTTTTCTCCGTGCAGGTGCGGAGTAAGAACTAACCCCTGCGGTCGGGCTCGGCCTGTCGTAAAAGGCGACAAAACAACCCTATATGGTAGGGCCCCAAGCCTGTCTCGATGGCAACTACCCTTGGTCTATAAGTATGCCGCCATAGTAACCTTGTGTTGTGTTCGTGATTAGTGATCCAAGTTCCTTACCCCTATAGGACAGCAGCATGTACGCGGTGCTCCTAGCGTCGTAAGCATCTAGTAAGCATAGGCGACGGTAACTGTTTTTTCTTACTGATCGAAGGTTTTTTCTTAAGTGGGCCGTCAGCCTGTCTGCTGTTCTACAGCAATAAAAAAGCTTTTATATTGTATTTGATATTTGCAATGTACAAACTTGTTGCCAAACTCAAACAAGCTGTCGATTTCTGTAGCCGTCACTAGTCTTCTAAAACGCATCGTCCTTTGTAACTATATGTACCTTCTGGCGAATTCCAAAATACCGAGTCGGTCCCTTTGTACAAATTGCAAACTATTAACGCATTATATCGCTGCGCATGCAGGTGCAAAATTAACTTTTTCCCTAGTGCAGGGCCAAATGGATGACCCTTAGAGCATTTTACAACGGAGGCGTTCCTTTAGAATGTTAATCATATTGATAAATACTAAAATCCCGGGTTTACTGAAAGTACTGTACAATGTAAAACTTTAACACGCCTAATCTCAAGTGAGACTTATTGTACAAATATATCGTAAAAAAAGCGGTGGGAAAATTTTATCTATTCAGATACTAGTACAGTCTGACTTCTAGAACCCGACAGAAAAACTTAAAATGCCCTCCTTTGCTTTTAACGAGTTAGCGAAAATAAAGATGGAATTATTATTCAAGTGGTGTGGTTACTTCATTCGGTTGTGTATGTTAAGGGCTGCCGACACTGCCATGCTGACGTTCAATTCAATTTGAACAAAAAAGCATCAATTAGCAAGATGTTGCGCGCGTGCGCCACCTATTCAGCCGTTTAGCGTTCTTTTTTTAATTAGCGTCAATTTCTTTGTTTTGTTCGCAAAATGGCGGCGTTTAATTGTGTTTGCACATCTTTGTTCAACATGCGTTGTTGAAATCGTGTAATTATATTGATTAATCCAGATTAGGTATAAGGTGAAGTATTTTTGATGGATTAAAACAATTATCGTTTACTATTTTATGAAAACAATTATGTCGTTTATTTTTCTTTTATCTAATTTTATAATCTAATTTTATAATTGTATTGTATTCGGGTCGCAACTCAGAAATCCCGGCATCGATTCAGGCAATCACGATGTTTCCTGCACCATCGGTATTTGACAATGTTGTTATACACACATTGAACTAGAAATATTATCTTGCGGTGCATGCTTCGGAATTCGCACTAATCTATACTACTATTATAAAGAGGAAAGATTTGATTGTTTGTTTGTTTGTTTGTTTGTTTGTTTGTTTGTTTGTTTGTTTGTTTGTTTGCTTTGAATAGGCTCCGAAACTACTGACCCAATTTAAAAAACTCTTTCATTGTTGGGAAGCTACACTATCCCCGGGTGACATAGGCTATATTATATTTTCAAAAAAATTAGGGATCCTTACTAAAACTCCAATAATGTAACCCAAAGTGTAAAAAAATTACCTAAAATATTATTTAAATCGCGTGCGTTGCGAAAACTATTGATGATAGAATAAAATAATGTACTACAACTTTGCAGAACACATCATTATTTACAAAAAGTGTCGCGACAGCATATGTCTAACTATTATAGTTATGCCACAATAAGTGTTCTTTTATTTTAAAAATTTAATTTAAATGCCGCCCCTAGAAAAGGCTCTTTATTTGGATCTTGGTATTAATCCTTATCAAAATAAATTACTTCATATTGAAAACTGTTTCAATACCTTTATAAAACTTTTTGAATTATTCAATTCGGATATTCCATTCGAAAGATATCACGAGTTTAAAAATGTAAGTATTAGAAAAATGTTGCGTGGTAGCCGCTCACCCTGTTCGGCTAGCTAGGCAGCACCTTATGCAATGTAGGCGTGCGTCACTGGGGTTTTACAAAAATTAGAATACTTATTAAAAAATAACGAAAAATAAATAAAAAGTAATAACAAAAAAAATCATTAAAATAAAAGCTCATAGAAATAATAATATTCAAACTTTCTTTATAATTTTATTTTTTTAGTAACCTGACGCAAATAGAAGGGTTTGCCTCTGTCCGAGGAGTGCACGGGTGTGCGTACCCGAGGTGCACGAGCATCCGTCGCTTCACTCCCCTGTCCGTTCGAGGCGACATCCTACCTTTCTTTCCGTCTACCTCTTACATCCTTTCCAACTTAGCTGTCTGTTCGTGGCGTGGTCCCCGGTTGGATGGTTGCGAATACTGATTGGGGTCCCGGGTTCTATCCTGGGACCTGATTTGGTAGTCGAAACCATGCCTATTTCGACTGCGCCTGCACAGAGAGTGTTCCCGGGGCGGGAATTGCATCCTCGCTGTCGGTTGGTCTTGCTGGGCCGGCTACGACGTCAGGCGACTCTGCTTTTTCTGGAGTGTCGTCTGGTAGTCGTACCCACGCCTGACTAGCACGCGACGGGGATGCGAGTCCCGTCCAGAATTGGCCGCAGACCTGTCGCTCCCGGCCCTGGTTCTGTCCATGGTCGTGGGTGATCCTGGATGGACGACCGTCGCCTCCTTTTGCGAGGCAGTAGTGTCTGCAAGGGAGGCGGCGGAACGGGAGCGGGAGTCCGCCACCGCACTCCCCTCCCGCCAACGTATGCCGCGTCGTCGGCGCCGGAGGGCGGGCAACGATCCCCGACCGCCGTAGAAAGCGGCCGCAGGCGGCCCCTCAGGGGAGGATCCGCCGCTCGCACTATTGCCGCGAGGGAGAAGCCGCGTGCTGTTCCGCAGCCCCCCTCAACTCCTAGAGTTGTTACAAGAGAACGCCGGGGGGACGAAACCCTGACCCCCTGGCGCCAGCACTTTAGAAGGGGCCCGCTTTAAGACAAAGCGTGGGCCAGCGCCGGCCCGGGCCACGAGATCGGCAGGCCATATATCCGTGGGCCCGGGCGTAGGCGATAGAACAGCGGGGTTTTTTAGTGGGTAGTCGGATGGTCGAACATCTTTTCCGGAGTCCCTTATATCCCTCGGTCCCCCCGGGCCGGGGGAACCCGTCAAGAGAGGTTTTTCCCCGAGACCGAAAAAAAATAGAAGGGTTTAATTTTTAATTTTTTGTTAAATACCCATGCGAAGCTGGGACGGGCTGCTAGTTTCATATATATTGCTGAGTTCAAATGGGATAGTACTTAGTTCTCACGTACCCTGTCATTGAACTTTTGAGAACAAGCATCTAGAATGTGTATTAGTGCATTTTACGATGCCTTATACGGCGTGAGGTAACTGGTGTCATTTGTGACCCCAAGATGCCGGTAAAGTTGAAGGGACGACACAAGCAAGAACTGCGTGTCACGGAGATGAATATGCTGCGGTGGATGTGTGGAGTGACGCGGAAGGACCGCGTTAGGAACTCCCGCATTCGCGGTAGTCTTCATGTCCGTGACATTGCGGATAAATTGCAGGAGTGTCGGCTCCGTTGGTATGGCCATGTTTTACGGCAACCGGATACTTACGTGGGAAACAAATGTCTGGCCATGCCGCCTCCGCCGGGCCCCGGCAGGAGGGGTAGACCCAAAAAGTGCTGGCTTGACGTTGTAAAGGGTGATATGCGTGCCAATGGGCTCACTACCAGGGATGCTGAAGATCGCGCGAAGTGGAGTAGAAAAAGTCGGAAAGCGGACCCCGGGCACCGAAACGAAAGTTTGGGTGGCAACCGGGACTAACGCTAGGATGATGATGATGACGATGCCTTATACACGAAATGGCAACTCCATTTCGCTTCTTTACTTAGTAGCTGTGGCCATAGAGCAAGTTGACAATGCTCAAATAATAGTTCTATGTCTTTTGATTTATAAACAGAAAATTAGTATATTCCTAAATAATAAGCGATATTTTTTTTATCAAGCTTCAGAGTAAACGCCCACATCATAGCAAACATGCATAAAAGCATATAATGCACCCATCATCATAAACGCTATCTTATCGTGTGAATGTACGAACAGAAAGACCTCCATGTTGACAATAATATTTATGATATTTTCCCAACCCTCACGTGTGGGTGTGAATGCGGAGATGACGGATAGAGGAGAGTGGAAGAAGAGAACATGTTGTGCCGACCCCATATAACGTGGGATAAGGGCAGAAAGAAGATTCTTTATGGCTGTTATTCGTCATTAAAATTACTTTTACTATCTAAGATTTGGAATGGTCTAAGGTTTTCCCATAACATTATGCTACGGATTTTTTCAGAAAAGGTGTTATTTATATAATTTCTTCAAAGTGGGCAGCGCCTTGGTAATACATCTGATGTTGCATACGTCCATAGGTGACGGTGACTAAAGCTAATAGGTGGACCGTTTGTCTGTCTGGTGAGCTCCAGCTATTTAAAAAATTGGTGTAGGCTGCTGAAATAGCTGGTAGCAGTAGTCGTATAGACTATTTTAAGCGACTGTTTTATTTTTCTTATTGATCAAGGTTTCAGTTACTATTATAACAAGAAACCAAGTTCTTAACATTCCATGAATTCAATGTAATGGGTTTATCTTATCGCAACGAAAGAAACTCCGAACAGATCCCGAGACCTTTTCCATACAATAACCTTCTTTACTCTTGCTACTCTTTCTGGCCAGCAAAATTTGGTATGAACCTGCTGATACAACTCTGGACACAAAGTCTTTCACAAGGGTTATAAAGGAGTGTTACTGGTACACCTTCGGCTTCTACATCTACAGCAGAAACTCTACAAACATGTTTATTGGTAAGGTCGTAATATTTATTACAAACTAGCTGACTCGGCAAACTTTGTTCTGTCATATAAAAAATATAATTTAATTACGTTCACCCCTATTTCACCCCATTCAATTTTCATTTTCGCGACAAAAAGTAGCATTTGTCCTTCTCTAAGGGGCCATCCATAAATTACGTCACCCGAATCTTAGGCATTTTTAGTCCGTCCTTGTCACAGGTTGTCACATTTTTAAAACCCCCTCCCCCTGATGTGACGTCACACATTTTCCAATTTTATGCTTCTTTGGATGCGTTCAAGTTACTAATAGCCATTTGAAGTTGCGTTCAGAATTACAGAAAGATAAAACTGGTTTTTAGGTTTTTCCGTGCAATTTTCCAATCTTTCTCTCCATAAAAAGCTTCCTCGAAGTTCAAGGAATAAATAAATAAAAAATATTAATCGAATTGGTCCAACCGTCTCCGAGTTTTGTACTTAGTAAAATATTTTGCAATTCGAGTAAAAATTTATTATATTAATGAAAAAATGGCATATGATACTCGTATAAAATTAAAATAGATATTGATTTAAAATGCAAATAAAATGGAAGAATGAATAGCAAACTAAAAAATATGTATTTTTGTATATTGCAATGTATATGAATAAACATTAAGTTTGTAGTAAAATATAAATTAGAAAGATTCATTTGAAATAGATTAGAATACATTAGTAGCGTAAATTAAAAATAATGAGACTAAAAAATGTTGAAATTTGATACTAATGATTCGTAAGCAAAGCTCATGTCATTTTTAATGGTCATCATAATTAATACTAATGTAACCGATACTCCTCTCGGTGAGCGACAGGCGTCAATAAAAGTAAAAAAATAATGATTGAAATTAAAATGGTACCGCTTTAAACGGCACTTGTATTAATTTAAGTGCGCCAGGAAATACTTTGAGGCAAAAAGCAGCAGGAAACCGTGTGCAGGTGGGACTTGTCTGTTCGTAACACGAGACATTCCGTCTTTACAGAATTACCATTGCAGTTCTGGTGGGCAGGTTGCAGCCGTTTATTAAGCGAGTTAGTGGCGGTAACTTATATTGTACAATATTTAAATAAATTTTTTTTTGTAACACATCATTACAATCATTCAATGAACTCTTTTTTCCAAACTACATATTAGTCTGTGTCTAACTAGAGCCCTCTAAAATAATATAAACAAACAAAAAGAAAAAAGAACACTAAGAGACCAATACCTTTTTTTTAATGCTGTAGGACAGCAGACAGGCTAACGGCCCGATTAGAATTTAGCAGTTACCATCGCCTATGGATGTTTGCAATACCAGTGGCATCGCGAACACGCTGCTGTCCCATAAAGGTACAGGAACTTGGGTCACTAATGCCGGAACACAACACAAGGTTATTATGGCGGCATACTTAAGACCAAAGGTGGTCGCCATCCAGACGAGCTTGAGGCCCTACCACGTAGCTAGGGTGGGTTGTTTAGTCGCCTTTTACAACAGGCCGACCCCGGCCGCAGAGGTTAGTATTCTTTCTCCGCCCCTGCACGGATAACCATGACCTACCATGAATTTCGTAAAATCTTCCATATAATCTAGCTAAGAGGGGGTTCACATCGGTTGTCGTTTGGCCAAGATTCGAACCAGAAACATGTCGTTCAGAGGTCCAATGTCTAGTTACTCGTACTAGACCGCAGATGCAAGAAATTTAAATAGCTAATTAAATAAAATTAGAATCTAATTTCATTATATTCTTCTCATTTAATATCTGTTAGCACCACAGCTTTCGAATCAGGGTTCCCATTTACCGAATTCACGGTAAGCCATTTATTTTCTCTTTTTTCCTATCTTACTTTCTATTTCTTGAATTTTCCTTTCTCTTCCTCTCCCGTCTATATCTTTTTCCCCCTCTTTGTTTATTTTCTTCTTCTCCAAACTCTCTTTTTGTCCTGCTATCGTATCTTTATCTTTCAAGTCAATACGTTATTCACTTTGGGAATACATATAAACGACGATAAACCTATTAAGTAGGCGTCCCGCTACTTATAAAACGAACTAAGCGTTTTTTTCGTACATTATATCACAGAAGCCTTACATCACAAAAGATCGAAGAGAGTAGAAGTCGCCTGATATACGGGTAGGCCAACTTCGATAAAGGAATAATAGGATAATGAATAACAATTAGGATAATAAGAATAACCAAAATACGTTCTACCTTTTGAACCTTATCAACAAACAAGAAGTGAAAAATGACAACAAAGAATATCTTTGTCTATTATGTATTGAACTAAAACATAAAATAAAAAAGCTTAAAATTTTAAGTGTCTACCTTAGTTCGTATACAAGTATAACTACCCTAATACTAAAAGTATTTCCAAAAGCATATTCATGCACATAAGAGAATACGTCACCAATTAATACTACAGTCGATAATGTTGCACGCACATACACATATTCCCAATATGTTATTTTAAGTTACGATATGTTATTTATTCAAAGCAATTTTGAGAAACATATAAATATAAAAAAGCCCCGACTGCTCATTTAGCATATTTATCGTTCACACAAGTATTGGGACTCGTTTCCTGATTGACTAAACACCATAGCTATTGGTGGACTCAGCTAAGGTTTCAAAACAAAAAGGTTTTATTCCGTGTTGCAATTGTGTAAACTTCTACTATGATTGTTCTCACATGATCCTGGGAATATTGCGTTCTGTTTTATGGCGGTCTGTCATTTTTAAATTTATGACGCCATTGATTTGTGACATGAATATGAATGAGGTGCAAGATATTTTTCTCTTCATTCATAAACCATTGATAAGTGTTTTTTTGGAAATATTTTGGACACGTACAGTTAGTTCGCTTAACGAACTTTACAATATATAAGAACGAATTTTTCACATATCATATTCAAAGTGGCTGGATCCCGGTAATCCAGCCCCTGTCTAATCCGGCGCCCCATCTGCAATGCCTATCACATTTGTCTTGAAAAAAATATGGCTAGATATAGTCGCCACTTCTAGCAAGGATCTACGAATCAGTGTTATTTCGAAAGTAATGGAGTACACTGAAAGTGTACTCCATTACTTTAGAAATAACACAAAATAACTGTTTCGGCAACACTGAAAGTGTTGCCGAAACACAGATTATTGTGTTGTTTAATTTACTAAATTCGACATACATATTTAGTATGATTGTGTAGTAGTAACAAGTAGTTTTCAAAAAAAATTCGTACTTTAGGGGACTTAGGCTAGTACTCTATAATCCGACATATTCGATAGTCCGACACTGCCCTGCAAAACGTTTGTCGGTTTACCGGGGGTCCACTGTATTATGTTTATTAATCTTACTACCCACGTAAAGTCTCATTATGGTGATGTAGTAACCAGACAAAAATAAGACCACCTCATATTTATGGCATTTGAATTGGTATTTTTATCTTCGATCAGTTACTATTGTTGATCGAAGATTTTTATAGCTCATGAGAAGGAAAGGTCTACAGTTATTCTGTCAATTTCCTAATATAAAGCACAATAATAAAAAAACATGTCAAAATGGTATATGCTGGTATCCCATGGTATTCCAAAAAGTGCTGACTTGACGTCGTCAGTGGTGATATGCGTGCCAATGGGCTCACTACCAGGGATGCTGAAGATCGTGCGAAGTGGAAAAGAAAAAGTCGGAAAGCGGACCCCGGGCGCCGAAGCGAAAGTTTGGGCTGCAACCGGGATTTAACGCAAAGATGATGATGATGATGATTTCAAAATGGTATCTGTAGTGTATGCTGTTTACTCTATGGTAAGCATACCTACTCTGTCTCGTGTCTATGATAATTGTTAATATGTCACTGTCACTGTCAACACACAGGATATTCGGGCGGGTGTGGTTAACATATACGTGATTATCGGCGAAGGATATACGTGTACATTGCCGAGGCAGTGAAGCACCCATAGGAACGTTATATCTTATTTTATATATTAAACGCTCTGCATTTTCCGGCGAAGGGGCTTCACGCTGCGCCGCCGCCGCCGCGCATCACACTTTACATAATTAATTAATTTGCTTGTTTGGCGCCGACTCAAAATTACTTAGGTACATACTTACATTAGTTTAAGAACTTAGTTATTAAGGTTAATAAAATAAGGTTTATTATTTTTTGCTTTAGAATAGAACGTTTTTAAACGTAGGTAGATTATGGTAAACAGTTGTAGATAAGGAAAGAAGTGTGTAGTTTTATGAATATTAAGCCCCCTCGTTGTATTGTGAGTTATCGCCGATTAAAGGTGCCGACTATCGTTACCATCTTCGTGGCAGTTCGTGGGTTGATAAATGTGAACAACTATTAAATTATAATTTGAAACTAGTGGGTTCGGATATTAATAAGTCTATTTATAAAGAAAGTAATAAAAATCATTAACTATAAGAACTATTCGATTTTTGTCAATGATGATGCGGACTTCAAATACGAGGGCCACTGCATTTTTGAAAGACAAGGAAGAGAAAGCATGCTGAAACCGGGGTGCCGAGAAATGACGCTAACTGGATACCGCCACTCCAAACGACGCTGGCCCGCACTGGTCTCTGGCTTCAAACTCCGTTCGTTTGCACCTCAAAGCATAACCTGATTTTTTTACTAATCTTGAAAGTACAGGTAGCCAAGTGGTATAACATTCGAAGACCAACCTCGACGTCACGTATCCGCTTTGGAAGTTTTTCTCGCTTAATGTGCACATTATATTTGTTACGTACTGATAGCGAAACAAAACATAGAAGGAAACCATAGTGAGCAAGTGAGGTCATAACCTTGTAGTGCGACGTTAATGGCAAATTCAATAATTTCTGAAAGAAATAACAGAAATTGAAGAAACAGTAAATATTAATTGCAAAACATTCATCTTCCTAACCTATCTGTTGATTTTTTAATTTTACCTTCGCATGAATACATTGAAACTGTGCCAGCGTAATTCTTGCCCACCTGTACGGTGTGGGAACTAACAACGTAATAATTAGTTATTCATGAACCTCACGTACGGCACAAAGAAGTCCGCATTTCGCCGTGAATTCATAATACCCCAACAAAGGGCCGTAGTGGCCGGTACCGTACACGCATGAAAGGCTTTTTGTGGTTAAAAGGACTCATAATAAGTATAGCCTTTGACGGTGTAATATTACACATATTTGAAAAATGGTGATTAAACTTGTTTTTCTTCAGGGCCCGATTCTGTCAAGTGTTAAGAAGATACTAGAATTTTTTCAAATTTTTAAAATCACATTTTATGTTATAAAAAATTATTTTTATTGCTGAACTCTCTTTAGCGGCGGCACACGCATGCCGTAACAGCCGCGGAGCCCTATTTTCAACGTCAAATTAAAATTATAAATAATGGAGATAGAGTTCCGGGAGTTAGGACTTTTTTATTGGAAATTTCCTCCTCTTTAACGAATTTTTTTTTCAAAATTGCTCAAATATTATCATTTTTCGAGTTATTAACAAAAAACGAAATATCATTTTTTTCCATCTTATTTTGTTAATAACAATTGCAATTTTTTACCTGCACCAAAATCCTTCAAAACCATCTTTCTAGAGGTAACACCGAATCGAATGAGCCATCGCTCATATTTTTAGGACCTTTATCTCTATTTTTCACGTTTTTGAACTTGTTGACTAGACTATATGTCTGTATGTCGCCCACACTCGCCCATGGCTTTCATGTCAGTGATAGTGACATCTTTTAATACGTGTTTTTCTTTTTTTTAGTACAATAAAGAGTTTTCTTTCTATCTATCTATCTTCTTGACAGTGACATTTTCACAACTCATAGACTAAGTCACATACACTACAGATGCTTTTAGGTCATTACAGTGTAGGATTCGAACTCACGACAACATATATCTTTAATTAGATCTCTCTCTGATCGATCCTTCCGTACTGAATGAAGATCGTGATCACTACATGATACGATCACACGGGAACGAACGAAAGCTCTATAGCGGTTCCTGTCGGTCACTATCCTCACTACATCCTGGAAACTTGGAGTGGGTGATAGCTACATAGAATACCTACCAATTTATAATTTAAAGTTTTATTACTGCTTTTAGGTGACACCTTCTTTTGATTGCTAAAGGCTAATATTTTTATTTTCATCTCTATTTATGTATTACCAGCTGGATGACCGAGCTTGGCTCGGTATTTTTTTTTATAAATTGTGTTTTTTGGAAATTAACAATTGATTTTCTTAGTCTAACCTCAAAGCAAACACGTATTGACTTCGTGTTAATTAACAACGCCATCTGCTGGAATAGCTTTAGTGTTGTTATAACGTTAAAGCAATTTAAAAAAAATAGTATTATTATTCGCCGATAGTTGTCAGGAAGAGTCACCTTTTTGTTATTTTTCTTCCAATAAAAAAAAGCGAATAAAATAACATTTTCTAGAAATGATTCCTAGCTAGATCGATTTATCACCCCCGAAACCCCCCGTATACTAAATTTCATGAAAATTGTTGGAGCCGATTCCGAGATTCCAATTATTTCTAGAAAATAGGAATCATTTCTAGAAAATGTCATTTTATTCGCTTTTTTTATTGGAAGAAAAATAACAAAAATGTGACTGTTCCTGACATCTATCGGCGAATAATAATGCTATTTTTTTTAAATTGCTTTAACGACACAACACTAAAGCTATTCCAGCAGATGGCGTTGTTAAGTAACAAGAAGTCAATGAGTGTTTGCTTTGAGGTTAGACTAAGAAAATCAATTGTTAATTTTCAAAAAACACAATTTATAAAAAAAAACCGAGCAAAGCTCGGTCATCCGGATATTACGATATAATGGTATATAAAGTTGGTAACTAACATATGGTTTTAAAGTTGATTTTGAACTGGGTGCTGCCCTTGAAACCCCGATCCTGAACGATAAAACTAGCATCAGAATATTGTCTGTTATTTCACAAGGTGCACAGAATAACTAGTGAGATTTTGGATCGAACTCTTATATTCTATTAAAAAAAATACTAATTAAAAATAACAAGTAAGCTATATATCGCATAAATTCATTTAAATATTCTGGGTTGATTTCTATCGAGATTATTATAAAGTTCACAAATGTACAGCAAAAGAAAAACATATTTGCAGTTTTTTTTTGTTAAAACACTCGTCATACGCAGTGATATCGGTAATAAACAATAGTTGTTTTATATAAGCTATTATAAAATATTACGAATACATAATATGTATACGTCCCTAAAGACTACACAATATTATTATTCACTTATTCAATCTTCTATATAAATAAAATGATAAGAGGTCTGCGGTTGTGCGCGCATCACGGTAAAGCTACTGGATAGATTTCAACTAAAATTTCTATTATAAGTTTTATATCCTAGACATTTGGCCTTTATCTAAAAATAAAAAATTAATATAAAGTTATTAAAGCTCTAAGAAACAACTATTTTTTTTTCTGTTACTCGACCAGCGAAACGGTCGGAAACAGTTAGTATAATATGTAACCTTACAAATAAATTAACAAAAAAATAATTATTAATATACCTAGTCAGGTCATAAGTATTGTCACACAGTAAAAACTTTTCTTTTAGAATGCTGGCCACAAAAAAGTTTATTGAATTCGAATTTAGAATTGTTCATGAAAATAAAAATGTATAACTTTTAGAATTTTACTCATTTTTAAATATGGAGTGGACGCTTAAAGAAGACTGTGTTGCAGTTATTGCGTTGCATCGTTGCGGTTACGCGCCAATTCAAATTTTTAACATACTGAAAAATTTGAATATTACCAAAAGATTCGTTTATCGTACCATCAAACGATACAATGAAGACTCTAGTGTAGATGACAGGTCAAGAAGTGGTCGCCCTCGGTCTGTTAGGACTCCAGCAGTGATAAAAGCTGTGAAGGCACGAATTCAAAGAAATCCCAAACGTAAGCAGAAACTGTTGGCCCTTCAGATGGGGTTAAGCAGAACCACGGTGAAAAGGGTGTTAAATGAAGACTTAGGGCTTCGGGCATATCGAAGAAAAACAGGACATCGTTTGAATGCTCGTCTAATGGACCTGAGACTGAAGAGATGCCGCGCTTTGTTGAAGCGGTACGCGGGAAAAAAATATCGGGAAATTCTTTTTTCGGATGAAAAAATGTTTACCGTAGAAGAGAGCTACAACAAACAAAATGATAAGGTGTACGCACACAGTGGTAAAGAAGCGAGCAACCGTATTCCGCGTGTCCAACGAGGTCATTTTCCATCCTCGCTCATGGTATGGTTGGGAGTTTCTTATTGGGGCTTAACAGAGGTACATTTTTGTGAGAAAGGTGTAAAAACGAATGCTGTTGTGTATCAAAATACAGTCCTGACGAACCTTGTGGAACCTGTTTCTCATACCATGTTCAATAACAGGCACTGGGTATTCCAACAAGATTCGGCGCCAGCTCATAGAGCGAAGAGCACACAAGACTGGCTGGCGGCGCGTGAAATCGACTTCATCCGGCACGAAGACTGGCCCTCCTCCAGTCCAGATTTGAATCCGTTAGATTACAAGATATGGCAACACTTGGAGGAAAAGGCGTGCTAAAAGCCTCATCCCAATTTGGAGTCACTCAAGACATCCTTGATTAAGGCAGCCGCCGATATTGACATGGACCTCGTTCGTGCTGCGATAGACAACTGGCCGCGCAGATTGAAGGCTTGTATTCAAAATCACGGAGGTCATTTTGAATAAACTTTAATGTCATAAGAATCTATGTTTTGTTAAGTTCATTTTGGTATATGAATGGTTACATAATTAATAAACTTGTTACAATTATTTTACATTAAACATGTGACAGAATTTATGACCTGACTAGGTAGTATAATGAAGTACAAATGGAAGCGTGAGTATACGAGCAAAATATGTATATAATCTGTTTATAGACCTTGGCGTGTCCAGAACCGCAGTAAGTTATAAAAGTATCCAATACTGATTACCAGGTTTATACAAGATTTGACTGTGTAGGGAGAATAATACGAGTGAAAATTGAAGTCCATTAGAAATATGTCCCTTAAACCTACATATAAGAGTATATCTTCTGGACTTTCGTTCTTTGTCATACGATGTCCAAAACTCCAAACATCTATATGTAATACTAACATATTTGTTATAATAATATACATTACCACACAAACCAGTACACCATTAAACCACAGATTAATGACTCATATAGATTGTGGATTATTTGTTTTGGACATTTGACACCGTGGCGCCCTGTCGTGAGGTCAGCCTGACCCCAAGGCCGGATTGCCAGCAAATCTGGCATGTATTTATTTTTCTTTCTTTTTTCATTTAAAAGTATTGAAATTTAATATTGAGTTTATTTTGTTTTTATTTCTGCGTAATAAAACGTACGAGGAAGAATGCTTAAAATAATGTATGCTTAAACAAGCTTCAAGCTGAAATATTGCAGGATATTATATGTTTTAAAACCAAGTTTTGGTATTGCCTTCGTAACATTTTTTCACTGTCTGGTGTCTAACCTTTACCTCTAGCAGAGGTTAAACCTCATATGGAATACTGCTAGAATATAGTCGATGGTACATTTACTTGCCAGCTCAATCCTTTAAACTGCATTCAACGTCATACAGCTCCGACGATCGCTTTCTCTCATTCCAAATCTTATGAAGTTGGTGCATGCATAGACATGCATAGACGATGCTAACCGATTACTATTAATTAGGCAATCTGTCGGTACGGTTTTTTTATGAGTTGAAAAATCAAATTGCCGTCTCTGTAAAAACCAAATGTAGGGTAATATATTTAATTATTTCTATGCCAACTATATTGTCACAAAGAAAAAAAATATGATAGAAAAATGTACTGAAACGCATCTTGGGCCTTAAAACCTTTGGATGCAACTGCTATTACTCGCATCGATGATAATTTTAAATTTGTGGAAAACCAATTGTCTACAGAAGGTTATATGTAACAAGATAATAGAACATAAATGGATGGCAATAAATCATAAAGGATCCAAGTAAATCGTTTAATAAAGTTGGTTTTTACATAAACCCAGGTATAGATTACGACATTAATCAAAACTGTAATAGCTCAGTAATAAATATTAGAAATTGGCTACACCGCATCGTTCTATGATCTATGGATGAGTTAACACAGGGTTGCTAACATCATAAGAATACTGCTTTGGTTAATAACTTAGATTTAAAAGAAAACTTAAAAATATGTACAGATTATATTAACTGATGATAAAACGCTGCCGATATTTAAAAATAAATTAAAGTTTAAAAAACTAAAACACACGCTTTTATAGAAAATCAATCTAAAAGGTAAAAAATAATTTTCAATAAATTTAAATTAAGGATAGTGTGATTAACAAAAAAAATTCATTTAATTGTAAAATGAAATGGAAATTACGTTCAAAAATTCCGTTACATAGATAGATACATACTTACAAAGCTTATAAAAACGAGTTAATAAGCTCAGACAACACTATCTTTCCTTAAATAATTATGCTTCACATAATATATTTCCTCAATATTTCCAAAACATATGGGTATTTATTATGTATTATTGCTATATATATTTGTATTATATATTATTATATACTCACTCGCCACCCTTTCGCCAGATAGCTTAAATGTTCCTTGTAACAGTTACCTGGAAGAGACCGCTTTAAGCGATAAGGTCGTCGATTGATTTACTTACGTTTTATGTTAATCTTGTCATATAATGTTTCTCTTTATAATTATGTTGTGGATTAATAAAATGTTATCTATCTAGGATGAATGTTGAGATAACGGCTAACAGAGGAGAGTGGAAGAGAAAAACACGCGCCTCACATAATGTGGCCTAAGGACAGGAAAAGAAGAATGAACTGGCAATGTACCGAGAAATTATTTTTAGAATAATATAATTTTTAGTTATTAAGCTGCTGTCAGCTGTCTGTCAAAAGATGTGACAATAAACAAAATCGTTTGAGTGTATGCGACAGATGATATATTTACACTCGTTATCAAACTTTATACGGAATTGACAACAAGTACTTAAAAATCTAAATTACAAATTATTTTTATTTTATCGAATGCTTTACTAAAATAATTGCAATAAATACACACAATAATAAAACATAATAAGTAACACATATTTTAGAGCATTCCTATTTTTTATCAAGCTAAGTTATAAAATACAAGTAGTAGAATCTTTTAATATATGATTGGACATCTACGAGTATGTTATAAGAATCTTTATCAATTAGTTTCATAGTACAAAATAATTCTTACATTGACTTTGTAAACGTATTAGAACAAATATAGTAACTTAAAAAGTATGTTTGGGATCTATTAAATATTGAAGTGACTCCATCCATAGAAGCGTAACTAACGTATATCGGTGCGCTTGCGGAGGGCACGGGTTGGGTTCCCGTCCCGCTTCTGGGTGTTTATGTATAATATTTATTTATTTACAAAAGAAAAGTATATATGTATTTATAATATTACTTGTTTAGTACTCATAACCCAAGTGCTATGCTAGCTACTTAGTTTGAGTGGCATTGCATGCTATGTTGTCCCAATATATTTATTATTATTTCTCTTTATTTATTTTATTTTCTAGTTATTTACATTATTTCTTAATATAATTTTATAAAATGTTAATATTAAAAAATACATTATTTATAAAAAAATATACAAATAAATTAAATAAAAAAATAAAAACAACTGTCAATCGCTGGGAACGAGGCTATAGGCCCAAGCTACCGGCGGTTAGGTCTCCCCCTCGGGGGAGGATCCGCCGCCCTCACTATTGCCGCGAGGAAGAGGGCCGCGTGCTGTTCCGCGGCCCCCCTCAACTCCTACAAGAGCACCGGGGGGACGAAACCCTAACCCCCTGGCGCCAACACTTTAGAAGAGGCCCGTCTTGAGACAAAGGGCGGGCCGGCGTCGGCCCGGGCCACGAGATCGGCAGGCCACATATCCGTAGGCCCCGGCGTATGCGATAGGTGAACAGTGGGGTTTTTTAGTGGGTAGTCGGATGGCTGAACATCTTTCCCAGAGTCCCACATATCCCTCGGTCCCCCGTCAAGAGAGGTTTTTCCCCGAGACAAAAAAAGGTCTCCAGAGACAGGAATCTCCTCACTATGCGTGCCATGCTCTGGCATATCTCTAGGTGTTTGTCGGGGCTCTTCGCTATAAGCCCGTTCACTGACACCACTATGGTACGGTGCTCGTTGATTCCATGCGCCACATAGGGGTAACCTCGTGAGCGAGATCTAAATACTTTGTGATCTTGTCAGTTTCTGCATTCACGAGGTCACTTACCATCACGCGGGAGGCTAATAGATCATCGTGTGTCCCGCAGATCGATCTATTATCACAATATCAGGATTATCGGCAACAATAGTCTTGTCAGTGATAATAGATCGATCCCAGAGTGTGATATGGCCACTATCAAGAACTGGCTCTGGCGTGTATTGTTTATTATTGTGCTGGACAATTTTTGGAGTACACAAAGTGCATATTTAACTATAGTTTTACACAAACTTTTGGTAGCTCAACTATTCTTAGTGGCAAACATTCCCGCGAACTTGGTCTGCAGGTGTGTTAATTAAGCCTGGTTCGCAATAGAACTCCATTGTGCCATTTCTCATATCCATCGATTGGTCACAGACTGTCGTAATTCAAACCTGTCGGGGAACTACTAAGATTTTTAATTGCAATTTAGTGAATTTGCTTGTTTGATACCTCTTAACTACATATAAAACCTTTTGTGATCTTCCATTATTTGTTCAAAAAGGCACAAAAATTTTTATTGAAGGGAAGAGATAACATTAATTATAATACTGTCACAATTCACACGTCCATCTGGATCCTAAGTAAAAATCAGAGTGGTAAGTTATGGGTAAGTAAACAACTAATATATTACTTATATACTTTTCTTTCGTAAATATATACATAACATATTATACATTAACACCCATACCTAAATGTTTCTGTGTGAAAAAGTTGCGCCACGGAAATCATCATATAATTTATTATTTTTAATACGCACAATACGCACTTGCCCACCAACTTTGAAATATAGCCTTATAGTTATCTCTATTGAGTGTGCCATTGTGAGTTTTATTTTCACTCCTTAGAAGTCACCAATTTATCGATTTTTCCGACGCTCTACGAACGATATAAGGTGCTCTGACTCGTTGTTCTGATCCGCATAGTTAATTTATTTGTATACATTATCTATAAAAAAATGTTATTTTAAGAATATTAATATTTATAGATCCCCCCCCCCACCGTTATAGCAATAGTGTACCTAGGTCAGCATTAGCAACGGTGTTGGCTGTCGCCGCCTAGGCCATATCAATTCCGAGCCATTCGCTGCGCCAGTAATTGGTTATACGAATTTTAATATCAAAGTGAAATAAATCGATATTCTGTATATTTCTACTGATCTTACAAGATTTTGTTCAAAAACAGAGTGAGACAGTGAGAAATAAATGAACCAATGTTTATTCAGTTATACATACCGTCACGAGTTTTGAGCGCTGGCCTTGAATGCGTAGTTGTCATTTTTTGGGCCGGAATGAGGGGGGTGCGACGGGTGAGATAGCCAAGGCGGCGCCGTATTGGTTTATCAGTCGCTTGCCGTTCCCGCGGACCGTCCGCACATCTGCGTCGTAATATGATTCGCAATAATTATGAGCGCGAATGTACACATACGCAAGTCTCCCCACTACTTTCGCCAAGCGCTCAAAACTCGTGACTGTAGGTATACTGGCTGATAGAATCGTTGTTATGCCATATATATTTAAAAATTAAATTTTGCATAGGATTTCCGAAAAACCGTTCTTAGTGAACGTCTACATAACGAAATCAGTAACTATGACTATGAGTAGCTAAATTCCAAGATTATAAAGATGTATTGCATACATCTTTATCGCATAAATACATTTAAATCTCTTTTGACATATCGCTCGGTCTTGTCTTTAAATCAAAAAATCTTGCTGTTTTCCCTTATAAATAGTATATGTATTATATAGTAAAGGGTCAAATAACGATTAAACTCCCAATATCTTTTTTCGAATATTAATATACACTAAATTTAAAGCACAAATTTCTACTATAATTTACATTTTATAAAATAAACTTTATGAATACTAACTTACGACCCAGTTACATTCATTCGTTCAATAAATCCCATTCACTGAATAACCGCAATCATCGCGGGTCAATTCAAGTACAATTTTGAATGTGAAATGCAAAATCAAAACGTAATTACGGCACTCCGTGGTGAAATTCAATTCAATTCCGTTTAATTTTAAACTATTTTGTTATTTTGCGTTCGGAATATTAATTGAATACTAAATTTTATTACTAAACTACTTTCCAGTTTAAATTACTTAGTTTTACTTTGTGAATAAATATATGACATACAATAATAACGTGTAGACTCGGCACGGAATCGAACCTGAGAAAGATTTATTAGAAAGCTGAAACTTAAAACATTTTCCATTTCCTACAAATAAATATGTTTGTATATTTATTATGTTATAATAAAAGTTTAAGAACTTATCCCTTTTTAATTAAATTTGATAAAATATTTAACTTATAAATACATCTAAGTTAAAGTTCTCACATCTGATGATATGTTGATAATATTGAAATCATGGATATTACGCCTTCACCTATACATTCCCACGCAAACAACTTACATGATTTAAAACACGTGAAAAACAAACACCTTGTTACGATAGTTCTCGGGTGTGAACCATGTTGTGCTAATTCAGATCTGTCCATCGTTAATGACGTTTCATTAACCAATGTGGGGAATAGGAAATCACACTAAGTAACTTCGCCTTAAGCTCTTAAGATGAATCAAACACTGCTCATTTAAAAGGCGAAATAGGTTTTATATCTATTTAGCCGTGCAGGGGTGGGGAAAGAATAGTGACCTCTACGGCCGGGGCAAAACAACCCTAGCTAGGTGTTAGAGCTCTAAGCCCGGCTGGATAGCAACCACCACTGGGTTTTAAATATGCCGCCAGGTTTCAGTTCTCCTACACAGACGGCAGCATGTAAGCGGTACCTCTGGCATCCATACAAGTGGGCCGTGAGCCAGTCAACTGATCCACAGCAAAAAAAAAATTGTCTCCGACGATAGGACTCTTTGAGTAAGTAATGAGGTACCCCTAGCCATTTTTCTGTTCGTTCACTCAAATTTTTGCTTAATAGCTTTTATCAATACTTTACGGACAGATTTCGCACATGGTAACGACTGCGGTAATCACAGGCTCGATTTCCCTCTCCAGTTCATTGAATTTACGAAACAAATATATCGGTTGACTAGTCCAGAAGCGATCTGCTACTTAATTTGGGACCAGAAGCTGCTATTGTGAATTGTCACATTGTTATACAGTCATGTCACAGTAATATTTAAATCTAAAAGCACATCACTATCACACAATAAAAAGCTATTTACAGAAACGTATCCATGATCTCCCTATATTCATATCAAAACTGTCACTATTTATCATTTATAAAGAAAATATGTATAAAAAGACCGACAAAGGTCAAAACTTTCTCACCGTAGTTGAATAACCTTATAATGGAAAAGCTTTTCGTCCTTGAGTATACTGAACAAGTGCATAAAATGATCACACGCGATTAGCATTTAATACCGCGAATGTGTCGAGTCTACAAAAGACAAATCGCTTGCCATTGGCCCTATACATTCTTCACCCGTGTATGCGAAGAAGGTCATAACTTTTGACATAAGTCCCATATGCCTTCGATTCTGATGTTTGACTTCGACGCTACTCCAGAGCGGTTACCCAGATCATATCTCTCGTGTCCAAAAATTGGGCACTCAAACAGGATATGCAACACTGTTTCTGGCGTCCCTTCCTGACAGATACACGAGGAATTCTCCTTGCACTTAAACCTATATATGCAAGTACTCAGGGTATCCCCCGTGCCCTGTCAATATTTGGGTCACTAAGCCCATGGGTTGAAGTTGTCTAATCGTTCCGAACGCCTGTGGGACATCAGAAAAAAATTGCTTAGTTATACCGCCAGTAGTTCCTTCTTTGTACCTTCGATCCCCTTCCTCAAGCGTTTTTTTGCGAATTTGAAGCTTAACAATTGAGATTGGGCACTTATCATAGTGACTATAGACTATTGTAGGTATAAAGACAAGAAAATTCTCTCACTTCGGTGCCATTTTCATTTACATAACCCTTTACGATGTCAAGCCATAACTTTTAGGGTCTTCCTACCGGTGCACAACGGAGACGAAATGGCTAAACATTTGGACCTATTGTAGCCGGTTTCCGTAAAACGTGGCCATACCAATCAATGCGTCACTCCTACATTACTCGTATATAAAAGCCACGAATGCGGGAATTCCTATACCGACGATTTCGTATCCACGCATCAACCGCAGCATATTTAACTATTCCTGCATGTGGCGCTCTGGCACTGGAGCTGGAAAGCAGTTACCGTCGATTATGGATGTTTGTGAGGCTAGGGGGATCGCTAACACTATACCGTCCGCGTACGGCAATGCTTAGAAACCATGAGTACTTCCTAGCTAGGGTTGTTTTCTCGCCTTTTACAACAGGAGAGAGATAAATAAATTAAATACATTATGACCTTGCATTTAAAAGTGACTATCACGAAGAAGTGTACTCAAAACTCACTACAGCCTACGATATAGCAAAAAGAAGATAATATTCTTCTTATACAACTGCACAGATATTGATTGTTTTAACAATATATCATAAAAATTGTCTTATCAGGTGTTAATTATAATATGTAATTGAAAACATTTTTCATACACAATAGAAACAACGTAGTATTAACAAGTCTGCAAGTTCGATATAAATAGAAAACAGGCTCATTTTAAAATACCTGTATATGTGTGACCACTAGCCACCTTTAATAAGAATGCAAATTTGCACATTATTACATGCAGGATGCAATGAACATCGGCAAGCAGTAGCCATTACAAATTAGCTGGAATGGCTGACTCACCGAGACACCATAGTTACCGAGTCGGATGGGATAAGTGTCAGGTAATTATTAACATTTATAGGTTCTTTTATAGATCGAGTACGGGAGACTGGCGGTTCGAATATTGTAAGCAGCCGACCCGAGAAGTGGACTGGAATTGGAGCCGCACGGCTCGAGTACGGAAGGTAAGTATATGAAAGTCAATAGTTGCGATTACCGTGGCGAATAATTGTTTACAGATAAATAAATATATTGTCAATGTTCTGTCGCACTAAATATAAAGGGCAGGTAAGGCAGAAATGGTATAGAAAAGCGCACGTATTATAAAATAAAGGACACAGAATCAACATCATAATGTTAATCTTCAATCTAAGTTATGTTTGAACAAGGGATAATTCCAGAACACAGAAACAGGAACATCGAGATAGTAATGGCTTGAAATTTGGTAATGATGAAATAAAAATAATAATAAAGCTTATGCTATAAAATGTTTCGGCGAAGTTTTGTTTTTTTTTTTAAACAAAATGTTTCGATTTATTACGTCTTTCTAATGTATGAAATACGAAATATCAATCTTGAATCTTATTAACAGCATCTTAACTTTCACTACACTATAATATGAGAATAAATTGGTCGACCACAATCAATATTTACCTGTACTGCGTCTGCAGCAATAGTCTTATTAACTTAATCAATTCGGTAACACGCCATTCCGTCTACGATATTTCACCTACCTGAAACAAGAAAATACTTCATTAAAACAATATGATATTATGCATATTTTAATTTGACCTTTCCGGTCAATTGGTTGGAATGGAATATTATGGAAGAGGCCCGCCCTAAGAAACAAAGGGCTGGCCGGCGCCGGCCTGGGCCATGGCATGAAATCGGCAGCCCATTTGTCCGTGAGCCCCAGACATAGGCGATAGGAGAACAGCTGGAGTTTTTAGTGGGTAATCGGATGTCGGCCATTTTTTCCGAAACCGTCAAGTGTGGTTTTTCCCCGAGAACAAAAAAAAGTGGTTGGAATATTATGCCCAAGCCACTCTTTTTGAAGACTCGTTTATCAGAATTAGTAAACGATTTTACTTATACTATCTCTAATTCAAGTGCCTATGGGTAAATCGTAAAGACTTTTTTATATATTAGTCACTAACTGACCCAGATTACGTTGTTCTGCCATATAAATAAAAAAATAGCTTAATAACGTTCACTCCTATTTCACCCCCTTCATGTTTCATGTTCGCAACAAAAAGTAGCCTAAGTCCACGTCCAAGATCTACACCAAAATTCATCAAAATTGGTCAGCGGTTTAGGCGTGAAAACGTAACAACAGATAGATACATTTGTTACATTTATAATATTGGAATAACTTACAATGTATTTTTTACATATAAGTTATTTCAATTATAGTTTGGGCAATTATATGATTACAAATTATTATTATAATAAATGCAAAGTATATGTAACGCCACATAATTTATAAAACTAGTTTAGTATCAACGCATTAAGGCCGACTTGCACAACCAATCACTAAACTGATTTAGCGCTAAACTTATTTAAATCGTCATTCTGTCCCTGTCAAATGTTGTCAATGTGACAGGGACAGAATGACGATTTAAATAAGTTTAGCGCTAAATCAGTTTAGTGATTGGTTGTGCAAGTCGGGCTAAATCAGGCTCATATCACGTTTCTATTTAGCACAAGATCACGGACTTTCCATCAGAACACTTGACGTGGTGTCATAACTGCTTAGAACTTTGACTCGCATGCGCTAACGATATTCCAGATGACTGTCGCTTTGAATAGAAACAAATATTACAGAAATTTGATCTAATATCTGTTTAATTTTTGAATTTGAATTTGGAATACACTTATTATATATTATAAATATCTTCAACTGGTGTCTTGCCATGTCCCATATTGTAACGTAGTCTTTATACAAAAAAAAATATTTAAAATAAAATTGGAACGAGCAGTGCTTAACGTGTGTAATCTACGGAGTGAAAATAAATAGTTTTTTCTTAATCATAACCAAAAGTGGTGAATTAATTTTTTCTTTGCTGAAATTTTCATACATATGTATGAATATGCATAAAAATAAATAAAATTTCATTTGTTATAAAACTCAGGACCAGTATAAGTGTATCGCGTATTTAAATAATACTGAAATTTCTATGCCTTGAATAAAATTTGAAATAATTTAAGAATGTACATAAGTCAAACTGTTTTTTTAATCCTCATATTCAGAATAAATTTAGTTTAGTGCTGCAGGACAGCAGACAGGCTGACGGCCCGCTTAGAATTTAGCAGTTAATGGTCCTATGGGTGTTTTGCAATGCCAGTGTCATCACGAACACGCTGCTGTCCCATAAGGGTACAGCAACTTGGGTTACTAATACCGGAACACAACACAAGGTTATTATGGCGGCATACTTAAAACCAAAGGTGGTCGCCATCTAGACGGGCTTGAGACGCAACCACGTAGATGTTTTGTGACTTTACGGCAGTCCGACCTCAGCCGCAGAGGTTAGTATTCTTTCTCCGCCTCTGCACGGATATATACTAAATTTAATACAAAGTTTTGATAATAACCTCTATGGAATTTAAAACATTTAAATTAAAAAAAAATATATAATTTATGAATAAAATAAAATCAATGTTAATATTTCGTTAATACAAGAGTACTGTCGCCTGCAGTGAATGTGTAGAGTAAATTATTATTAAGTCCGCACATACCGGTTCCACACTATTCAGTATTAATAATCACATTACTGTTTTTTTTTTCGTCTTATTTTTATGCAGTACGGTGGCGCCGCTTGGCCAGATCTGAATAATGTATGTTAATATGAAGACGTTTTGTATCAAATTATATTATTAACATAATTTATTTTATAAAACGGATTCATTTTTAAGCTTAGAAAGAGGTTTTGGAGTGATTTGCGCGTTATATTTATTATTTTGAACATTATTATAGGATTATTTTAAATGACGAATGCCTTACATCGTTTGTTGACAAGGGACGTAAAATTGATAATAGTTATTGCTAGTTATTTTGTAAATCTAATTATAAATAAATATATGAATAATATATAAATATATGAATAATCTTGGCGTAACGGATAACGCACGGTATGCTCGCGGAGGTCACGGGTTCGATTCCCGTCCAGCGTCTGGGTGTTTTTATGTAAATAAATACATATTATAATATGTATTTATTTACAAAATAAAAGTATATATGTAGTATATAAGTTGTCTAGTACCTATAGCACAAGTGCTATGCAACTTTTATCCGTGCAGGGGCGGAGAAAGAATACTAACCTCTGTGGCCGGGGTCGGCCTGTCGTAAAAGGCGACAAAACAACCCACCCTAGCTACGTGGTAGGGCCTCAAGCCCGTCTGGATGGCGACCACCTTTGGTCTTAAGTATGCCGCCATAATAACCTTGTGTTGTGTTCCGGCATTAGTGACTTAAGTTCCTGTACCTTTATGGGACAGCAGCGTGTTCGCGATGCCACTGGCGTTGCATACACCTATAGGCGACGGTAACTGCTAAATCGTAAGCGGGCCGTCAGCCTGTCTGCTGTTCTATAGATATAAAAAATAAAAAAAAATTAGTTTGGGACTTGATGGCGTTGTTTGAAATGTCCTAGCATATTTATTTTATTTATTTATATATTGGGGCAATTTACTGTGCCATCTAGTTCTAAAATACGTAGAATAGCACTTGTGTTATGGGTTTTGGCAACTGATATTACTTATAACAAGGATTAAAATTTTATAGTACTCATCATACGCTTTTAAACACAGGCACATACGAGCAAGAGGGTGACATATCTATCTGTCAAAAAAAGCATAGAGTAAAAACTTTTTTTAAACATTAGTGCTGCGTTCGCTCCCAATAACTTTTCGTATGTTAATAAATACATCTTATAAATGTTTATGGGTATTTACCCAAGTCTCGCGACGGGAATCAAACCCGTGACTCCCCCTCCCCCCGCGCATTTATCGATCCATAGTTAGCTAAAAGCGAGGTAAAAGGTCTCGGAATGTAATCGATGGAAGCAACCGACATGAAACACGTCTTAGAGAAAGACCTATAATCCGATATTTAATTGAAGCAGATTTCAAGAAAGGTATCAACAGTGTAAGTGGTATCATGGAAATGAGATGTTTAAATTAAAAATACAACCATCAACTTCATTTCACTTGTGAAAAGAAAGAAACTGCTGCATTAGGTACTTACGAGAAAGTATTCTTGGAAATCACAAACGTGAAACGACGTAAGCAAGGCATAAGCTTTTCGCGATTTATTTACAGAAATAAACTTATAAGTTATAGAAATAACCACGATCTTTTTTAGTTTGTTTTCAACGCCATCTATAAAAGTATGCTGTGTAACAGATTTCATAATATTATAAGTTTTGCTAATTGTTTTCTGTTGCAAAAAGTATTGTCTATTTATACATACACAAGAACCTAAATACTTATTATTTAATATTTCTAATTATTTTTTCTAAGTATTTTAATTTAGTTGTATTTAAAGCTATCACTGCAGATCCTGAGATAAACTAAAAAACACTATCACAGAGCAAAACATTACGCACCTTTTACATGTGTGATATTTATAATTCTTGTGCATAAATACAATGATAGATATGGCTGACTTTTATTATAACATTTTAACGTTTCTCCGCTAAATCCTATAAATTAATACCACGGTATTGTATGACAGAAACGCGATGCGTGAGATAATGCCAAGTGGTTTGTACATACATAAACTGCATGCTATCCGTCTGTATTATAAAGATGTCGTCGAGATTTGACGTGTGACAGCACAGACGCTTTGAAGGGACCATGTCTTTTAAATTTACATTTCCATCAAATATTACTGTTTATGTCTCAAAAAATATCAACGTTCATATTTAGCTGCATTTTTTAATACCTATTAAAATACTTATAGGGATCCCACTAAAATTTTAGAGGACCATCAAACTTTGGCATGGTTTACACGGTCATATCTGTGCTGGTTTTGTCCTGGTCTGGGTGTTTGTATACGGTTTTCATCTAGTGCAGGGATACATATTAAAAAAAACTATACCAATAAAAAACAAGACTCGTAAAATAATATACGAGTATATAAATTATCTTACAGAGGGAATTGTTTGTAATTTGCTACTCATGCTGTAACCACTGTCGTAAAATCCGGAAATTATAATACTCGATATGGCTACCTCGTGATTTTGCTAGGGTGTAGAGATTGGGATTTAAAGCGACAAATAAATTTACACAGTGCAGAGATATGAAAAAATAGGATGCACAGCTAGACGTTGATTTTTTCCTATAAAACACACATATATTTTAGGCTCTTTCTTTGGTAAAAAGAAGTATGAAGGAAGGGTGTCAACGTAAACAGGCACTCAATAAACAGGGTGCTAGCGACATTAAAACTTTTAAAGAGTATTTTTTCTGTTACTAGTTTTATATTGTTATGTCAACTCTCGTGTCATATATTATGTAGAAATAAAACTTGTTAGAAATTACACGCTTTCCCGTGACTTTCCACGCGTAAATATCGCATTCGCATCAAAAAGAATTTAAATTTAAACTTCATTTACCCAAACCTTTACAAGAAATCTTAGAATATTAAATAAAAAATATGTTTTCAATTAAACTCATTTTGACAATTAACCTTTTTGCTATCCATTTTATTTTAATCCTTTTCTTCTTACTTTTAAGTGATCGTTAAATCAATTTAATATTTATAGTTTAAAACTTTTTTCTCATTGAAATTTTCACGCATTTAATTTCCATTGTATTCAAAATACCCAATAGTATTTCAAAAGCTGTCAGGCACAGTTTTGCTTGCGTGGATTTTAAAGCGGATTCACAGTATAAGGGAAATATACACTGGAAGTATTGGACATTAATGCATTTATGGTAGACTTATAATATGAATTCTGGTGGTCTTACAATCGCTAGGTGATAGGGTTTCATGCCTGTTTGAATGACAAACATCCCTGGTTTCTAAATTTGCCGAATACTGATAGCCCACTTAGAATTTAGCAGTTACCGACACCTATGGATGTGCGCTGCGATCCCATAAGGGTAATGCAACTTTAGTCACTAATGCCGGAACACAACACAAAGTTATTATAGCGGCATACTTAATAACAAAGGTGGTCGCCATCTAGCTTGGGACCAATATTCTTTCTCCGCCCCTGCACGGATAAAAAACGGCTGCGTTTTAGCGATGCCATTGGCGTAGCAAACAACCTAACATCTAACCTTGGATCAGAAAAGGCCCTAACATAAGAAAAATCAGTGTAATCATATAAACTAAATCTTTATGCTATTAATGCTATTATTTATATATTATCTCATAATGCTAAAACTATTATTATTACTGGCCGGTAACACAGAGGCAGTAAAATTATTCAACATCTTAAATTTTTTTATATATTATTACACCATATAACAAGGAAAATGATAGAAATGAGAGTGGATGGATACAGGAGCGGAGGTAGACCAAAAAAAGGTAGATGACAAGTGTATAAGGCGAGTGTGAATGAAAATGTTGGAAGGGGTAGACCTAGGCAGACGTTTCAAGACCAAATCAGGGACGTCTTGAAAAAAGGCCAGGTCAAGAGTACCCTCAACCGAAGAGCATGTATGAAGGGAATAATGAAAGTGGACGAAGTGAAACAAGTATTTAACGATCGTAGCAAGGGGAAAGAAATGGTCTCTGCCTACCCCTACGGGAAAGAGGCGTGATTATATGTATGTATGTATGAATTGCATCGAATTGAATTGAAAAGATGATACGGCAAAAAATGGTGTGAATGTTGGGATGACGGCTAACAGAGGAGAGTGGAAGGAGAGAACATGTTGTGCCGACCCCACATAATGTGGAATAAGGGCAGGAGCAAGAAGACAATGATCGGTTAAAAGTACGAGTAAAAAAATCCTAGGTTAATTTGAAGTTGGTCGGCTGCATTTGAACACCTACATGAAAAAAGGCGTGACGCTTTCTATTAATAAATTACAGACTACAAATTAAAAGCAAATCACGCGCTTGTAATCTTTATTCAATTCCAATCAGTGTTGGCGCAATCAATTCGATTGTCTCGATGTTATCTCGACGCACTAAACCCCGGTTAAACTGGCTGTTTGAGACCCGTTATGAAAACAGGCGTGTACTTGAATTTGAATGTTGTGTCATTAATGCCACAAAATACCTGAACGAAATAGCAAAGTTCAAGTAACAACTCCTTTCTTAATACCTCATCTATTATTTTAGGTAATAAGAAAAGTGGAGCCAAAATGTGCCACAGTTTTCTTGGAGAAGGCCAGTGATGGTTACAACAGCATACCGATTAAAATCTTAGTCGTTACCCATAACCTAATATAGGGGGTCACAAGTTCCACTTGGCCACTGCTCTGTGACGCCCTTAGATACATTTTTTCAGTATTTATTCGTTGTACGATTTCTTTATCTACGAGAAAGAAGAAATCTAATTTTCCTTAGTCTCCGAATTTTGTGTCAAATGTTTACTTAAGATAACGCAAAGAACAAATTCACTAAGCACATACTGGTGTAATTAACATCTCACATGACAGGCATCCAGTACCCACTTTACCTATACTATCATAAAACGGGGTTATGACATCAAAATATGAATAGAAATGTCAAATGTTCTCGAATATCTAAAAAGAGGAACACCAGAGCAAACAAAAAGATGTTTGTAAGTTTGTTGCTCTGTGAGGCCGCTGAAGTAATAATGCACAAAAAAGCAATTATCTTTGTGCACGTATCTCACACTCACACTCTTCTCTGTTAGTCGTCACCTCAAAATTCCTCATTTTCGCCATATCATCTTTTACGCAATCCATCCAACTTTTCTTTGATCTACCTCTGCTTCTGTATACATATGCTCTCATTTCTATCATTTTCCTAGTTATGTGGCATTCTTCCCTTCGCATTAGATGGCCACACCACGCTAATGAGTTACTTTTTAGTTTTTCAATCACTAGCTCTACTTTCAATGTAGCTAAATTAAGTTTCACTAAAATTGTTTTACAGGTCGTTTGAACAAAACAGAAAATAATTGCCGAACATAAAATTTATCTATAGACGGCAATAGACGTGCTTAAATTAGATATTTTTACATCAAAACAGTCAAGTTTTCCACCATCTGGCTTCATTTAAGGCATTTTAAATAGATTAACGACATTACAGCTTAATGCACTATACACGTTAGTAATAAAACGAAACGAAACAACAATCATCTCACTGTAGTTAAAAAGTACTATCTGTTTAAGAAACGTTTATTGACTTTTAAAAGAGCTTTTGGATAGATAAGAAATTGTTTATGCGTTTTAAATGAACGGGTTACTTTATTTGAAAGTATAGTGGGGTAGTTGCTCCTGGCTGTCAAGGGAATTTGTAGGTAGATAAGGATTTAATATTTACGTTTGATGACATTGCTAGAACATTTTTTTTTACTGAATAAAATTTCTTTAGCATCGTTTATTTGAAAATTCAATTCAATAAAGCGACACCAAAAGAAGACAAACAATAAATAGGATGCAGCCTGCGAGAGAATGACATAGACTACAAGTATACAGAGTTCTCTCGTAGATTACTTTTCTGAAGTTTCACTTCTGCTGTGTGAATTGCACACAACACAAACACACACTTTTTATTTAAATGTAACAGTAAAGAAACAAGAATTTTTCAATTTTCCAGTAACTTCTGTGGCAAAGCAGTTCCTAGCTCTTTACTTCGTATAGCGATAAACTATTCTAGAAACAACAATGACAAGTATATTTTATTCATATAATCAGAAAATAGAAGCAGCACTTAAATAGCACGTGAAATGTGAAATAGCAACAAATACGAAATACAACAGCTTTTGAACAACTTCCGTAGCATATCATACTTAAACGTAAATATAAACTAGCTTTAGCATATCGCATCGTCTGCGAAGATCACTGTTCGATGTAAGGGCTGCTTTTGTATATGCTTTAATCTACAAAAGAGTACATAAGTTGTTTATTACGTATAACACAAGCGCTCTACTGCTTTTCTCTGACTAGATGACGTTGTATTGGTTGTTACTAAACCTATATATTTATTTCAAATACATAAAATTTCCATTAAAATACATATTCCAAAGAACATAGATATTCCACGACCATCTTGAAGATTATGGGAGACTACTGCTAATAAATTAACCAACTACACTTAGATAACTTGTTACAAGTTAAAGGTCAAGAAAGATAATGATTTAATCTGAAATTTATAATCCTGCACCGAATCCACTGCCCGATACGCCATCGTAAATTTTACTGTTAATTGAAGACAATTTTACGAGTTCCAACCAAAATTGTATCCTATTTAAAATTGCACTTTATACACTTACAAATAGTGTGTATTTTAATACAATATATTTAATTAATGGGGACTTGCATAAAATACTTATACAGGTCTTGATGCAAGCAGGAACACAAAATGTTATTTTTCAGTTTTATAGCGAGAAACTTAGTTACCATGCTTGGTAACAACATTTCCGTGAGCGTCATCAGAGACGAGGTAAGTGCACTTGCTTTGATATTTCGATGCTTTACTGCACAGGGAATGAAGAACGTAGGATTTGTGGTCGTAAATTTACGTTGCATTTTTACTGCATATTTTTTGTAAAATAAGTGATTTGTTCTTTCTTCTCAAGTTAGTTAGTATACATAAAAATCAGATACTTCCTTTATCCATACTAATATTATAAATGTGAAAGTAATTCTGTCTGTTTGTCTGTTACGTTTAGACGCCTGAACCGCTAAACCAATTGATAAATTTCGGTCTAAAGATAGATTGTACCTTCGAGAAGAACAAGTTGTAGGATTATTATAATTTTTATATATGCTATTATTCTTATTCATCAATGTTATTAGATCCTTTAAAAGTTTTACCATTAAGTTTCATGATTTTATTTAGAGTTATATGTACTTATATGTTGTAATGCACTTTTAAATTGCAACTTTTTTTAGATTGATTTTACAAAAAGAAAGTTGTATGCAACATGGTGATTTCGTCTTTATGTGTGTCTTTGTGACTTTTTTCCCTAAGCTTCTAAAAGACTTCAAGGAAAGAGTAGAAAACATGTGTCTCTGTTTGATTATTCAGAGATTGATTATTATAGCTTGAGAAGAATACATATCTTTATTTTGTAATGAAGAAGCGAGAGTCATTTGGTTTTTTAACCTTTTCTTGCACCAGGGATATATTTTTCCCTTCCAAAAAATTCATAATTGATCATTCAATTACGTATGTAGTATTATCTAATAGATATTCTTTTGCTGGTTATTATAATACAGCGTATGCCCAAGGCAACTATTGTGTTCCTGAACTTTAAAAAAAAGAAGTGTCAAATTTTCTTCGCGTTAAAATCAAAACATTTGTATACTTGTATATAGTCTTGGATATCTTATGGCCCTGAAAGGGTTAACTCCGAACAAAAAAACTGGACGGCACTCATCCTTTACTGGTTAGGTGGCAGCGGGAATAATCCATTTAGGATTCCCTATCAAAGTGGTGGGGTATGTTATTTGTGCGAAACCAAGTGGTTACAAACATGTAATAATGCCTTAATACAATTTGGAACTTGTTCAGCCTAATAAATAAATAAACATATTGAGACATTTCACACAACGCCTTTCCGTGTTCGTACCATTTTTGTTTGGCTTGTTTTGGTTTTTACGGGAGCGACTGCCGTCCCACCTCCCAACCTCTAAAGGGAAACCTAGAGGTGTCCTTCCCTCGCCGCATGCAAGCTGGCAGAGGGAGTGACCCATCAGTCGGCTTTTACGACTCCCTTGGGATGATTTGGGGTGGCCCTATTCTTTCTTCGGCCGGGACCACACAGCACATGGACCCTATTTTTGCCCTAAGGACTGTCGCGGAGAAATACAGGGCGAAGAATACGCCTCTGCATTGTCTGTTTCTTGACTTGCAGAAGGCCTTCGACTGTATTCCTCGCGCGATAATCTGGTGGGCATTGCGGTCCAAAGGGATTCCAGAGGCCTATATTGGGATCATCCGAGACATGTACCGTGATTCCGATTCCGTAGTTCGGACCGCTGTTGGCGACACAAAACCTTTCCCCATCACCGTCGGTGTGCACCAAGGATTCGTCCTTAGTCCGTTTCTGTTTAGCGTGGTATTAGATGTACTGTCAAACAGCATCAGAAACTCACATGAGCAGCCCCCGTGGCTGCTCATGTATGCTGATGATATCGCGCTGGCAGATTCGGACAGGGGTAGACTGGTGCGACGTGTGAAGGTGTGGAAGGAGTCGCTTGAGAACGGTGGTCTGAAGCTCAATGTGGCAAAGACCGAGTACTTGGCCTGTAACTCCACAGATCCCACACCAGTAGGTACGCATAGACGGCAACACGGTCGAGCACACGGACCATGTGAAATACCTGGGATCTGTGTTTCATACGTCTGGTGACATCGATTGCGACGTCAAGGTACGCATTACTGCCGCGTGGGCCAAATGGCGTGAGGTAACTGGTGTCATTTGTGACCCCAAGATGCCGGTAAAGTTGAAGGGACAGGTCTATAAGACCATCATTAGGCCTGTCCTTTTATACGGCTGTGAAGCGTGGCCGGTGTTACAGCGACACAAGCAAGAACTGCGTGTCACGGAGATGAATATGCTGCGGTGGATGTGTGGAGTGACGCGGAGGGACTGCGTTAGGAACTCCCGCATTCGCGGTAGTCTTCATGTCCGTGACATTGCAGATAAACTGCAGGAGTGTCGGCTCCGTTGGTATGGCCATGTTTTACGGCAACCGGATGCTTACGTGGGAAACAAATGTCTGGCCATGCCGCCTCCGCCGGGCCCCGGCAGGAGGGATAGACCCAAAAAGTGCTGGCTTGACATCGTAAAGGGTGATATGCGTGCTAATGGGCTCACTACCAGGGATGCTGAAGATCGCGCGAAGTGGAGTAGAAAAAGTCGGAAAGCGGACCCCGGGCACCGAAACGAAAGTTTGGGTGGCAAACGGGACTAACGCTAGGATGATGATGATTTCACACAACGCCATCTAGTCCCAAACTAAGTTGCATAGCACTTATATTATGGGTACTAGACAACTGATATACTACATAGTATATACTTTTCTTTTGTAAATAAATATATACTATAGATAAACACACAGGCGCTAGACGGGAACCGAACCCGTACCCCCGCAAGCGTACTGATGTGCGTTAGTCGTTACGTCAGGTCATCAAATATTCCGCATTCATGTATTATTTGATACAATTTTGTCTGTATCCAACTTAATTTACATCCCGTAACATCTGACTCAACAACTGACTTGGTAATTAATTCCTAATACGAGTCCCGTTAATAACGTTTAAAGTATATATGTAGTATACATATATACTTTTTTTTTGCAAATAAACACATATTATACATAAACACCCAGACGCTGGACGGGAATCGAACGCGTGACTTCCGCAAGCGTACCGACATGAGTAAGCTGTTACGCCAGGAGGTCGTCAAATGTTACTGTACTACTTAACCTCTCCACAAAGGGGTATAGGAAGTAAAGGAGTTGTGGTTGAAATACGATATTGGGAATCATCTTACACCACCCGTTAGGTTAGAAAAACGAGTCGAAAGTACCGTGAATATTTTACTTGTTCATATAATGAAATCCTTGATGATGCCAACAGCTCATAAATAAATATCCACATGTGTGAGAAATTGAACTTACGATCAATTTGTATTGGATTCAAAATCAAGCCGGTAATAATTAAACTCTTTTACTTTCTTCTACTACTACTATACCTTATCCGTTTTACCAAAAAGTAAAATGTAAACAAATCGTAAAAAGGATTTTTTTGGATGTCGATTTTACAATAATTAACGTGATATAAAAATGATCATAGCAACTTTTAATTATTTATTAGAAATATCTCCTATATTCTTATTTTTTATATTACTTTTCCTTACTTTTAGTAAAACAACATAAAATAATTTTATTTTTACAATTTTGAATGATAAATATAATGCGTATAAAATTTACATATTTACAACATTAATTGTAATAACTAACTTACATTATAAAGAAACTAAAAAGACAATGTTTCCAAATCTCTTATTGGTTTTATATGCTGGTAATTATAAGTGTACTGTTCAACGTAGGTACTATTGTCGATTGGAAGGAGTATTTTATTATTACGGTCGGATTATACCCGCTATGTTGTTTTTATTCTAGCTTTGTTTGAGAAACATTGGTTTGTTTGTTTACATTTTATTTTTTGGTAAAGTGGATAGAGTACTAGATAACTAATCTACATAATAAATACGTTTTTCTTATGTTATTTTTTTTAAATATTATCTTATCTTGCAATCAGCCTAAACATTTGGCATTTAGCTAGAGGTTATGCAATTTAATTTCATAACCATTTGTAAATAAATACATATTATACACACACCCATATTCAAAACGGGAATCGAAACCGTGACCTCCGTAAAAATACTGAAATGCGTTAGTCGTTACACTACGGAGGTTGTTACTAGATGACACTATGCCACTTGATTTATTAATCTAAATTAAGTGACAGAAAGCAACCACTGTCTCAGAAAATGACTACTTACAAATTGAATATCCATGCGCAAAGTGACAATTCACGCACAATGTGACCACTTAAGCAATTTAGTGAATTCACAAAACACATACAGCAATATATCCTTACTTCAGTAATAAACTATTTTTAAAAGAAATAATCATAATACATTGTAGGAAACAATCTAGCTAAAGATTTTCCATTGTATGTAACAATAATAAGACAAAGGAAATTTACATCCATATAAATTATATTACTGCTAATCACTTCCAAGACACGCGATAATGTTGACATAACCGTGCATATAACCCTAGATGACCCCGAATGCGTTGCGTCTGATAACCGATAAACGCAATGTCAATTTCAATATCAATTATTTCCAACATGCTATACCCGTGACATGGTTCGTCTTTCGAGAACATGAGAATGACTTCCTTCAAAAAAATATAGTTTAGAATTAATAAATAACGTGTAGCTGGGCAAATTCTTTCCGCTTCTTCTTCTTGTAACAATCAAAAAAGTTGTGATGTATAATTTTAGCTCATAATCATAATCTTTATTTCTTAAAATGCAGGTAGTTACATGATGTCAGTTTACAAATTCATCCCAGTGCATTTTTGCCCCCAAGCGTACAAATATATATTATTACTAGTTGACCCGGTGAACTTCGTACCGCCATATTTTATTTCTCTAATCGCAAGTGAGGAAATAAAACCCTTCCGCTAAAATCGAACAGCGCCATCTATTGGGTGTATTTGCAACCTAGATATCAAACAATATTGAAGAATTTTATCGATGAATCAACGTACACCGCCATCTATGAGAACTTCATAAAACTAAACAGTAAATAAACACTTGCTTATGAAACAATCAATTGATACATTTTATTCGTTTACATTCACGACATAAGCGAATAATTGAGATGATAACTATCTTATCTAGTAAGTTAGACCAAAATACGGGTACATGTGAAATTTGATTGAAATCGGTTTAGTAGTTTTGGAGTTTATTGGCAACATACATCGTGACACAAGATTTTTATATATATATAAGATTTAGGAAATTATTTAACTACTTCACAATAAATTCTTAATTCTAAAAACTTACATATATTGTTAATTTATAATAATTAAAATCGTCATTCAAAAATTCCATTATATTATAATAACATTTCTCAATTAAGAATAATTTTAATTTTCTTTTTAAATTTGATATGCCAAGATTTTTAAAACTATTAGGTAATTTATTAAGCTCATACTATAAATAATAGTCTCCTTCTTCCTGCACTTATCCCAACTATATGGAGTCGGCACATCGTCTCTTCTTTCACTCTCCTCTGTTAGCTGTCATGTCAACATTCACATCCTTTTTCATACATACATATGTATAATCACGCCTCTTTCCCGTAGGGGTAGGCAGAGACCACTTCTTTCCACTTGCTACGATCCTTACATACTTCTTTCGCTTCGTCCACTTTCATTATTCCCTTCATACATGCCCTTCGGTTTAGAGTACTCTTGACCTGGCCTTTTTTCAAGACGTCTATGATTTGGTCTCGAAACGTCCGCCTAGGTCTACCCCTTCCAACACTTCCATTCACACTCGCCTTATACAATTTTTTCGTCAATCGTTCTTCATTCATTCTCTCGACATGGCCAAACCATCTCAGCATAACCCTTGGGATGACCCCTTTTTCATCATATCATATTTTACGCAATCCATCCATATTTTCTTTGATCTACCTCTCCACTTGTATCCATCCACTCTCATTTCTAGCATCCTTCTTCTTACATGACACTCCTCTTCAGGCTAACCTATTACTTTTCAGTTTCTCAATCACTGGCGCTACTTTCAAACTTCCCCTAATATACATTTCTAATTTTATCAATTTTTGTAACTCGCCTCATCCATCTCAACATTCGCATCTCTGCTGCATGCATAACTTTTCATCTTCTCCTTTTGTGGAGAAGCATTCTGATCCATACAATATGACGGGTCTTATAAATTTTACCCTTAAGTCTAAACGGCACTTGTGGATCGCAAATCATTCCTGAGACCTGTCACCATTTCATCCATCCTGCATTCACTCTGTTTTTCACATCTCGGCCTATCTCACCTTCGTTGTGGATTAATGATCCGAGGTACTGGAAGTTGAAGCAAGTTGGCATCGCCACGTCTCCTAAGGTAATCGGGGTGAAGTCGGATATTCCACCAAATTAAATAGTTATTTACACATAATTTGAGTTCCAAAAAATGTTCTAGCTAGGAACTTATTTTGAATAAAAAATTTGAGTTTAACTTTTAAAGAAATATTTTATCACCATCATCAGTTGATGTGATTTGACCATCATATGTGGTGAGGTGGCTAAGGAAGCTACCCGACCAAGCGACTGTGTGTTTGAATCGTCAGTGGACAGACGCGAGCACACCAAAATATGAATCACAAAAACGCAGTTTTTTGAGAATATTTCGAGGGATTGACAAGATTCTTAGTATTGTATTTATTTTTATTTCTTTACGACATCAGACAGGCTGACGGTGCACTTAGAATCTAGCAGTTACCCTCGCCTATGAGTGTTTGCAACACCAGCGGTATCGCGAACACGCTGCTGCCCAATAAGGGTACAGGAACTTGAGTCACTAATGCCGGAACACAACACAAAGTTATTATGACGGCATACTTAATATCAAAAGTGGTCCCATCTAGACGGGCTTGGGGCCCTGTCACGTAGCTAGGGTGGGTTGTTTTGTCGCCTTTTACCAAAGCCCGATCCCGGCCGCAAAGGTCAGTATTCTCTCTCCGTCCTTGCACGGATAAAAAGGGTTTATACGGGTTCAATCTATAAATTTAATCGAAACTCGGTAAACACAATTCACTAACAAACTAAGCTTTGCTCCTACCCTGGAAGAAGTTTAATCATAATCTCGTCCAGCTATATCCAAAAACAGAGTCTGAGTCGTTACTGTCTGAATGATTGGTTACTTCATGAGCAACATGTCACTTGCTGAGCAAGACTCCAGAGTAAGAAGTATTTAAAATTCAAGTATCAAATCGTATAAAACTGCTGACTAAATTCTAGTTCTAAGTAAATATGTACGAGTATTTGTTATAAACTATTACACTAATTTAAAAGCCTTTATTGCTGATAATTTTATCGCAAAGGTGATGACACGCCTAATAAGCATAAGCCCACATGCCATTATCAGACCAACTGACATTTACTATTTTGTAACTTTTATGTCTCGTTGTCTCGTATATTATTGAATATTTATTGAGTGCTATCTGCCCGTATGCGTCGGAGGCATCGACCCACAACGCGATAAATAATTACGAAATCGATTTATGTAGGTGAAAAATGCACTACGAACTAATAAATTTTGCCCTTATCCTCATAAAATATTTCGTAACTTAATTTCTTCTTTGTGACCCACCACCTGAAAATGCGTCTCCGGAATTACTCCACACGACGATAGCAGCGTCAGGGTGCTAACAGTATATTGTCATATGGCATAAACACAAGCTGCGCAGAATAGTTTTAATGGGTCTTCAGGTGACTTCCACATTGTATCAAAAGCCTAGATCTAGCGAGGTTATCATAAAGATTTACTTCGGATAAAACATTTGGTACTTTTGTGTCCTTCTATCCAACGTTGATAATATTTATATAATTGCATTGGTACACTATAGTTGGGCAACTAGTCACCATTATATAAATGATACTAGGTTGAAATAAATAATTTGTATCCGACGGGTTGTACTGGCACAGTGGGAACAATGGCAGTAAACGTAGAACATTAGGAATGATAGGACCCGAAAATTCTGATGCGTTGCAATACGGCGGTCTAACAAACATATTACGCTTCGATCAATAATAACGATTTATACATCCAATACACACCGCGTTATACTATCATATAATACACATTCAGTTGTAAGTGCGGATTGAATCCACAGCAACGACGAAAAATAATAATACTATGCATAATATTACACAAATTTGTAAGTAATTAAATTAATAAAATTCCGGTTAATAAAATCTTTCCCACATAGAAAAAGACCGAACCATACAAGTATATCTCATAAACTAAGTAACAAAACATTACCTACAGTATCTATTTATGAGAAGTGCCCTTCATCGAATGTCGACCACACGTGGCAGGAAGGGTAACAACAATGGGACATCCCTCTTTAATCGCCAGACAATAACCAATACGTCCTGCCGACACTTGTATTAATCGATATTTTTGGTACTTCATATTAATTGGTAAACGCGATTGGTTGGGTTTTATACAGAAATAGTGCTCGCCATACAGTGGCGCTTAGTTTGAGAAATTACAAAACAATAAGAAATATTATATTTTTTCTCTCATTGTTGTGGATCAATAGTATTTTGACATAAAAAAAATCGAAATTTAGTTTCCAATATTTTTGACACTTACTAATCAATATTTACTTGTATATAACGCTATTGTATATAGTGTATGCGATTTACATACATAATTACGCTGTCTCGTTTGTCTATGGTATGAACTTCCTGCTAAGGTCTACTATCGCAATACGATATGGGGTTTATTTTTTTTATAGGTGTTATAGAATTTCTTAGTGGTCGGCAGCGCGTTGGCAATGCCTCTGGGGTTGGAAACGACCATGGGCGACGGTGACTACCTGCTATCGAATGGGCCTATTGCCTGTCTGCTGAACTATAGCTATTAAAATATACATCGACGAGGAAGAAACGTGGCCATTACCGAGTCAGTAAAGCATCCATAGGAAACCATATCGTATTTTCTTTTTAACAGAAAATAAATCTCTATTGGACAATACATTTTTGTGTACGTGTGTGTGTGTGATGTGTATTTATTATGTGTATATAATATTGACACACGATGTCCTTCCGGCAACCGTGATCCTTTTCTGAACAAAGATCCACCTGTGTTCTTAGACGGATGAAATAGATTCGAGTAGAAGTGCAGCTTTATCTTTTTAGAGTGAGGTTTAAGTAGGGATGCCAAATTAATCCTACTAAACCCTGTTAAAAATAACTTCTATTTCTAAACTTTGGAAATAAAGTTAGAAAGAAAGAAATAAAAATTAATGGAACAATTTTACAAGGAATTTAATTATTAAAACATAAATATATCAACCAAATTAGGTCGAACATTCAGAAACTAAGAAAAGTAAGGGCTCTGTTTTTCTTATTTAAAAACAAGATTGTACTACGTCAACTGTCACAATATATATATATATATATATATATATATATATATATATATATATATATATATATATATATATATATATATATATATATATATATATATATATATATATATATGTATATATATATTTACTTGTGTTATGGGTACTAGACAACTGATATACTACTTATATACTTTTTTTTGTAAATAAATACGTATTATACATAAAACTACCAGACACGAGACAGGAATCGAACCTGTGACCTCCTCAAGCGTACTCAAGTTCGTTATCCGTTACGCCAGAGAGGACGTCAAATAATAATAAATTATTTATTTATTATCTCAAGAATCACGCAAAATAGATTCCAGGAAATTATTCATTAAATTCTTTCCTTTCTCCCAATAAACAATTATATTACCAGACTATTTTCTCCGCTTATCTAAAAAGCAAAAGGAAATAATCGTTGCGGACATCCTCGTATTGTTTTCGCATGTCTACTCAAAAACAATGAGCAGTAACAATGTTTCTGCAACGTAAGTTCGTTTAGTTATTATTGCTAAAGTATTCAGGTCAGACGCGACAGGTTGTGAAATTACTTATCTATGCTAAATGTCCCACTATAGCTTATGTGTAATTTATTCGATAATACACTGTAGTCTATTATCTTGTGATCGTAAACAATATTACAAGTTATTTACGGTTGTAAGCCGGAACTTGAGGGTTTTCTTCAACTGTTTCATATTCAATAGAATATCTCTTTTTTTCTTGCTGAGAAATGCAGACCGACTGACAGCCCACTTAATATTGAACAGGGGCTACAGATGTTTGCGGGACTCTGGGCATTATGAGCTGTCCGTATCGGACTACTGGAGCCTAGGTCACTAATTCTGAAATACCACAAGATTATTATGGTGACATACGTATACACCAGGGGTACTTTTCATCCAGGCTTGCTTTGGTCTCCTTTTACAACTATCCGTGCCTCTACGGCCGGGGTCGGCCTGTCGTAAAAGGCGACAAAACAACCACAGACAACTACGTGGTAGGGCCTCAAGCCCGTCTGGATGGCGACACCTTTGGTCTTAAGTATATCGCCATAATAACCGTGTCTTGTGTTCCGGCATTAGTGACCCAAGTTCCTCTACCCTTGTGGGACAGCAACGTGTTCACGTTGCCACTGGCATTGCAAACACCCATAGGCGACGGTAACTGCTAAATTCTAAGAGGGCCATCAGCGTGTCTGCTGCCCTACAGCAATAAAAAAAGGCTAACCATGGCCGACCCTGGTATTCTTATTCCGCCCCTGTACGAAGAAAATCTCTAAAATATACTCATATATCGATTAACCAACGTCAAAAAGCTCAAACTATAAGTCCTAACCTCTTACATACATGATTACGATAGATGAATAATTACGCAATTAATTAGGCTATTTCTGAATAATCACACTACTTTAAAAATAAGCCTTCGAAATTGAGAAAACGTTACATGCAAGAAAGATAGACTACACAAACATACTACAGTGATGTGGCCATATTTTATAATGCAAAGGGAAGAATGCCACGTGACAAGGAAAATACTAGAAATCAGACTGCATAGAAACAAAATAAAAGGAGAGAAAAGAAAAATTGTGAATGTTGACATAACGTTTAATAGAGAAGAGTCGAAAAACTCCACATAATATATTTCATGTCAGAAAAGAAAACCCCCAGTAGCAGGTAGAACAATTTTCCAGGTATGTTTTTAGCCTTTTTGATCATGGTATGGCCCTTCAGATATTACTTAAAATTGTTCAAATTACATTCCCTTCAAATGTTCAAATTGTTACGAGAATTGAATATACAAGTAAATTAACAATCACCGATTCGCAATAGTGCAGTGTGTCTAATAGCAAGATTGTCGTTTGGTAATTGCTTTTCGGACGGTGTAGATGGTATGCTATTAAAATAATTCTGTTTCTAATCATATTACCACGACTGTACCCGAGCTTACACATGTCTTCTGTTGAGTATTATGAAGGGGTCTCCTATCATAATTATTTCTTGAAGCGATCTAGATGTATTGTGACAATTTAAGCGCCATCTAGTCCTAAACTTATCAGAAAAGCGCTCGTGTTACGGGTACTAGACTACTTATATACTACTCATATATATATATATATACTTAGTCAGGTCATAAGTATTGTCACACAGTAAAAACTTTTCTTTTAGAATGCTGGCCACAAAAAAGTTTATTGAATTCGAATTTAGAATTGTTCATGAAAATAAAAATGTATACTTTTAGAATTTTACTCATTTTTAAATATGGAGTGGACGCTTAAAGAAGACCGAGTTGCAGTTATTGCGTTGCATTGTTGCAGTTACGCGCCAATTCAAATTTTTAACATACTGAAAAATTTGAATATAACCAAAAGATTCGTTTATCGTACCATCAAACGATACAATGAAGACTCTAGTGTCAAGATGACAGGTCAAGAAGTGGTCGCCCTCGGTCTGTTAGGACTCCAGCAGTGATAAAAGCTGTGAAGGCACGAATTCAAAGAAATCCCAAACGTAAGCAGAAACTGTTGGCCCTTCAGATGGGGTTAAGCAGAACCATGGTGAAAAGGGTGTTAAATGAAGACTTAGGGCTTCGGGCATATCGAAGAAAAACAGGACATCGTTTGAATGCTCGTCTAATGGACCTGAGACTGAAGAGATGCCGCGCTTTGTTGAAGCGGTACGCGGGAAAAAAATATCGGGAAATTCTTTTTTCGGATGAAAAAATGTTTACCGTAGAAGAGAGCTACAACAAACAAAATGATAAGGTGTACACACACAGTAGTGAAGAAGCGAGCAACCGTATTCCGCGTGTCCAACGAGGTCATTTTCCATCCTCGCTCATGGTATGGTTGGGAGTTTCTTATTGGGGCTTAACAGAGGTACATTTTTGTGAGAAAGGTGTAAAAACGAATGCTGTTGTGTATCAAAATACAGTCCTGACGAACCTTGTGGAACCTGTTTCTCATACCATGTTCAATAACAGGCACTGGGTATTCCAACAAGATTCGGCGCCAGCTCATAGAGCGAAGAGCACACAAGACTGGCTGGCGGCGCGTGAAATCGACTTCATCCGGCACGAAGACTGGCCCTCCTCCAGTCCAGATTTGAATCCGTTAGATTACAAGATATGGCAACACTTGGAGGAAAAGGCGTGCTCAAAGCCTCATCCCGATTTGGAGTCACTCAAGACATCCTTGATTAAGGCAGCCGCCGATATTGACATGGACCTCGTTCGTGCTGCGATAGACGACTGGCCGCGCAGATTGAAGGCCTGTATTCAAAATCACGGAGGTCATTTTGAATAAACTTTAATGTCATAAGAATCTATGTTTTGTTAAGTTCATTTTGGTATATGAATGGTTACATAATGAATAAACTTGTTACAATTATTTTACATTAAACATGTGACAGAATTTATGACCTGACTAGGTATATATATATATATATATATATATATATATATATATATACAGGGTGTCCGAGAACTCAACGTCAAGCCGAAACGGGGTGACAGGATTGATTGTAACCATCATGAGAAAAATCATAAAAAAAATCTATCCCATGCAGTTTGAAAATTATGGGCATTTAAGAAAAACCTAGAAATTTGGTCAAACTGTAACCATTTTTCGGTTATTTTGGTTAAATTTTATTAATTTTGTACATTTAAACTTTGTAACCGTAACCCTAAATAACATTTCTAGAACCACAGTCAAAAATAATGACACAATTGCCCCAAGTTTTCTAGAATTAAGACTATTTGTTAAACTATGAATTTAAAAATTTCAAAATTTGTTGACTTTGAAAGGCCCTCCTTTAAAAAAAATGTACTAAAGTGCCTTGGCAAGTGCCATTAAAAGTTCGCGCATTTAATCAGAATTGTAAAATAGTACAATACGTGTTAGTTTCATACTAAAAAAAAACGAGTAAAAAAATAAAAACCTCAAGTAACCCGATTTTTGCTAACAAATTTTACTCAATTCAAATGTTTTTTATTCGCACAAGCTCTTGGTAGGTCCAGTCAACAAAAGTAAGTAAAATTAATAAAATATTGGAATAAAAGTCAGATAGGGAAATTACATTTTTTGAACATTTATTGTAATAAAAAATGTTATTTCCCTATCTGACTTTTATTCCAATAAATCTAAACTAAACTAGGTCAAGATATTTCATTATTTTATTAATTTTACTTACTTTTGTTGACTTTGGTAAAAATGGCGTCACTATCTGTCTCGCGCGCTCATGGCAAACATATTCACTATGCATCTCTCTCATCATTTTGCCTTAAAATTAAGAACCTACCAAGAGCTTGTGCGAATAAAAAACATTTGAACTGAGTAAAATGGGTTAGCAAAAATCGGGTTACTTGAGGTTTTTATTTTTTTACTCGTTTTTTTTTAGTATGAAACTAACACGTATTGTACCATTTTACAATCCTGATTAAATGCGCGAACTTTTAATGGCACTTGCCAAGGCACTTTAGTACATTTTTTTTAAAGGAGGGCCTTTCAAAGTCGACAAATTTTGAAATTTTTAAATTCATAGTTTAACAAATAGTCTTAATGCTAGAAAACTTGGGGCAATTGTGTCATTATTTTTGACTGTGGTTCTAGAAATGTTATTTAAGGTTGCGGTTATATATATATATATAACCCTGTATATATATATATATATATATATATATATATATATATATATATATATATATATATATATATATATATATATATATATATATATATATATATATATCTGTTGTACATAAATACTATACATACATAAACCCGGACGAAGAGACGTTCCGGTGTGCTGAAAAAGTTTGGCCAAAAGGTTGTACATGCCTTACTTTTGCTGTTTGAGAACATCATGCTGTTATCCGTGCAGGGGCGGAGAAAGAATACTAACCTCTGCGGCCGGGGTCGGCCTGCCGTAAAAGGCGACAAAACAACCCACCTACGTGGTAGGGCCCGTAGCCCGTCTGAATGGCGACCACCTTTGGTCTTAAGTATGCCGCCATAACAACCTTGTGTTGTGTTCCGGCATTAGTGAGTCAAGTTCCTGTACCTTTATACAGCAGCGTGTTCACGATGCGACTGGCGTTGCAAACACCCATAGGCGACGGTAACTGCTAAATTCTAAGCGGGCTGTCAGCCTGTCTGCTGTCCTACAGCCATTAAAAAATCAACTTCTCACATATTAGAACTCCCTAGGAAAATTTTGGGGTAGCTCAATCTTTGTTTTTAATTATTTACACATAGCGTTATATAGAATTTTGCTTTCATTATTGTATTTCGCCCCACTTAATTATAAGCAGTTACCGTCGCCTATGAATTTTTGCGGTGCCTCTAGCGTCTGCTGTTCGCATGTGGGTACTGGAACCTGAGACACTAATGCTGTAAAACAATACTTAATTTCTACATATTTAATTACGAATCCAAATATAGGAAAAAGTATTGTAATTTATGAATTAATGTTAATAGACAAACTAGACTCTCCCGAATTCCCCCAATTACTATCGAGTAACACGATGATTCAACATAGAATATATAGGTAGATGATGATACATCGAATACAGCAACAATTTGTCGCTAGTTTTGAATGAACGTGCCGTATATGGACTCCGTGGGTGTATGAAAGTTGAATGGGAAAGGGCCAACGCCATTATGAGTTTCACGTTTCTATTTTCATACATTTGTAGGCTAATCTCTTAATTGCCATTACAATGGTGTGTTGTCTGACATTGAACAAAGTAGAAATATAAAAAAACGAGAACAGACGATAATCTTTTTGGTACTTTTTTTGGAGTTACCGGCACATTGAATTCGGTCTCCGTTGGGGGCCGAATGGGAGAGTACGACCGCCTCCATGAGTCGGGGTCAAGCCTCTCGACATGTCGAATCCCATCGGCGATCGAGAACAAAACTGCCGAGACAAGAGCGTTGTTAAGCCGATGCGGACGCCGTAACGTAACGTAATTTGAAGGCCCTAAGACTATAGGCTCCCACTTAAGCAAGGTCACATCATCGCCCAAACCTCGGTTTCGGTGATTAGTTCCTAAGCACGGTAATAACTTATCTTTGGTATCCAATTATAATTACTATGAAGTAAATACTATTGTATCATCAGAAACAATAATATATTAGAAATTTATCATCAAATGAAAGTATCCTTGGAATCCATGAATAGAGAGCAAATAGGAAAGATTAATAGGCAATAAATATGTCACAAGTAAAACAGGGAAGTATATTCAGCGGTATTTTATCGCCATCAACCGATAATGTCAATCGCTCGTTCCGATTCCACGCAATGAGAAACTAACGTTTTTATCGATTATTTTAATCGCTTTCACAACACTATCTGTATCTAATACATATTAGTTCATTTATATAAGAGAGAGTTTTACATAACCTCAGTTATACTCTTCTTAATGTATTGTTTTGTATTGCAAACACATTTTAGAATATTTTATGTAACGAAATGTCTTTGCTTTATAATAATGTAATTATAAAAACCAAAAAATCTTTTGAGTGTCAACTTGTACGAACGCTTGTGTCTATTTAATATAAAAAATCGGCAACAGTTTACTCGACTAGCTAAATGTTTTACATCATATATGAAAATACTGGATATTTTTTCAAAAAATATTCAAATATAATTAAAAAATACAATTGTGTTAAGATTATCAAAATTCCACCGTAAACGTTGATAAATAAATCATCATAAGAATCTATAAAAAATATGATTACAGTACCGATGGTTCAGACAGATAGAAAAACCAAATTAAGCTATATAATTTACATTTGAACAATTTCGGACTAAAAGAAAGAAGAAGATGCCTGAAAGATGACATCTAAAATGCTTTCATGACTTCCGTTGACGCGAAAAGCGGCACCAAAGTTTTGCCTTATAATACTTTAGCATACGGACACTAAAGCAAAGCAAGTATATTTTTAAATTTATTAAAATAAATGTCTTTAGTACGTTGTGTATGGATCGTGAGTGTGGACACCGTGCCCATGTCACATCTACTGGAGCCATGTGTGAAGTTTGGAACTGCAGCTACACAACAGGAGGGCTTAAAGCGTTGCTAATATTCTACAATAGGAAATTGTTACAATAGGTTGCATTACATTGCGTCCGTTGGGTTCAAAACTTTATTGAGACCTCTTCAAAGGTTTGGCTAGACTCTCACATGACCAGAGATCATGGGAATATGTATAAGCATTTATCTAGAGGCAACGAGGTTAAATTTTACGATTGTTTGAGGCCCATTTAGACTTTCTGCATTAGTTTTTGAAATAAATAATACTTATATTAAGAAGTGTGCCAATTTTTGTTGTTACCGTTTGTGAGCGGTGATATTTTAATTATGCAAGTTGAGTAAAAAGTACAATGACAATTTTTTTTATAACAACATATCAGTAAAACATAACTCATATAGCTTAATTTTTTTCGAACGTTCCCTTAAATAAAAATAATAAAACCAAATTTAGAGCTTACCAAATATATTATGTTAATTAACTGTGTAAAAGTGATATATATCCAATACGAAATGGTATTTCAACAAACAAACACGACGACTGCTCCAATAAAAACTTCATCTATCGTGAGAAAAGCTATCAAAGGTACAGTCGAGTCCAACTATTAGGTAAGTCGTCGCGAGGGCGTGTACAGTTAGCCGCAATATTTACTATCAGCGATGTTGCGCCCACGCACGTTCTCAATGAGCCGACTCTACACTGTCGCAATATGATGCGAGATATACATGTGTAGACATTTTTGATACTTGGATTTTAATAAATATTCTTTTATTAGAGCTACAGGGCCACCCTTGGCCATTATAAAAACCGACAAGTAAACTGGGACAATTCACACCGCGCTATCTAATCCCAAAGTAGTCAGCAGAGCGCTTGTATTATAGATACTAGACAACGTCTACACTATTTTCTTGCAAATAGATACATATTATATATAAACACTTTGACTAGGGATGGTAATCGAACCTCGAAACCCGTGCGCCAACAAATTAATGTTTCTGTTTGATCGATGATCTAGATGATTTCTACTTAATAGATAATCCTTAACGAAAAAGCACTATATGATTTTCCTTAAGGGTCGAAAATTCATTTTATCGTAGGAAGAGTATCGAAGCAAAAACGCACATTTTTGCAACAAAGTTTAATAGGGTAACTCAAACTCCATAATGTAAGATTAGGAAGCATAGCAGTGGTCGTCTATGACATTAAACAAAAAAAATTAATTAATCAAATTTAATATATTTTTTGGCTTTCACACTTTCATCGTATAGTAGCTTGAGAGTGAAAACATGGCTTAAATGAAGTGAAAAATAATCGAAATATTTTCCTTAATAATATAAATCATTTCAAAAATATATTCCAAAAGTGTTCTCATTGAAGCTTTATATATAATTCGTAATTTTACTAAACTATTTTAATACTTTATTATTTTTTTTTCATATTTAAAATATCAACCGGATAACATTTAAAACAATTTTAGAATCAAGCGCTGATATTTTACTATTTCTTTTTCACCACTGTTCTGTTTCTGTTATACAATTATATTTTAAAACCCCGCATATAAAGCATAAAATAAAAACTGAAAATACAGTATTATAAATAATCTTATTTAAAAAGACACATGATTTTTTTATTTGTGGCCAAACACGCAAAGCGACTTTAATTATCAAAACCTGCAAGTCACCGTATGATTGCCGCGCCAGCCTGTCTAGGGGAAGTGATTGTTGCTCTAATGGGACTCCATAATATTATAAATGGCACAATTTATGCAATAATGCGTACTTGTTATCATTGTTATTTAGGATAGTTTGACTATCGTGAGGCCGACGACTGAATAAAATAGCCGAAATAATAAATTTTGATCAATACAAATAGTCCAAAAATGGTACGAAAGATATAACACAAAGCGCCCCACGCTTTTTTGAGAATAATACTAAAAATTTTCGTTCATCATTTTATTCCTATATTAAAAATTATTTTTCACTTTTTAATTCGCTTAAAATCATCAAAGCATGTTTATAGTTATTTGAAACTATATCTATTATACAATTTTTTATGCTCTGGAACAGAAGACAGGCTGACATTTAATAGTAAACGGTTACCGCCACCTGTGTACCTCGGCGCCAAGGGCACCGCTAACATGCTACCGTCCGCGTAGGAGAATGTGGGTCACTTATTAAACATAAGGTTATTATGACTGTATATTTATAGATTAAGGGTGGTTGCCATCCAGACGGCTTGGAGCCCTATCGCCTAATTTGTTTTGTCATCTTTTACGACAGGCCATCCCCACTCGCAGGGATACTCCGCCCGTGCCCGGAGAAATTAGTATATTATACTGATCTTCGTCATCAATGACGATAGATCGATAAAGTAAAAGTAATAAATCTATATATATATATATATATATATATATATATATATATATATATATATATATATATATATATATATATATATATATATATATATATATATATATATATATATATATATATATATATATATATATATATATATATATATATATATATATATATATATATATACCTAGTCAGGTCATAAATTCTGTCACATGTTTAATGTAAAATAATTGTAACAAGTTTATTAATTATGTAACCATTCATATACCAAAATGAACTTAACAAAACATAGATTCTTATGACATTAAAGTTTATTCAAAATGACCTCCGTGATTTTGAATACAAGCCTTCAATCTGCGCGGCCAGTTGTCTATCGCAGCACGAACGAGGTCCATGTCAATATCGGCGGCTGCCTTAATCAAGGATGTCTTGAGTGACTCCAAATTGGGATGAGGCTTTGAGCACGCCTTTTCCTCCAAGTGTTGCCATATCTTGTAATCTAACGGATTCAAATCTGGACTGGAGGAGGGCCAGTCTTCGTGCCGGATGAAGTCGATTTCACGCGCCGCCAGCCAGTCTTGTGTGCTCTTCGCTCTATGAGCTGGCGCCGAATCTTGTTGGAATACCCAGTGCCTGTTATTGAACATGGTATGAGAAACAGGTTCCACAAGGTTCGTCAGGACTGTATTTTGATACACAACAGCATTCGTTTTTACACCTTTCTCACAAAAATGTACCTCTGTTAAGCCCCAATAAGAAACTCCCAACCATACCATGAGCGAGGATGGAAAATGACCTCGTTGGACACGCGGAATACGGTTGCTCGCTTCTTCACTACTGTGTGCGTACACCTTATCATTTTGTTTGTTGTAGCTCTCTTCTACGGTAAACATTTTTTCATCCGAAAAAAGAATTTCCCGATATTTTTTTCCCGCGTACCGCTTCAACAAAGCGCGGCATCTCTTCAGTCTCAGGTCCATTAGACGAGCATTCAAACGATGTCCTGTTTTTCTTCGATATGCCCGAAGCCCTAAGTCTTCATTTAACACCCTTTTCACCGTGGTTCTGCTTAACCCCATCTGAAGGGCCAACAGTTTCTGCTTACGTTTGGGATTTCTTTGAATTCGTGCCTTCACAGCTTTTATCACTGCTGGAGTCCTAACAGACCGAGGGCGACCACTTCTTGACCTGTCATCTACACTAGAGTCTTCATTGTATCGTTTGATGGTACGATAAACGAATCTTTTGGTAATATTCAAATTTTTCAGTATGTTAAAAATTTGAATTGGCGCGTAACCGCAACGATGCAATGCAATAACTGCAACACGGTCTTCTTTAAGCGTCCACTCCATATTTAAAAATGAGTAAAATTCTAAAAGTTATACATTTTTATTTTCATGAACAATTCGAAATTCTAATTCAATAAACTTTTTTGTGGCAAGCATTCTAAAAGAAAAGTTTTTACTGTGTGACAATACTTATGACCTGACTAGGTATATATATATATATATATATATAAGAGATTTCCACGTATATAGTCACTCATCACAATATCTCTGGAATCATTAGAGCTAAACAGTTGAAATTTGGTAGGAATATTCTTTTCACCGAGTAGAGGTCAGCTAAGAACGGATTTTACGAAATTCCACCCCCAAGAGGGGTTGCGGGAGCGTTAATTAAAAAAAATCACATTTTAAAACTACAGCTCTTATAGATATGAAACTTAGTCAGGATATTCTTTTTGACATGTTTGAATTTACTAAAAACTAATTTTATGATATTCCACCCCCAGAGGGCTGTGCGGGGGCGTTGAAAATTAAAAAAAAATTATCTTCCTATCTATAGCTTTTAATTTTGACTTACCAATTATCTGCTTCTTGAGTTCGTGCGCAGTGTTGCCAACTTTATTTCAACAAAACCACAATTTGTGCTGTTGCAACCCACCAAAAAAACACTAAATTTGGTGATCCCTCAAACCACCAGAAAGTCACTAATATATTATGCCAGACAGACACTACCTGTATATTCTGTGTATATGTATGTTCGTTACGGACTTCTAAACGGCTAGATCGATTTCGATGAAATTTTTAGACAATCTTCAGATTGGCCTAGCCGGTGATCCTGTAAGGTTTGGTTGCGATCGGATAAACAAAAAGCAGGCGGAGCCGCGCAGGTCAGCTAGTAAAATATAAATTATTCCGATCCCAATACCTTAGTTATATAAATATTGACATAGGCAATTATTATTGATCTGATTTCATCTTAACATCAGACCAAAACCCAAAAAAGATCAAATATTCGTAAACATATTTGTGTCAATAGAAGCGAAGGGCAAATCTAAAATCAAACTCCAAAAACTACTGTGGATAAAATGAAAATCTATTTAGAAAAATCCATTTGCGACCCTTCGTATTTAATATACAAAATATCTAACAGAATGGAGGCCAGATGATTCTAGGGATCGGCTACAGATTGGATCCATCCACTCAGAATTGGAAAACGTTGATCAAATTGAAATATTTTCCAATGGAACGGACGGAATGGAACTGCAGTTATTTTTAGAACGGTCGGGTTTTTACTGATTTCATTTGGAATAATATTGAGATAAGTTATATTGAGCATTCTGGATCAAAATATAGACATTTTATAAAAAATAAATAACTGTAACACTTTTATTTTTCATAAAATTGGTGACATATAAAAGATTAACAAGTTATCTATTAATTTAAAATCAAAGTTAAATACGTATCCAAAATAAAATTAAACACAGGAATATTTACAAATCAAAAACATACAATTTAAATGTTATTTATACGAAACATGTTATCGATAAGATCTTCCGAGAAAATGTTAATACTCGTTCAACTGTTTATGACATGACGTTGTAATTGTGTAAAAATATGTTTGAAATATACTTATATGGATCAAAATATAATGTAAAATGTTACAAAATAGAAATATTAATTAATGGTTTAAATCTATATAAATAAATAAATAAAATTGGAGTGTCTGTTTGTAATATTAAAATAACCGCTTTTTACTAAGTGCATGTGGATCCATACACGGTACATATACCAAAACAACATTTTTTACATTTTTTGTCTGTCTGTCTGTTTGTTCCGGCTAATCTCTGAAATGGCTGGACCGATTTTGACGGGACTTTCACTGGCAGATAGCTGATGTAACAAGGAGTAACTTAGGCTACTTTGATTTTATAAAAAAAATAGTTTTGGTTAAAAATTATCATTTTCGGAAATTTAGGAATTCCAATTTAAGTTGACCTCAGATTTATATCATCAAACATATGAAATAGGCTTAGGCAAGACTTTGTAGGTTCGAACGCACGTATTTTGAAGACGCATGGCGTAACAGTTGCATTCAATAATACTGTTTGCATATTTCATTTATTTATATTTTAGGGTTTGTAATTCATAATAAACCATAAGATATATCCAAAAAATGCTGGCCAAAGTCACTATTCCGCGCGGACGGAGTCGCGGGCACAGCTAGTTTAAAAGGCTGAACACAACCATGCATCATCATTTCTGGATAGCAAAAATTACAATACTATTTAGTATTACTACTCACACATATAATTTACGACTTATTATAATGTCGTTTTAATTATTTTACGATCTTAATTTATACTTGCCATTATCGCACATTATATGAAGTCGGCGCAACATATCTTCACTCTCCTCGGTTAGCCGTCATCTTTTTTTTAATGCTGTAGGACAGCAGACAGGCTGGCAGCCCGCTTAGAATTTAGCAGTTACCGTCGCTTATGGGTGTTTGAAAACGCCAGTGGCATCGCGGACACGCTGCTGTCCCATAAGAGTATAGGAACTTGGGTCACTAATGCCGGAACACAACACAAGGTTATTATTGCGGTATACTTAAGACCAAAGGTGGTCGCCATCCAGACGGGCTTGAGGCCCTACCACGTAACTAGAGTGGGTTGTTTTGTCTCAACATTCAAACCTCCTACAATATAACATAACTATAAATAATAAATGGATCCCATATCGCTGAGAGCTGGTAGAGATCTGAAATCTAATGTTTAAACTAGTGATTAAAACCCTGGTTGCGTTACCGCGTTAGACGGCAATATTCATTGACGAAATACAAACCAGCTTTATGGTCACTTGGGAGTTTTACAAAAAACTATCAACAGATAGTCTCAATATGCCGAAAGGCTATGGACGTCAAAAGAGAAAAATATGTAGGCGTTGCTGATATTCGTACATGTGTACTTAAGACGTTTTATAATACAGCAGGTGCTCCAGCGACTAAAACTATGTCTGGAAGATGGAGAGTAGATGGCCACCAGAGTATTAATGTACGTGGCATTATATACATAGGGGTCATCTTCCAATGCAATAAAGATATGCCATTTAGTCTCTTGCCATCGTCGCAAACCAATCCATTTCATTTTAGAACAACTGACAACAGTAGCCAGAGCCCAACGGGTAATGCCGTTGATTTATATGCTTTTTTTAACATTGTTTATTTATTTATTTATTTTAGTAAGACACAGGCTAATAAAAATTACAATATGTACATATAATCTAATATTCTTAAAAACTATTGCTGATTACAAGTCTTAACATTTAGTTATTTACCACTACTCTACACAGTAAAAAGAAAAGAAAAAATTAATAACGACTTATATTCAATGTTCAACAATGTCGAAAAAGTATTTACCCATCATTACTTTGAATCTGTTAACTTTAGTTGTGAATAAATCGATATCGAGCTGGGCATCTAATTTATTAAATTCATTTGCACCTCGAATAAAAAAGCTATTTTGTCTGTAATTAGTAGGTGCAAATGGCACACTTAACAATTGTCGCTTTCTAAAATTTTTATGCTGTGTACGGAATCCTATATTAGCTAAAAGTTCGGGACAGTCGGATGATCCATTTGCTATGTTAATACTCTTATTTATAGTTATATAAGAAAATGTTTGACATTGACCTCAGTGGCTCTGTATAAATTAGAAATGAAATCGTCATTCAATAGCATGATTTAGATAAATATTCATTTTCATTACAATCAAGATAAAAGCTTTTTCTAGTATATTGAATTTTATACTAAGAGAATTAATTTACTATATAATCTAAACTACAGTATTAATATAAGTTGTTATTTCGAAAAGATTATTTGTTTCAGTTGGCTTAGAATCAGATAAGTGGAGTCAATGGACTTAACTTATCTAAATTGGACATGACCTTTTGCTCCCGGTCTTGGTTTTGGATAAGGTCGGGAGGGAGATCGGATGGACTGCCGCCGCCTCTTTCTGCGAGGCAGTAAAGTCAGCTCCCCTCTCATCAACGCAGGACCTGACTAGGGCGCCGGAAAGCGTCCAACAACCTCCGGCCGCCATATATAGCGGCCGCGGGCAGCTCTTCGGGGGAGGTTTCACCACCCGTACCTACGCCGCGAGGGTGGGGACAGGCGTGTTGTTCCGCATGTCCCCTTTTTTTCTGAATTCTTGGGTTCTGAATTTTTCTATTCTTCAGAAAAAAAATTAATAATTATTTAATTTATTATAAACCGGTTTTTAACACTCGTCATTAATTATTTGCCCCTCTTTTGGCTGCTCGAAGTCTATGTTCCGTTTTCGGTATTCCCGTATTCCTGGTAGAGATCATTGGTGTGCGTATCAACCTCTATGACGTTAACGTCAAGTGCAAGCTTAAGCTTGCACTTGTATGGCCTTCCTACTGGACGCGACGGAGGCGGCAGCATCTGTTGCCCACATAATTAGCCGGTTGACGTAAAATATCCATACCAACCAAGGCGACTCTCCTGCAGTTTATCCGCAATGTCATTTATAAACAAACAGAAATAATCTGACGTCAATACACTAACTAAATATATATAATGATACAATGGTATCTGAAAACATAATAAATCATTGCGCACGCGCATCGTTTGTTTACTCGCTTCGTGTCAATCTGATACTAAAATTGTTTCACCCAATGAGCTGAATATAGTGGCTCCTGGTGAAAAATATTGATCTTTTTTCGTTTTTCGTTTTTTTTACTACATATTACTTTTAATACAAGCTTAACTTGAAGACAGCTGACATTTTAATATTATGACACTGGATTAAAAAAAATCCAGATGGCATCTCGGACGTCTTTTTAGAACGCACGTGCATACTTCTAGTTAATAAATCCGTTAATTTATCCCTGCAGGGGCGGAGTAAGAATATAAGACCCCTGTGGCCGGGGTCGGCCTGACGTAAAAGGCGACAAAACAACCCACCCTAGCTACGTGATAGGGCTTCAAGCCCGTCTGAATGGCGACCACCTTTGGTCTTAAGTATACCGCCATAATAACCTTGTATTGTGTTCCGGCATTAGTGACCCATGTTCCTGTACCCTTATGGGACCAGCAGCGTGTTCGCTAAATTCTAAGCGAGCCGTCAGCCTGTTTGATGTCCTACAGCAATAAAAAAAATTACATTGCGTACACTGATACATGGTTGTATATTTATAACGTCCATACATTGCTATATTTAAAAAAAATGAATGTCTTTTGATTACAAACTAAAATGAAATGTTTACGTTACGGTATATACCCGTATTTGGATACCCATATTAATTTGGAACCTTAAAGTACATGTCTAGATGTCCCCAGGACCATATTGAATTAGATCTATTCGATCTCATAAATAAAGTTGCTTCTCATCTAGAAACTAGATGGTAGGGCTCCAGCCTCGTCTGGATGGTAATCACCTCAACCTTGTGTTGTTTTGGCATATGTGACCCATTTTCTAGTTCCCCACGTGTACGGCGGAGTTAACATCCACAAGCAACGGTAACTGCTTATTATTAAGTTGGCCTGTATGCTGTTCCACGGCAATAAAAAAAACACTGGTCAGAAGAATAATAAATAGCATTTAGATTGCACTCAATACGTTGTCGTTTGTAGAGATTTCACTCAATTAATCTAATGGACGGTGAACGGCTGAATTGTTGGCTATTTCTGAATTCAATAGGTCAATTTATAACATGCGTCTGTTTCCAATCGAAGCTGATTAAATTATTTAACGTGGAAGTCATCGTATGACGATGAAACTGAAACTCAGAATAGTCCCGAGAAACGAAGAATGAAGACCGGACTTTTCATCATTTAGCTAGATAAAAGGCTCTATTTGCCTTTCGGGATTGGCGTGTCAGATAACAGTGACCCCCCGCTTTGAAAGACAATTATGACCAAATCTAAATTCTCTTGTATCCCTTCTCTAAGAAAAAGGAAGTATCACTTAAAGACAGCTGAGAAAAAGTGCAGACTTAGTTTCTCTTTTTATATTCGAAAAAAGAAACAAATGAACAGTAGTATCCCAGACCGTGGGAGAAGTTAAGAGGGTCATGTCAGCTACACGAAATGTGTTATCTAGCGGTAACAGCAACGGCATGTCGACTTAAGCCATAAGACTTATTGGGAAATCGCAAGATCGAATCGAATCAAAATCGAATTTGTTGTTGAGTGATATGTATATGATGGTTCCGGCTTATTTAGTTTAACATTTAATTGCCCTATGATACTCTCTTAACATTATAACTTCTGAATTCTGGTCAGTAGCAAATGGGATATAGCGTTTGTAAGAAACATAGAGCTATTAAGAAATTAATCGATGAATTCCCAACTTTATGCAGACGTCGAAAAACATTGCCAGATATACAAAACACTTCCTTACTCAATAAATATGGTTCGACTAAAAACGTATGCACTGTGTATCTTACGGGATTTACTCTCATATATAAACAAGAGAGCGAATATCTCAATTCGAGTGCATCTATTTCGGACGAATAGTTCCCCCGCACCACACTGCGTATGCGCATAGCTTTTACTTCCTTAATTCTTTAGACCAAAATGTTCTTATTTTATTTTTTTAACACAATACTAAGTGAAAATCTGTACCGCAGAAATTTTTTCAACATACAATGAGGAACGCTAACACGTCGACTAGAAAAAAAATTATAGGTTTAGATGCATGAGTATAGAACTATCTAAATTGAATATTCTTAAATTGTATTTAGCGAAGAATAACAAAAACCTTCCTCAATATGTCATATTTCCTTTATGTTTTTATTTATAACGCCATAATTTATCACTTTACCCATAACATGAAATTATCGACTCGGACACGCGGATATATCCGCAGCCAAACTCTGTGAAGTTGTTTATCGTAAATCAGTTTGGATCAGGCGTCTTGTATTTTAAATATCGGCGTGCGTTCACGTTGTTCGGAATCACAAGAGACGATATTTTAGTACGAGAAGTTTATAATTATACAAACAACTATAATACAATACAATATTAAACTTTTGCCTAACCATAGTTGCAAAAATACTCTCGAAAGCAAATATTATCTATTAATTCCATAGACACTGACACTAAGCGCTGTCATCCGATGCGGTAATGCAACCAGCATTTTAGGAACGTTACCGGCCGAGGGCGATCTGGAATCGATATATTCTTTATGATTTTCTTGTTTTCTTTTTTTAGTATAGTGCAATTTAAATCTTATCGTCTCGTCTGACTTTATTTACACTCACTTCAAAACAGCACCAGTATTTAAGTTTAATATAGTAGAAAAATTCATATTTTTAATGGACTGAGTATTGTAAACCAATATAAAACTAGCCTACAAGGATTTTTTTCATATATTTGTATGTATTTCATCATCAAATTTTATTTGCGGAACTCGTAGTTTATTATTTTTCGTTCTTAATGTGTATATTGATGCATAATTAATACGTACCCGCAGTGTATCACTATATCACGGGCATGTATAACCCACCAATTCGTTTTGGACGGACGTGGCAGGTCATATATCGAGTATATATATATCCGTTCACTCTAGAAGGGGACTCGAGTTCAGCTGTGGGACATTTCAGTTGTTATTATGTTGAGCAGAAGACCTTTTTGAAACTGAATGTTTAAATTCTTATATTGTATAAACAGTAGTAGTACGCTTTTCGCCCCTTACAACTCTGCTAAAAAATGAGGGTCAGTTTTTATTAGATAAACGACAATAAAATCATATAAATAATTCTGTACTACTACTGTACTGCAGGTAGTACCTGCCCCTATTGTAGAATGAACTGTAAAAAAAATTGTATTGTCATAATAAAAATATACGGGGATTGTTCACACAGCGCCATCTACTTCCAGAGTAAGCAAGGCGCTTGTGTTATGGTACTAGACAACTGGTATCTAGTTATATGGTATATTGTAAATAAATTATACCTAAATACCTAGACTCAACAAGACAACAAGAGTTCCAACGTGCGAAGTCTTAGGTCGTTGTAATCCATACTATTATTATAATATAAATGTAATAAATAAATAACTGTGTGTTAAGTTTTCACGTATAACCCACTGAACCAATTATGATGAATTACGGTCTTAAGTTAGATTGGAATTTGGAGAAGAAGATAGGCTTTTTTTTATTTATATGCCAGAACAACGATTGCCGGTAGTAAATTATATCGTAATAAATATATCGTGTGTAAATGGAAACATTACGGTGCATGGACACAGCGTGCTTTCATGTGCCGTAAAGTTTTACAACTTTTTAATTTATGTCAGTTTTCATTGCTTGAATCGGTGATTTATTATTTGCTCTAAGAAATCACTTGCAAGTTTACTGTAGTCTCTGGCGATGCAAGGGCTTTTACGAAATGTTTGACTTTGTGTTTGTGTCCATTTTAATTTGGTGATTGATTAACACTAAATTTGGTATGTTTACAAGAACTTGTTTTAAATACACGAATGTTACAGACAGTACAGTGCTTTGTACAGTCCTTGTGTGTAGGTTCATTCGCCGCGATGGATATATGTAATATTTTTATGATCTGCACTTTGTTCGTGCCTGGGTTTGATTTTGAATAATGATAATCTACTTGGATAATTCGAATTTCATGCAAATCTTTCGCATTAGTGTTAAGTACTGTCACACTGTATGAAACTAGATTTTATAAAAAAAATGTGAGAATAACCTTTATTGGTAGGTTGGTAGACTCCTAAAATTTATAGGAAATTTTAGAAAAAATCAATTTATGTGGTATTTCAGAAAAGGTTATAAACTTATTTCATCAATTACATTACATTCCAATGTTTACAATTCAATTACAACATGTATTACATTCTTAATTAATGCTCGATGAGAGACTATAGTTAGCAGTAAGTAAAGATTAAATCTATACAAATAAATAAAATATACATAGTATGAAATATATACTAAAACAATGAATTTAAAAACAAAACAATTTAAGAATACAACCGGCAATCATCGCGACAGTAATTAAAGCAACAATTTACTTTCGTAAATACAAAGAGGTATATGAAAAGAGGCCGTCTCTTTGGTTGAAATATTATCTTATTCAAGCTCCGAAAATAGAAGCTTGAGGTGCTATTCTCAAATGAACGATTTTCACAATATTTCCTCGGATTTGGGCGTCATAGAATCAGCTTCATAGACTTTTAGGGATATACGATGTATTTAAGATTTTGTTTCGGGTAACTATCTCTGTGAATGAAGTGTTAAAATGCGTTAAATTAACGTGGCGCCACTATAGCATCAGTGTTAATTTTAGGCAGCATCAAAAGTAATTTTTTTCCGATTATTATTTTGTTATGTATGTTTTAATTAAACAATATCCGTGCAGGGGCGGAAAAAGAATACTAACCTCTGCAGCCGTGGTCGACCTGTCATAAAAGGCGACAAAACAACCCACCTAGCTACGTGGTAGGGCCGCAAGCCCATCTGGATGGCGACCACCTTTGGTCTTAAGTATGCTGCCATAATAACCTTGCATTGTGTTCCGGCATTAGTGACCCAAGTTCCTGTACACTTACGGGACAGCAGCGTGTTCGCAATGCCACTGGTGTTGCAAACACCAATAAGCGACGGTAATTGCTAAATTCTAAGCGGGCCGTCAGCCTGTCTGCTGTCCTACAGCATTAAAAAAATTAGAGTGCGATAGATAGTTTTAACTCTGCATAATTCTATTCGTCTGTAATAACTATATTCATATCACACACTGTACCTACACTAGCGCTATTCTGTTGGCTTTTTGAACTACAATTTACATCATACAGCGGGACACTTTTTCTTCCCTATATCATATGGTCCTCCTAACCTCTGGCTTAGCCTTCAAAAATTTCGTGCAATTAATATTTTTGTACTTTTCAAGTTAATCAGAAACGAGGTTAAAATAATAATTTTAATGTTGCCGGGAAGAGAGTCTCTTCTTGAGATGGGCTATCCATATCGCTTGATTGTATTACTGTTTTAATATTTATATTTTATTTTAAATTTTATTCAATGATATTTAATACAAAAACACTTAGAGTGTGCCTATTAATGTTTTATAACAATCGTATACGATAAAAGCAAGCAGATACGTAACAAGTGCATCCAACCTTGGCAATGAGACGTGGCGAACTTGAACTGCATCGGGTTGTTGCCAAAACGATGTTGTAACACAAATGGAATGTGGGACAATGCGACATACTCGTGTATGACTAGTACTGATAATTCAGATAAACTTGTTTTATTAAATATAATACACTTTTATAAGAAACAGTTAAAACATATATTACTGTAAATATTATGTTGAAAGTTGCCAATCCGACATATTATCTTTATTTGTGCAGGGGCGGAGAAAGAATACTGATCTCTGAGGCTGGAGTGGGTCTGTAGTAAATGACGATAAAAGAACCCACGGCCCCAAGCCCATCTGGATGGCGACCACCTTTGGTCTTAAGTATTGCGCCATAATAACTTTGTGTTGTGTTCCGGTATTAGTGACCCAAGTTCCTGTACCCTTATAGGACAGCAGCGTGTTCGCGATGCCACTAGCGTTGCAAACACCCATAGGCGACGGTAAATGTTTACTAATAAGTGAGCAGTCAGCCTGACTGCTACGCAGCTTAACACATTTGCGGTCGATACTTGCATTTTTGCTACTAATCCGTTCACGGCAGTTTCTTTTCTTGTGCGAAACACTACAAGAAAAGGAATAAAATATTATCAAAGATTAATTGGATACCATTATTTTTATATTAGAGTATATTTATATATATATAATTCTTATGTGCTTGTGTATGTCACTGAACTCTTCCTAAACGGCTGGAATGATTTTGTTGAATTCTTTTTGTGTGTGTTCAAGAATGGTTTAGCAATTGGACCTGGTAGGTGGCGCTGCGATCGAGTTCTGGGATTTTTATTTTATCAGAACATGACCCCAAAATTTTAAACAGTTCATTTTCTTTTTATTCGTCCAGCGAAGCAGGCGGCAACGGCTAGTTATTATATAATTTATTCATTCAAAATCAGTTTTTCAGTTGTTTTGCTTTTCATCTCTCTCTCTCTCTCTCTCTCTCTCTCTCTCTCTCTCTCTCTCTCTCTCTCTCTCTCTCTCTCTCATTCGTCTTGGTTAACCTCTCTTCGTTAGTCATCCAGCTGTGAGCAAAAGAGATTGCCAAAGTACGTTGATTTTCTTTATTCTTTGCCTTTTCAAGTAGAACGGCAACCTTAGTTAGGGTTTCAGTATTCTGGACTCTTAGCAGAGTTCTCGGGATAAAGAATATGTTGACTAAAGTTTAAAAAGCTATGATAACTAAGATCTGCCTAGTTTCTACAATCTATACATCTATACAAATAAATGAAATTGGAGGGTCTGCTTGTAATATTAAAATAACCGCTTTTTACTAAGTGCATTTGAATGTATACACGGTACATATACCAAAACAACATTTTTTACAATTTTTGTCTGTCTGTCTGTTTGTTCTGGCTAATCTTTGAAACGGCTGGACCGATTTTGACAGGACTTTCACTGGCAGATAGCTGATGTAACAAGGGGTAACTTAGGCTAGTTTTATTATAGAAAAAAAATGTTTTTGTTAAAAATGATAAGTTTCGGAAATTTTAATTTACCAATTTAACTTGATCTCCGATTTATATCATCAATCATATAAAATAGGGTTCAGCTTAGGCTGGACTTTTAGGTTGAATTTCCAATTTAAGTTAACCTCAGATTTATGTCATCAATCATATGAAATAAGGTTTAGCTTAGGCTGGACTTTGTAGGTTCGAACGTAAGTATTCCGGAGGCGCATGGCGTAACAGTTGCATTCGATAATACTGACTGTTTTCATATTTCATTTATATTTTAGGGTTTATAGGGTTTGTAATCCAAAATAAACCATAAGATATATCCATAAAATTCTGCCCAAAGTCACTATTCCACACGGACGGAGTCGCGGGCACAGCTAGTTTAAAATATGATAAAAGAGTTTTCGTTCAGAAACACAATTTAATTTCATAAATGGAATCACGATTAGTGATGTCCCATTTTAATATCTGGTAACAAACCGAATATTTTTTTCAATTTAAATATCGATTAGTTTTTGAGAACCCCAGTCACGATCGGCATCAGACTTTCAAAATCATGTTTGAAACATCTAAGCGATGTTTCGGCACCATTCATTGGTATAAACGAAATAAGTGGGGCACGTATCAGATCTTCTCAATACCATTGTGTTTTGCTATCTGGCGAATAAAAATAAAACAAATGAAATTTATTATAGATAATTCATGGTTGATAAGTTTTAAAGACAGTATAGACTCCTTTGCTTTGAATTTTACTAACAACTTTTATCTCTTTCTAAGGTTAAAGAAACAGTCACACGTTCTGCTTTTTTTCCTTCCCAAGGAAAAACTCTGTTGATGAGTGCCTCCGACTTGGAGGGATCGGGGGTATGTGGGACTCCGGGAAAGATGTTCGGTATCCGATTTCCTATTAAAAAAAGACGCTGTCCTCCTATCGCCTACCGCCTGGGCCTACAGTTAGACTGGCCCGCCGATTTCGTGGCCGAGGCTGGCACGATGTTCTTGTATGAACACTGAACTAATCAAACTTACCTTCATTTACAATAACAATAACAATATTTATTTACCAAAAATCTTAAATTTAAGTAACAATTTTATTAAAACTAATTTAATAACTACACTAAAATAAATTTGACTACTAACATCTAAACTAGGCTGAGCCTTTAGATGTTAGAATTTTTCTTTTAGTTGATGTTTACAATTTACATAAGATAAGTACTTATTAGTAAATGATGTTATTAATAAATAATAGAACTAAGTAATTTGGTGGAGCATATAGAGCACTATTATAACTTAGAGATTTTTGTATGTGATTTCTATCGCATAGTGAAGTCGGTATGGTATTACATATGGAAATCTTGCCGCATGGCAACAGGTAACGTGCTAGATAAGATACGTGCACGCTCCCCCCATTTACAGAGATAGCGCTTGTTTGCCCACTAAAACCTTCCGATACTTCATAAATAGTAGCTGAGTTAAAAGTTCACTTTAATATATAATTACATCTGTAAAATTACTTTTTCATTCTAAACTTTATTTTGGACCACAGTACGTCTTACTTCTCCACTCCGCATATTTTAGCGTTCTTGATATTAAGAGCGTGAATCGCTTATAGGTACGTGTAAATAGCGTTTACCATCGGAGGAACATCAAAACACGACAAAAGTAGGACATGTTAGTTGTTCCTGATAAGCCGACTTAATAAAGAGTAGTTTAATACCCATTCATCTCTCAGATTTGGGCCACGTCGCTCACAAGCGCCATTGTTCTTGGCCTAGCAAACAAAATTACTACTTACGAGTATCGAGTCGAATCCAATGTCACGGTATTTGCTTATTTATTTGAACGCGGTTTAGGTTCTAATATTGGTTACAAGTGTCTGCTAACACTGGTTATGGGATATACATTATTATTATTTAAATTGGGATATTTTATGTATAGATTTGATGGTAAATTAAAATTTTCTATATAGAACATGTGTCTTTATAACGCTGATGCGGATACTTACGTGGGAAATAAATGTCTGGCCATGGCGCCTCCGCCGGGCCCCGGCAGGAGGGGTGGACCCAAAAAGTGCTGGCTTGACGTCGTAAGGGGTGATATGCGTGCCAATGGGCTCACTACCAGGGATGCTGAAGATCGCGCGGAGTGGAGTAGAAAAAATCGGAAAGCAGACCCCGGGCACCGAAACGAAAGTTTGGATTGCAACCGGGACATAACGCTGGAATGATGATGATGAGAACATGTGTCTTTATAATGAGGCGCTCTTCATAAAGCTAGTACTTATCAGCTACTTAGATACCGTGGAAGAGATTTTTGATATTGAAAAAGAAGAGAAAAACATTTATTTGTCAAAGAAAACGACACTACTCAAGTACACCATTACATAAAACTCTTAATATAAAACAAATGCCGCAAACCTGACAAACGAGGTTGGCCACTCAGCATTTTGCTGCATCGAAATTGTTCCGACACAGCGCTATTGCAGATACATCCACTGATAGCCGAGTATAAAAAAATGTGCGATCAACTTAAACAATATATATTCGATTAATTATGTACTACATTTATAACATAAGTACTATAGAATATAAAGCTATAAGGAAAATAGTGATTACATGCACAGATAATGTTTCAACAGAGTATAAACTATACAGAAAACAGATCTACTAAATTGAAATGTCTTTTCCTAGCATATATTGCATCACGTATAATCTATGAAAACAAAAATTAGTGCTTATATTCATTATCATCACGCCTACAAAAGTTTATATCCGAAAGTTGGCCTCTGTTAGCCACATAGTGCTCTTTTGTTTCATGCTAACGCTTCTTGTACATGGTAGAAGCAATTTCTAGTTGATTAAAAATGCCTCACCCAGATATCTATTAGTAGGATATTGTAGACTGTATTTTATATACCTAGTCAGGTCATAAATTCTGTCACATGTTTAATGTAAAATAATTGTAACAAGTTTATTAATTATGTAACCATTCATATACCAAAATGATCTTAACAAAACATACATTCTTATGACATTAAAGTTTATTCAAAATGACCTCCGTGATTTTGAATACAAGCCTTCAATCTGCGCGGCCAGTTGTCTATCGCAGCACGAACGAGGTCCATGTCAATATCGGCGGCTGCCTTAATCAAGGATGTCTTGAGTGACTCCAAATTGGGATGAGGCTTTGAGCACGCCTTTTCCTCCAAGTGTTGCCATATCTTGTAATCTAACGGATTCAAATCTGGACTGGAGGAGGGCCAGTCTTCGTGCCGGATGAAGTCGATTTCACGCGCCGCCAGCCAGTCTTGTGTGCTCTTCGCTCTATGAGCTGGCGCCGAATCTTGTTGGAATACCCAGTGCCTGTTATTGAACATGGTATGAGAAACAGGTTCCACAAGGTTCGTCAGGACTGTATTTTGATACACAACAGCATTCGTTTTTACACCTTTCTCACAAAAATGTACCTCTGTTAAGCCCCAATAAGAAACTCCCAACCATACCATGAGCGAGGATGGAAAATGACCTCGTTGGACACGCGGAATACGGTTGCTCGCTTCTTCACTACTGTGTGCGTACACCTTATCATTTTGTTTGTTGTAGCTCTCTTCTACGGTAAACATTTTTTCATCCGAAAAAAGAATTTCCCGATATTTTTTCCCGCGTACCGCTTCAACAAAGCGCGGCATCTCTTCAGTCTCAGGTCCATTAGACGAGCATTCAAACGATGTCCTGTTTTTCTTCGATATGCCCGAAGCCCTAAGTCTTCATTTAACACCCTTTTCACCGTGGTTCTGCTTAACCCCATCTGAAGGGCCAACAGTTTCTGCTTACGTTTGGGATTTCTTTGAATTCGTGCCTTCACAGCTTTTATCACTGCTGGAGTCCTAACAGACCGACGGCGACCACTTTTTGACCTGTCATCTACACTAGAGTCTTCATTGTATCGTTTGATGGTACGATAAACGAATCTTTTGGTAATATTCAAATTTTTCAGTATGTTAAAAATTTGAATTGGCGCGTAACCGCAACGATGCAACGCAATAACTGCAACACGGTCTTCTTTAAGCGTCCACTCCATATTTAAAAATGAGTAAAATTCTAAAAGTTATACATTTTTATTTTCATGAACAATTCGAAATTCTAATTCAATAAACTTTTTTGTGGCCAGCATTCTAAAAGAAAAGTTTTTACTGTGTGACAATACTTATGACCTGACTAGGTAATTCCTGTATGCCCTTTTTACAAACCCCTCATTTCAAAGTCAACAAATTTTTAAACACATGTAAAAATAATATATATATTAAAGTTCTTAAAATGAATTAAAAACCAGTAACTTCAAGCTATCATATTATATATATATATATATATATATATATATATATATATATATATATATATATATATATATATATATATATATATATATATATATATATATATATAATAATTCTCTTTGATATAAAAACAAATACAAATAACACTCCTTAAATGGCGAAGTTATGGCCACCCTAGCAATTGTAAGGTGCCGTGCAAATCGCAGGGTTAATAACGCGTCGAAAAATAACAGTTATTCGCAACAGTTACCTGTTCATTTTGCGATACGCCTTTTGAACGGTTGTCTGCTTTGACGTATTTGATTTTTGTGTCCTTATTACTAAGCGAAGCAAATAATACCATTTGTCGCTTTTCAAACTCGTCAATGGAATGAATACTTACCGAATAAACAAGTTGAATATAATCATATTCGAAAATGATATAACTTCTTTCGTGGAATAAAAAATAACGGATACTTTTATGTTGTCAATGAAATGAAATTACCCTTTTTTTATTGCTTACGAACAGCAGACAGGCTGACGGCCCACGTATCCCGGAACACAACACAAAGTTATTATGGCGGCATACTTAAGACCAAAGGTGGCCATCCAGACGGGGTTGAGGCCCTACCACGTAGCTGGGTAGCCCACGTAGGGTGGGTTGTATTGTCGCCTTTTACGACAAGCCGACCCCGGCCACAGAGGTTAGTATTCTTTCTCCGCCCCTGCACGGATTTTTATGTATTTTGGGCAAATACCACGGATGGGCTCGTGCCTACCCTAGAAAAGACGAACAATATACCTGCCACGCTTTTCCAAGATGGATTAGCGGGTAACACTCCGATGATCGCGGGATACAGGTCTCCTCATGATGTTTTCCTTCAGCATCGGTAGATGGCAAAGTAGCACATTAGGCGAGAAAAACTGATACGAACCCGGAACCTTTAAAATGGTATCTAAGTAGATTACCACTGAGCCACTACCATTTCCAGGTACCTAAGGATATATTCCGTATTTATTTCAGCTAATATATTCAATATTTATTCAATTTTACACACAATTACTAATAGCGATTTTTACACAAATCCCACACCCGTACGCATAGACGGCAACACGGTCGAGCGCACGGACCATGTGAAATACCTGGGATCTGTGTTTCATGCGTCTGGTGACATCGATTGCGACGTCAAGGCACGCATTGCTGCCGCGTGGGCCAAATGGCGTGAGGTAACTGGTGTCATTTGTGACCCCAAGATGCCGGTAAAGTTGAAGGGACAGGTCTATAAGACCATCATTAGGCCTGTCCTTTTATACGGCTGTGAAGCGTGGCCGGTGTTAGAGCGACACAAGCAAGAACTGCATGTCACGGAGATGAATATGCTGCGGTGGATGTGTGGAGTGACGCGGAAGGACCGCGTTAGGAACTCCCGCATTCGCGGTAGTCTTCATATCCGTGACATTGCAGATAAATTGCAGGAGTGTCGGCTCCGTTGGTATGGCCATGTTTTACGACAACCGGATGCTTACGTGGGAAGCAAATGTCTGGCCATGCCACTTCCGCCGGGCCCCGGCAGGAGGGGTAGACCCAAAAAGTGCTGGCTTGACGTCGTAAAGGGTGATATGCGTGCCAATGGGCTCACTACCAGGGATGCTGAAGATCGCGCGAAGTGGAGTAGAAAAAGTCGGAAAGCGGACCCCGGGCACCGAAACGAAAGTTTGGGTGGCAACCGGGACTAACGCTAGGATGATGATGACTAATAGCGATTTTTATCATTAAAAATAAGTTTTCACGAATCAAGCGCAAGGTCTTATTAAATTTTTCAGGATATTTTAATATTAAATTTGAATTCAAAAATCTGTTTAAACGATGTAATAGTTCTGGAAATTGATTTCAAAAATTCGAGTCAATTTTTAAAAGAAGAAAAAAATTGAAACAGTATATTAACCTATATTCCATTTTCCAAACCACCCTAGGTTGAAAACAGTATTTTATAATGTGCTTGCACTACCGCATATAAGGACAATACAACCTTTTAGAACCTTTGCCCCAAATACAACCTTTTTTAATCCCAAGAGACCAAACTCCTTGATAGAAAAAGTCATGGAGCCTTTATATTTTACGGCCCTATAGTCATGACATTAAAATCACAAATATGTATTCGTTGCTATGCACACATATTTGACGACCTCCATGATGCAACGGTTATCGCTCGTCAGAACGCCTGCGGGGTCACGGGTCCGATTCCGTCCCGACTGCAGGTCATAATCATCTTAGCGACAAGTCTCGGTTGCAACCCAGACTTCGGTGCTTCGGTGCCCAAGGTCCGTTTCAAGACGTTTTCTGGTCAGTCTGGGTGCTTGTTCACAATATATTTGTTTTTGAACTAGAGTATAAATATAGTATATATATATATATATTGTCTAGTACCTACACACGCGCCCTGTTTCTTACTTTAAGACTAGATGGCGCTGTGAATTGTGACAGTATATTTATTTATAGGTTCAAACTGTCCTGCTCAAAACCGTTGTGTTTACAGGTTTACATAAAGACATAACATTATTTAACCACATGTAATACAAGTTTACAACTCGTAATAAAACGACGTAACAGAATTCGTGTCAAGTGGTTAGAAGCTTGCACTTAAATGTAGACTTATTCAACGAGTTATGAAATATCTATACTCATATAGAGTTTACAGATGGCATTGCATTTTTAAGAATTCTTCATCATTTCACGAATTTTTTAACAATATTATAGGAAGTTAAGTTGAACAGCTGGTCACGGTTATTATAAGTTACTGCAGTAGAACCTCTGTAAGCCGAACTTGAAGAGAGACGTCAAAAAATTGGAGTTAAAGTTGTCGACTTATGGAGGATTTCGACTTAAGCTAATTTTGTTAGGAAACATTCTATTTGTAGAGGTTAAGATTAATTTCAACTAATTATGAGTTAAAGAGGTAAAATAAATTATAAGAAACAATGCTGTACATTATCGGCATATTCTTAAAGTCGTTTTTCAAAAAATCAAGTGGGCCAGGTTGTAAATCAAACTTTGCTATTCGTATGTACGAGAGACATCTACAGAGGTTATCACCGGAATGTGTCATTGTGCTACAAGGAGCAGGGGAAGGAGTGGGTCCAAAATCAAGGGACACAAGATGATCAAGTTTTGTATCTTTAATTAACATAATTAGTCGTTTATTGTTTCCTAACTTGTCGTTTGCTTTCTCTGTTATCTAAAATATTTGACTTTATGTTGATTTTATAAAAAAAAATTAATAAAAATAAAAAAAAATTAAAATAACTTTTTTCTTTTAATTATTTTTAAATACATGCAAAAAATTGAAAAATGTGTAACATCAGGAGTGAGGAGGGTCTAAAAATGTGACTACCTGTGACAAGGACGGAAGGAGGGGTTAAAAAGTTCTAAAATCCGTATTTGTGACGTTTGTATTCGTTCTTGTGATGTAATTTATGGATGGCCCCTAACAGATGGGGTAAGTCTAGTAACATTTCTAGCCGCAACCACGCTAATTATAAGATTTATATAAAAACCTCATCTGCAAAACCATCGTTGCGATATCGTAAGTTCTAATTATAATACGTTTTTCGTCATACATTCTCATAAAACATAGTGCATAAAATTATAATAAAGTATTAAACACCCGCCATTTTGGATTCTGGATAACTGCCAACCCGCCATCGAAATAAACCACTCCTTAAAGATCCATGCTTTTCAGTGATTTTTCACAATTTTTTTAGAGCTGCGAGCTCAACGCATGCTGGTCAACAACTAATACTATACTAAATTTAAATAACTTTTTGACATTCCAATTTTTATGTTGGAAATTTTGTGAATTGAAAATATTTTATTTAATAAATGTTTACAAATAAATTGTTTATTTTATTATATTTAAATGCAAACAGGATTTAAATATTGTGTAATATAGTTTTCAGGTCAAATGTAATATTCGTGTCAACTTATTATAATATTGGCCAACGACCAAAAATTTAACAACTTCCTTCCTCCATGTCTACGTAAATTACGATATTATAAGTGTTTATATGCAGACATATATAGTAATTATTTTTTTGAATTACAAACGAACTTTTTGTAATTATGAACTGAATTGTAAAACAATTCATCCTGTAATGTATAGTGCAAATCAGGTCTTTACAAACATAGTGTAAGTACATCTCCCAGCTTGATAGTTCGACGACCTAAATGACGTTTTTATATCATAGAAATTTATTTATATGAGATATTCTAAATGTAAATAAATATATGAGATTCTATTTAATTTTTATGGTTTTAGGCTTCAACACTTTGGGTATTGATTTTGCTAATGCTAAACACGTGATAAGATAGACGGAAAAGAGGCAATACTGTCTGGAGCCCTAAAATCCTAAAACATTCCAAGGCAAATGCCAAACTATTCCATTTGCTGTTGCCTGTAAAAAAGTACAAGCAATAATTCCTTTACCTCCTACAACTCTTAGCTGGAGCTTTTAAGCTTAACTTTATTACCATAAATAATTAACCATTAGACACATTCTGTTAATTACCCTCGAGATAAGATCATTAAAATATTTTATCAGTCACGATAGACTGCTTGAATTGCATAATCAATGTTTTTCTCTGTTCTGCGTATTTTAATTAGGTTTCTTAATAAAGTATAATATATAACATAACTTATCATACTTACGGCATCAGAAGTTAAGATTTTTATCTTCGTGTTACACGAGTATAAACATACTAAGTCTCGTTTCGTTCCCTATGCACGTTTTGTATATAGGGTGTTGTAAAACCGAATACTTAGCTCATCAGCAAAGGGGCAATGTACCTTACATTCTAGTTTGCTTCCAGGTTAACAGCCAGAGCAAACAGCAGATTTGCATCATTCAAACATTTTGTACCCTACGAAGTCACTAATTCATTTCATTGATCTCATATTGGGTAAATACGTTTGGTAATTAAACCGCTGGCCACGTCTCACGGCAACGGGCTAATTAAGCGAGCAAATGCCGACCATGACGCTTCCGGGCCTCGACAGAAATAGACCCAAAAAGTGCTTAACGTCGTAAAAGGTGACATGCGTGCCAATCGACTTAGTACCAGGGATGCTGAAGACCGAGCGAATACGAAGTGATAACGATAAAGTCAAAAAGCGGACCCCTGGTACCAAAGCGGAAGTGGTAATTTTTAAATAAATTACTAAGTTTTGTCAGTTATTAATAATGTAATAAAACTGACCTTTAGTGTCATGTAATTATTGTTAAATTTAATTATTTTTTATGCCAAATAAAGAGAAAAAAAGCACTTCGCAATGAATAATTTAGCGAACCTCTTTGAGTAATTTTCGCATGTCTGTATTCTATTTTTAAATTTATAATTATAAATTCCGTTCAGGGAATAAACTAGGCTAGTATCCTATATAGGACATTACAAAAATTTTTTTTATTATTATGGTAATTTATAGTATTTAAAATAAATTATTTAATCGTTAGACATAATATCAATAATAATTGTAATAAAAAATGGTATTTTTATATTATTTCTTTTATTGCTGAAGAACAGCAGACAGGCTGACGGCCCACTTATTGTTAAGCTTAAGCAGTTCCCGTCGTCTATGGATGTTTGCGACGCTAGGGGCACCGCGAACGCGCTGCTGTCCCATAGGGGTGTTATATTGTATTATAGTGTAACTAAAAATGTTTCTGGCTGCAGTGGACGTCCCAGTACACGTGTGCTCCCGAAAAGCAGCTGTCCGGGAGGATTGGAGACGGATTGTCAGGCGTGTGACTGAAAAATGATGACCACGACCGCTCTGACAAGAGCGCAACGAAAGAGAAGAAGAAGAAAAATGTTTCACCAAAAATACTTTTATTCTTAATTTTTGAAAGTCGGACGCTAATGTGTTTACTTTGAATGAAACACGAATATCAAACTTAAGATCTGTAGGTATTAAAATTATTTAATATTACGAAGTGCACGCGCGGCCATTTTATTGAAATATCTATTACTCATAGCATTTGGTACTGCTGATTTGCATAATATAATGCCGTAATAAAGTTTTAACGTTCACTTTTCCATTTTAGTATTAAATTTTGTCATTAACATAAAATTTATTATGATTATTTAGTCTGTACATATCATATAACATATTATGGTTTAATATACCTACCTGGTACACATAATTAGGAAGTAGTTTAGTTCTAGTATCTATTAAAGAGACTATCTTCAACATCTTGGGGTTAATTTTTTTTATTGCTGAAGAATAGCAGATAGCGAGAGATAGGGACACAGGAACTTGGGTCACTAATGCCGGAACACAATACAAGGTTACTATGGCAGCATACTTATAGACCCTATAGTTGCCAGACGGGCATGGGACCCTACCACGAAGCTAGGGTTATTTTAGTCGCCTTTACGACGGAAGAAAAATTCAGTTTCCATGCCAATTCCGCTTCGGTTCCATTTTGTCTGGTCTTAGTTATTCTTGACAATGATAATTGTCTTACTTATCATCATTACAAAATCATCTTACGCAAGTAATTAATTGTAATAGTTGTATAGTTTTTGGAATATTTGTGATTAATAATTGTATTGCAAACTTTCTTACATTAAATATGCATGCTAACATCCATAAAATAGGAATTTCCCGGCCACCAAATCACCATGACATTTGGCTACCCACCTCCAAAAACTTATTAGAACCCTCGTTAGACCTGGGAAATGAGCAATGAGGTCGAGTTCTCTAAGCCACAAGCAAACAGAAGCCACCGGTGGCTAATAAATAATAGTTAACCAAGCTTGGCTTGTTAAGCCAAATATAGATAGGCAAACGTAGAACTGAGGTGAAGCAACGTCAAATAGGTATGTCTATTTGACTAAGCTTGCTCCTGCAGCTCGGTCCATGTCACCGAGGACACCTGGTCTCCTTAAAGAGGTCAAAAACCACCACAATAAATGTTATGAGAAAAAATACTCCTAGAAATATCAAAAGAAACTAAACTGGAGTATAATTTGATAAAAATTGAAGATAAATACATTCACATCCTTACAATTAAGCAATTCGTTATAACAGTCATCCTCATTAATACATATGTGAAGTAGACAAAACAAATGGATACCTAGAAGTACTAAGTGCATAAACACATATACGAGTAACAAGCAAACAATGTGCTGAACAAGCGTCATTCAATTACCGTTGCCCTTATCAACCATCGGCTGCATCCGCTGTGTCGATCCCACATGATCGTGTTACAAGATGTGTGGTCGCATCTAACTGTATGGTGTCAACCGCGAAAGGAATTTGCTTTTGATTATATTCAATAATTTAATTTTATAGCCGTTTATATCAATGACAGGATCATCTCATTTCAATCCTTTTATCCGTGCAGGGGCGGAGAAAGAATACTAACCTCTGTGGCCGGGGTCGGCCTGTCGTAAAAGTACCCTAACTACGCCGTAGGTAGGGCCTCAAGCCCGTCGGGATGGCGACCACCTTTGGTCTTAAATATGCCACCATAATAACGTTGGTTGTGTTCCGGCATTAGTGACCCAAGTTCCTAAACCCTTATGGAACAGTAGTTTGTTCGCGATGCCACTAGCGTTGTAAACACCCATAGGCGACGGTACCTGCTAAACTTTAAGCGGGCCGTCAGCCTGTCTGCTGTCCTACAGCAATAAAAAAAAATCCTAGATGATCGTAATATGCAAATAATTACACTGTAATGTAGACGAAAGCCTTGAGCCTCTTTGAGCTACCTATCAGTGATGATCTACAGGTTCGAGACATAGCCATTGACGGTAGGGCTGGTTCACAATTTTCAAGTCTCTCAGCGGGCTATGTTGGATGTTTCTCTTATAGATAAAATTCCTAATGAATAAATTCGTAAGAGAACCAAAGTTACCGACAGCTCGCAGAGTATGCATGCTAAATTGGCAGCGGGTTGATCACATCTGTCGCAATACCGATAAGGGTTGGAGCAAGTGAGTCCTGGGGTGGATGCTGCGTCTCGGTAAAAATAACGTAAGACACCCTTCAGCCCGATGGAGTGATGATCTGTGCAAGTTCGAGGCCGGATGGGAATACAAGGGACCGCGATTTCTGGCGCAAACTTCGGGAGGCCTACGTCCAGTAGTGAACAATAGGCAGCTGACGATGAAATACAATAAAAATTCGTACAACGTCTTCTAGCCCCAAAATCAATAGCACTAATAATAGTATAGCGTTTGCGTTATGGGTACTAGATAAAAGATATTATATACTATCTTTTGTAATGTATAATCAGTGCCGGATTAACCACATAGCAAGAGTAGCAATTGCTGCAGACCCCGCGCAAAAGGGGGCCCTGCATATTTAAACCCGCTCATCTCGGCCTGATCGTAATTTTTAAATGAAACTTATTAACACGTAGTAACATAATATTGAATTTATTTGATGTCACAAAAAGGTGAAACGTTACATCTTTTCCCACTAACACAATCTACGTTATACAATCCGTAACCCCCATTATTTCCTTGGCAAAAATAAAACAGAATTTCATACGATAAATGTTACAAAAAGTCGCTCGTATAAATGTGAAGAATTTGAAGCGGTCCGATAATGAGCTACAGCTAATTATCGGGCCGTGAAACGACTCAAATTCTCCTGTACACTGGAGACACCACATCAGCAAAGTAGCCAACTGCAAGATCATATCCGACGAGACTGTCACTGCACAACACCATCTTCATGTCATGGACCTCTGAGTGAAGCCCAAAGACAAACGTGTTGCGCTTCCATTGCCGAATCAGGTGGTGGCTACTTGATGAAGTCACGTCCCAGGAGCTCGCTTGAGCCATCGGCGACAAGTGCATTGGTGATGTAGTTTTTACTTTGGTGCTGTAGTTTGAGGTATGAAAGCACACTTGCGCCCAGGTGCGGGGTCCTTTGAAAAGATTTGCTACGGGCCCCGCGCTTGCTTAATCCGGCACTGTGTATAATGCGTAGTGAAGCATGCCATGTGACAAGGGAAGTCCTAGAAATGAGAGTGGGTAGATACAAAAAGCGGGGTATAGTAGATGGATTGCATAAAATATTATATGGTGAAAAAAGGTGTGAATTTTGAGATGACGACTAATATAGGAGGAAGGAGAGAACATGTTATGCCTACCCCATTTAATTTGAGTAAAGGACAGGAAGAAGAAAAAATACTTTGTAAATAACTGCGTTCCGACAGGCTGCTTGTAGGTTACGGTTGTTTTTTTTATGACCACCCGTATCTGTGTAATATAAAAAAATATTAATTAATTGTAAGCAAAAAATATGCTAACCTACCCTTTGCGCCCAGCTAACGGAAAAGTACCAAATAAGGTATTGAAAAAAAAAACAATTACACTAAACATTAAAATATTCCTCATTTCAATTAATAGACATAAAGTGACCAAAGTCTTCCTGTTTATAATTCATTGGCAATCAATTATGTTTTAATTAATGAGTCACTAAACGTTACTAAGGAGACTCGTAATAGGAATTAATTACCAAGTAAGTTGTTGAGTCAGATGTTACGGGATGTAAGCTAAATGGGATACAGACAAAATTGTATCGAAGAATCCACGCGGAATATTCAACAACCTCCTGGCGTAATTGCTAACGCACGTCGGTACGCTTGCGGCGGTACGGGTTCGATTCCCGTCTAGCGTTTGCGTGTCTATCTATAGTATGTATTCATTTACAAAAGAAAAGTATATATGTAGTATATCAGTTGTCTAGTATCCATAACACAAGTGATATGCAACTTAGTTTGGGATTAGATGACGTTATTTTCTTTATTACTGTAGGACAGCAGACAGGCTGACGGCCCGCTTAGAATTTAGCAGTTAACGTCGCCTATGGGTGTTTGCAACGACAGTGGTATCACGAACACGCTACTGTCCCATAAGAGTACAGGAACTTGGGTCACTAATGCCGGAACACAACACAAGGTTATTATGGCGGCACACTTAAGACCAAAGGTGGCCGCCATTCAGACGGGCTTGGGGCCCTACCACGTAGCTAGGGTGGGTTGTTTTGTCGCCTTTTACGACAGGCCGACCTCGGCCGCAGAGGTTAGTATTCTTTCTCCGCCCCTGCACGGATAAAGAAAAGTTCTGTGAAATGTCGCAATATATTATTTATTCACGTGGAAAATATAATAAAAATAATACCTCCCCCCAAGGATAGTATATCCACCACGCTTGTCCAAGGCGGATTGGCGGGTTACATACACCGGTGATGTTTTCCTTCACCATCGGTATATGGGAATTATCCAATAACATGCACATTAGGCGAGAAAACTGCCTAAATGGTGTACGCCGTCGTAGAATTCAAACCCAGGACCTATAGATTGGGGACCCAGCTACCTGGTATATGAAAAATGCGAACATTAAATTCAAGATTCAAAATATAAATGAAATGACGGTTTAACTTTCAGCCAAGAACCAGCCTTTAACCGGACGCAGTGTTTTCCTATAGAGATACGGTTGGAGACCCATTTGTAAAGGTAACCTCCATAGCGCAACAGCTTTTGAAATTAGAATGATTCGGTCATGAGTTTGTTTCTCGTCGTGAGTCTGGTTGATTATCTTTCCCGTAGGGGTAGGCAGAGACCACTTCTTTCCCCTTGCTACGATCCTTACATACTTGTTTCGCTTCGTCCACTTTCATTATTCCCTTCATACATGCTCTTCGGTTTAGAGTACTCTTCACCAGGCTTTTTTTCAAGACGTCCCTGATCTGGTCTCGAAACGTCCGCCTTTTTTTTTTTTTTTTTTTTTTTTTTTTTTTTTTTTTTTTTTTTTTTTTTTTTTTTTTTTGGTCTCGGGGAAAAACCTCTCTTGACGGGTTCCCCCGGCCCGGGGGGACCGAGGGATATGTGGGACTCCGGGAGTTTTCCGACTACCCACTAAAAAACCCCGCTGTTCTCCTATCGCCTACGCCCGGGCCCACGGATATATGGCCTGCCGATCTCGTGGCCCGGCCGGCGCCGGCCCGCCCTTTGTCTTGAGGCGGGCCCCTTCTAAAGTGTTGGCGCCAGGGGGTCAGGGTTTCGTCCCCCCGGCGCTCTCCTAACAACTCTAGGAGTTGAGGGGGGCCGCGGAACAGCACGCAGCCCTCACCCTCGCGGTAATAGTGCGGGCGGCGGGTCCTCCCCCGAGGGGCCGCCCGCGGCCGCTTTTTACGGCGGCCGGAGGTCGTTACTGGCCCTCCGGCGCCGCCGGCGTGGCCTGCGTTGGCGGGAGGGGAGTGTGGTGGTTGACTCCCGCTCCCGCTCCGCCGCCTCCTTTGCGGACATAACTGCCTCGCAGAAGGAGGCGACGGCCGTCCATCCAGGATCGCCCCCGACCATGGACAGAACCAGGGCCGGGAGCGACAGGTCCACGCCGATTTGGGCGACGAGGGCGCGGCGCTCCTCGCGCCACGCAGGGCACACGGCGACAGTGTGGTTCACCGTGTCCTCCTCGTCGCCCGCGCCACAGTGGTGGCACCCTGACGTCATCTCCCGCCCTATGCGACACAGGTACCTCCCGAAGCAACCATGCCCCGAGAGGACCTGCGTCAGGCGGAAGGTCAGGGCGCCGTGGCGCCTTTCCAACCATTCAGCCAGGACGGGCCTCACCGCTTCGATGGTGGCGAGGCCCGCGCTGGGGTGCGCGAGGCGCTCCTTCCACTCCACCATGAGCACCTCGTCGCGCAGCTCCGCGTGCCTCACCCCAGTTTCGTGAGGCGTGGGGCGAGAGCCACGCTCGGCCGCGCCCCGGCGCCACTGGTACAACAGCGCCAGGACCCGGGCCTCGAGGTCCCATGGTGGGGATCCGGCCAGCAGGGAGGCCGCTTCGAAGGACACCGTGCGGTATCCTCTTATCGCCCTGACGGCCAGGACGCGCTGCGACCTGCGAAGCAGCGCCGTCGTTTTGGCCGTCAGGCGATCCGCCCAGATCGGGGCCCCGTAAAGGGCCATCGACCGCACGGTTCCCTCAAAGAGCCTGCGGCACACTGCGCCCAGCCCGCCGATATTCGGCAGCAGATGGGAGAGTCCCGCCGCCGCCCGAACTAGCCTCGGCGCCAGGCGCTCGAAGTGTGCCGCGAAGTCCCATCGCCCGTCTAGCACCAGTCCAAGATAATTCATGGACGGCCCGACGGCGATGTGGACGCCTCCTACCGTTATGCTCAGGCCCGGTGGCGGCCTCTGACGGGGCCCGTAAAATATCACGGCCTCCGTCTTGTTCAAGGCCACCTCCAGGCCTAGTCGCCGGATTCTTGCCACTGTGTGCGCCACCCCAGCCGTGCCCAGAAGGCACGCCTGGCGGGGGTTCCTCCCGCGCGCTGTGACGAGCGTGTCGTCGGCGTAACAGATGACGCCGACGCCGGGGAGGAGTGCCCCCCTCAGGACCCAGTCGTATGCGATGTTCCACAGCAGGGGGCCCAGGACCGACCCCTGTGGAACACCGCACACGACGTCTCGCCGACTTTGCCCACCCTGGACCGGTTAGACGACGGCACGATCACTCAAATATGCCCCAACTATGCGACGGAGGTAGGGAGGCACCCGATGGTACTTGAGCGCCTCCCGCACGCAGCTCCACGGCAGGGTATTGAAGGCATTGGCGATGTCGAGTGACACCGCCAATAGCACCCTACCTCGAGCAACTGCGTCCCCCGCCTGGCTCCTCAGACGCGTGATTGCGCCAATAGTGGAGCGCCCCTGGCGGAATCCAAACTGTTCGTCTGCCAGGTTCGGCCCCTCTGTCTCTAGGTGCCGGACGAGGCGGTCTGCGAGGATCCTTTCGAAGATCTTCCCCACCTCGTCCAGCAGCACGATGGGCCGATAGGCAGACGGTGAGTCCGCCGGGCGCCCCTCCTTCGCGATAAGGACCAGCCTCCCCGTCTTCCATCTGCGGGGAAACCGGCCCGATCGCAGACACGCGTCGAAGAGCCTCAATAGTCGGGGCTCCAGGACGTCGTGGGACAGAACCCACGCACGCCCCGGTATGCCGTCGAGGCCGGGGGCCGTGTTCTTGGCCTTCAGCCGCAACATCGCTGCCCCCAGCTCTGCCCGGTCCACGTCGGGTACGGGGTCGTCGTCCGCGCTAGGGTCCCTCTCATCCCAATGAGGCGGGACCATGGCAGGAGGCGAGTGCTCAGCCCTCGTGGGGAACAGAGCGCCGACAAAACCATCCACCTGGCGCGTGGGGAGACTCTCGGTCAGCGGGGGCGCCCACGGGCGGAGCTTGCCCCGCACCGTTTTGTAGGGTCGCCCCCAAGGATCTTGATCTAAGCTGGCCAAGAGCTCCTCCCACGCCGCCGCCTTTGCCTCGCGTATAGCGAGATGGAGGTCGTTTCTGGCGCTCCGGTACTCCCCGTAGAGCTGAGCCTCCGCGGCCGCTCTGTCCGCATCGCGGCGACTCCGTCTTCGGAGCCTGGTGTACCGGCGGTGGGCGTAGTTGCACGCCCTGCGGAGCCGCTCGAGCTCCGCATTCCACCAGTACACCTGGCGCGGGGGTCGGTGTGGCCCCCGCCTCGGCATCGCCGCGTCGCAGACGTCGGTCATAAGCGACCGCAGGTTCTCCGCCTCCTCGTCGACGTCATCGGGAGGTACGTCGCCCGGCCTCGACCACGTAGCGACGGTCAAGGCCTCGCGGAAAACCTCCCGATTCATCTTTCCAAGTGTCCAGCGCGGACAGTCACCCAACAGGGTCACCTGGGTTGGAGGCTCTCGCTGACGGGCGGAGACGCTGAACCGGATGTAGCGATGATCCGACAGCGTCTCAACGCCCGTGAGCACCCTCCAGCCTCGCACACGGCGGGCCAGGAGGGCCGACGCGAACGACACGTCGACGATCGACCCCCCCAACTGCCTCACGCACGTGTGCTCGCGACCCTGGTTGAGGATTTCCAGACCCCTCTCCACGGCCCAGTCCTCTACCAGCTCACCCCGCGCGTCGGTTCGCGGGGAACCCCAGGCCTGAGATTTGGCGTTGAGGTCCCCGAGGACGAGCACGGGGCGCGGGAGGAACCGCTGGACTATAGTTCGAAACGTCCGCCTAGGTCTACCCCTTCCAACACTTCCATTCACACTCGCCTTATACACTTTTTTCGTCAAGCGTTCTTTAATAGTAACTTAGTTAGTTAGTTAATTTAGTTTTTTTTAATTATTTTTAATAGCAGCATATCATTTGTGTACGAGTAGTACCCATAACACAAACGCCCTGATGTTTTCTTTGGGACTAGATGGCGTTGTGTGACTTGTCAGAGTATATTTATTTATTTAAACTCTTGTAAAAATAGGTTTTAGCAAAATACTCCATTTTTTTGCCTTAGGACAGCATATAATTTAGCAGTTACCGTCGCCTATGGGTGTTTGCAACGCCAATGGCATCGCAAACACGCTGCTGTCCCATAAGGGTACAGGAACTTGGGTTACTAACGCCGGAACACAACACAGGGTTATTATGGCGGCATACTTAAGACCAAAGGTGGTCGCCATCCAGACGGGCTTGGGCCCTACCACGTAGCTAGGATGGGTTGTTTTGTCGACTTTTACGACAGGCCGACCCCGGCCGCAGAGGTCAGTATTCTTTCTCCGCCTCTGCACGGATAAATGTATTGATATATAATATTTAATAATTTTGGCGATAGTTAAATAATTGCTGGTATAAGATATGCAAAACACGTAATAATTTCGCCTTAATGTAAACAGTCGCATATGCAACATAGTAATATGCAACATAGTAATATGCAACAAATACTTTTTATCGTTAGATAGATTTGTATTTGACGCTTCCACGCTTAACTCCTTATCCAGTACACGAGAACAAAGGCTGAGCATCTAGCTCTGTTCATTGTATAAATAAAATGATAGACGTGCAGACGTTACTGCAGTGTTGTACGTGTACCAAGGCAAAACTAGTTTTATTTCTTAGACACTTGGCCCTTATGTAAATTTTTTTTTTGCGAATCTTAATTTAATATAAAGTTACTAAAGTTTTAAGAAACCACAAATGTGATGTATTTACTTGTTTCTGTTCTTTCTTGATTACAATATCATCAAACGTACCAACAAAATGTATGGCATTTATAGTATCGTTAAAAAGACAGAACAGCGTGTATACAACAACCTTTTTAACTTCATATAGCAACTCTTTAAAAAAGCTTATTGGAAAAGTGATATATAAAACACGTCTATAAATAATAGTAGATATTAATGTCAGTTTTGAAAAAATACGAATTTATCTTTTGGCCATACTTGGACTAATTATTATACTACTTAGACTAAATATTATTGGTATATTAAAGAAAATGATATGTATTTTGTATTTGAAATGAATCAGTCGGTAAAAGGACGGATTTGATAGGCGATCATAGTAAAATGACGCTTTTGTATGTTTGAAATGGCTGCCCTGTAAAGGTTAATAATATGTCAGATGCGTCACTATTCTACGACTATGACGAAATATATATACTTTCTGATCCAAATACATACTCAATACCTGTATAATACTTGTGATGCTATAGTTATCTTTTTCATAGAAGTTTGCCATCTATGAATTAAAGTTCTTCTTGGAAATATCTTCCAATATAAGAACAGATTTGAAGAAATACAAGTACTACGAGTTTTGCAGATAGAGATTATCTCCATGCAGGAGTGGAGTAAGAATTCTAACCTCTGCGATAAAACAACCCTAGCTACGTGGTAGGGCCCTAAGCCCGTCTACATGGCGAACACCCTTGGTGTATAAGTATGCCGCCATAATGAGCTTGTGTTGATTTCCGGCATTAATGACACAGGTTCCTGTACCCCTATAGGATAGGAGGTGTTCGCGGTGCCCCTAGTGTCGCAAACATCCATAGGCGACGGTAAAAGCTTACTATAAGTGGGCCATCAGCCTATCTTCTGTTCCTGAGCAATAAAAAAATATTAACATTACACAATCACCTGGAACTTCCCAGAGACCAGATAGATGGTATATTACACGTTTTTTATCATTAGTGGAAATTAAACTCACAGACACGATGCTATAAGATAATAGGCGACGAAACAACCCAAGCCACGTACGTGGTAGGGTCGTGCCATCCAGGCCCGTCTGGATGGCAATCGCCTTTGGTCAATAAGTATGACAATGACACCAAAATAACCTTGTGTTGTGTTGCGGCAATAGTGACTCAAGTTCCTTAATTTTTTTTTTATTATTAATAAAACTTCTAATTATTCTCTACCTTTCCATAACAATTCAACGCAGTAATTGAAGTAGAATTATATTTCTTAAACGTTCTATGCCTTTCTACAAGGACATAAAGGTCCTTAGAGTGCGCTATTTGGGAGCTATTTGCAGTTTTTGCCTCGCTGGCTTCCAGTCCACTCGTTGCTCGTCTGGCAAGTTTTTGTGCACCTTTCTTGGTCACATAGGAAATAGGGAAGTTGCCATATAAGCCACAATAGTGTGTACGCCTTGCTGAGATATTATACATATATGTATTTGTTGCTAACATTATAGTTAACACTTTATAAGAAGCGTATCTTTCCCACAGTTTAGATAAGAAATTCGGCCGGTAATGTCATACGTATACTTAAAATCCATTTGCTTTTGTTTAATTTTTATAAAAGATAAACATCAATAACATTTTATTTTTTTAGTTTACATTATTACAATTTTTTTGATTAAAATTACAACTTAATTTTTATAATATTACTATTAATTTAATCCTTTGGCGTATTTTTATGGCTAGATTTCAGCAGACAGGCTAACGGCCCTACCTAGCAGGTGATCACCGTCGCCTATGGACTTTTGCAACACCAAAAGCATTACCAACGAGCTGCCGGCCTTGAAGAAATTTTATAACACCTTTTTTTGTATGTAAACCTTATCTTCAATCAGAATTTCATCAACATGCATTTAGTTACTATTTTTATTTCTCAAACAATACGTATATATTACGTGTTTTTTGTGCGTACGCGCATCTAGATCGGGAGTTATGTTTGCCTTAAGGCAAACTGTTGTTAACAACAGAAACATCGACGTCCAGGCGTTTTAAGTGCAGTCCTTCAAATAATCCTTTGTGCATTGCTTTTTCGTTGCACTTTCTAGAATAGATGGCTAAACTTTATCAAAGGAACAGTTTCTTGCCTAATGTGCTTATACCTAGTCAGGTCATAAATTCTGTCACATGTTTAATGTAAAATAATTGTAACAAGTTTATTAATTATGTAACCATTCATATACCAAAATGAACTTAACAAAACATAGATTCTTATGACATTAAAGTTTATTCAAAATGACCTCCGTGATTTTGAATACAAGCCTTCAATCTGCGCGGCCAGTTGTCTATCGCAGCACGAACGAGGTCCATGTCAATATCGGCGGCTGCCTTAATCAAGGATGTCTTGAGTGACTCCAAATTGGGATGAGGCTTTGAGCACGCCTTTTCCTCCAAGTGTTGCCATATCTTGTAATCTAACGGATTCAAATCTGGACTGGAGGAGGGCCAGTCTTCGTGCCGGATGAAGTCGATTTCACGCGCCGCCAGCCAGTCTTGTGTGCTCTTCGCTCTATGAGCTGGCGCCGAATCTTGTTGGAATACCCAATGCCTGTTATTGAACATGGTATGAGAAACAGGTTCCACAAGGTTCGTCAGGACTGTATTTTGATACACAACAGCATTCGTTTTTACACCTTTCTCACAAAAATGTACCTCTGTTAAGCCCCAATAAGAAACTCCCAACCATACCATGAGCGAGGATGGAAAATGACCTCGTTGGACACGCGGAATACGGTTGCTCGCTTCTTCACTACTGTGTGCGTACACCTTATCATTTTGTTTGTTGTAGCTCTCTTCTACGGTAAACATTTTTTCATCCGAAAAAGAATTTCCCGATATTTTTTTCCCGCGTACCGCTTCAACAAAGCGCGGCATCTCTTCAGTCTCAGGTCCATTAGACGAGCATTCAAACGATGTCCTGTTTTTCTTCGATATGCCCGAAGCCCTAAGTCTTCATTTAATACCCTTTTCACCGTGGTTCTGCTTAACCCCATCTGAAGGGCCAACAGTTTCTGCTTACGTTTGGGATTTCTTTGAATTCGTGCCTTCACAGCTTTTATCACTGCTGGAGTCCTAACAGACCGAGGGCGACCACTTCTTGACCTGTCATCTACACTAGAGTCTTCATTGTATCGTTTGATGGTACGATAAACGAATCTTTTGGTAATATTCAAATTTTTCAGTATGTTAAAAATTTGAATTGGCGCGTAACCGCAACGATGCAACGCAATAACTGCAACACGGTCTTCTTTAAGCGTCCACTCCATATTTAAAAATGAGTAAAATTCTAAAAGTTATACATTTTTATTTTCATGAACAATTCGAAATTCTAATTCAATAAACTTTTTGTGGCCAGCATTCTAATAGAAAAGTTTTTACTGTGTGACAATACTTATGACCTGACTAGGTATAATAGCTACGTACCTACTGTCTGTGAAGAATAACATCGGGGAAATCTGCATACGAGATCACCGGTATGTGTAAACCTCAGCCTTGCACAAAGGTGCCGGGTATAGAGTCCGTGCTCTCTAGAGAGAGTTCCGAGCGTAGCAGAACAACGAGCAAAATAAACTATGTAATTTTAAATCTTTAAACACGCTGGTCTCAACTACCTTCAATTGTAAATCAGTTAAAGACTGGACATAGCATTTCACCTGTTTTTAGAAAGTAATAAAATATACGGCCCTAGGAAACAAAGGGATACCTCAAGTGTCCTATTAAAGTGAAATAATTGGCTGTTTACGCTCCATTCTGAGTTGTTTGAAGAAATGGAAATGTTTCAATAGTATCGATTTCACTTGACGATTAAGCATTAAGTGTTTTCAAGCAAAAGTGTAATGAGAGAAATACTATATTACACATTTTACTGAAGTAATTTCTTATTAATCAATAGTAAATCAATCAATCTAATATTTAATCTTATAGATAATTGACGATCTCCATGGCGTACCGGCTAACGCACTTCGAGACGCTTGCGGAGGTCACGGGCTCGATTCCCGTCTCGCGTCTGGGTGTTTTTTATTTATATCTGGAATTTTTTTATTGCTGTAGGACAGCAGACAAACTGACGGCCCGCTTAGAATTTAACAGTACTAACATCTACGGCCGGGGTCGGCCTGTCGTAAAAGGCGACAAAACAACCTACCCCAGCTACGTGGTAGGGCCTCAAACCCGTCTGAATGGCGACCACCTTTAGTCTTAAGTATGCCACCATACTAAAATAGTGTTCCGGCATTAGTGACCCAAGTTCCTGTACCCTTATGGAACAGCAGCGTGTTCCCGATGCCACTTGCGTTGCAAACTCCCGTAGGCGACAGCCTGTCTGCTGTCCGGCAGCAATAAATAAAATGGTTGCCTGTCGGTTCTGTATGGAAAAGACATTGGGTAATGTGGCGTAAATTTGGGGATACCCTCATCTAGCAGTAGACAATTATTCCCTGACAACAACCTCTAATTGAAAAGTTATGGTTTAACTCTATTCTTATATCGGGACCACACGGTCCATTAGTTAATTAACTGCATTAAAATAACTTCCGTCTTCATAAATCAACTTCATGTATAACCATGCTGGCGCCAAAACGCGATAACGCGGAAACAACGGATATGTCACTTGTTATTATCATTACCGTTAATAAGGTTTATTATCTCCTGTCACTGTTAAGTTTAATATTCAGAGTCACACAGTGCCATCTAGCGTCAAAGTAAGCGGCACAGAGCTTGTGTTGTGGGTACTAAATAACCGATATACTACTTTCATACTTTTTTCTTTTGTAAATACGAGTAAATACATATCCTTACTAATATTATAAATGTGAAAGTAACTCTGTCTGGTACGTTTTCACACCTAAACCTCTGAACCAATTTTGATGAATTTCCGTTTAGAGATACATTGAATCGAGAAGGACATAGCCTACTTTTATTTAATTTATGTGGGAGAACAACGTTTACTGGATCAGCTAGTTGTGCATAAATTCTCAGAGTAGGTTCTCAGAATGAAGTGATACCTCAAACCCCAATAATCCTATTACTTTAAAATCTTATCTGAAGTTTTTTTCTACCTAAAGTCTTGTAGGTTAAATTTCATTATTAGAATAATATATGAATTTCCACTCCCCTTTTGGTTCAATTAGGAATTTTTTTTTATATCTAAAAATATTTTCATTATCGTTGCTATTTTGCAAAATTTCAAGAGATTAAATTATTAATTAAATTGCTAAAACAAATAAAATATTTCACATACATTAATCTGTGAACCGTGTTAATGTGAGAACGTCATAAATGAAGGATAAAAATGTAGTATATTAGTAGTGTAATTAACATTCAAATTGTTATTAATACTTTAAAATATCAATGAATAATTTTATAACACGGAAATGTAATACTTGAAACCAGTAAGTACATAAAATATGTTTTCCGTAAGGATAATATAACGTTTATTTATTTCTTATTTTATTTTAATAGTTCCGAAACGATTGTGTTTAATGCGATGTTATACATACTTATATGATTTATCTATTTTATAATTTAATATTAATAACCAGATGTTAACTTATGCGAGTTATTTTTATTCAACCTGCTTAAAGTCCTTTAGGCATCGCTAAACATTGTTTATTTTAACTCCGTCCCACTGTCGGTTGACATATTTTACGCATGGTTACAAAATGAGTTTTTATTTTTGTCATACACTCACCTTTTAGGTTTCCATCTCTTTATAAATACTCCAAACATGATGATAAATTATGTTATTCCCATAACAATACACAACACTAGGCACTAAATTTCACAAACTACAAATTAGCACATTGTTTACTAACTAAACAAAAAAAAATAACTGTTATTCGACAAATCGATTAATTTTTTAATCGATTTTAAATAAACTACCGGGAAATTGTTATTCGTTATTCGAAAGGTACTGACAGCAGACACCGACTACGGGCAACTCACGCTAGTGACGCGCGGCGACTGGCTGGCTCACGGCTCACAGTTGCATACTTGCAATATGCAGCTGTTATATCCCTGCTTTGTATTAATAAATTTTAGATGTCAACCGCTTCACGTAGAGGCCGGTTAAACTCGCTAGTTGGGCTGAATGGATCGTGTCAATTTGCCTTTATCTAAAAATGATTTATTAATTTCTATCGATTTAAATTTATGAGGAATATATATATATACATTATTAGCTTATTTCTTCATAAATTATTTCAACCTGTCCCAATTTATATTAGAAGTAATGGATTTATTCGTTAACTGAGCTATATTAAACTTACGTAATACACCTGTCCAACTATGTTGTAATTAAATAAATGAATGATAACAGCTGTGTAACTGTAATTAAAAATTACACACACAGGAGACTTGAAAATATTACGTTATTTATTAAAATAGTCATTAAAATGATGAAAATAGCACAATGGAAGTAAAAATAGACATTTTGAAGTTATTTATAAACATTAAATAGACAATTCAGAAGCCAGCATTTATATAAATCTTTGTATCACACCTAACATCTTTATTTGTTCCGGAAGAGTAAAAATGCCCTTGCTCACAACCTGCCGCGCTGCAACAGGTTCGTGTGGGAGTCACAAGGATTCAGCACAATACCCCTGCGCTCGAGGACTTTTACCGCATATCACCAAAAAACCTCCCCCGGGCTCCTCTCCATTGTTCATTGTGCTGGGAAATGGCGCAAACCGACTACCGCCTCCCCAAATAGGAGTAGTTCGCAGTGAATGTTTCACTGATCCGGGGGAGAAGATCCCCCAGCTACCGGGGATTTATTTGTACTCGCGATCTTCCCAATGCCCCTCATCTCCAAAGTCAAAGCGCAGGCATCAATCATACCTAATAAAAATACTTGAATATATTAATAGCTTCAGCAAAGTATATCAAGACGACATCGGTGTCAAACTTTTTTGTCATAATACAGTGTTAAAACTATATCACCATCTAAAATTACGATGTAGCAGATAATAAATCATAACGTCGCTTCACAAGTTGCAACTCATCTCTCTCTTTGTTGGGTCTCGTCCTTGTCCCGGGGCAATTAGGTGACCTACATTAGCTATGAGTTGCTTTAACGATACTGCCTTTTTAACCCAACTGTTGAAAAAGTCTGCTTTTATCACTTAGCTCTAAAATATTTACCAATTGGTAAATTCACTTTTTTTTCAGTAACATAATAATTACACTATTACTATATTACTTAATAACAAACAATTTAGACTAAAGTTCTTGATTAAGGAGCCCTAAAATACCTTCGAGATAAAATCTTATGTAATAGCTGAGGCTGCAACTAGATAATTAAGTTATACAAGCATAGTTTTCATGCCATGACCGTACGTATCTTAGAGTATACATAAGCAAGCTAGTATACTCTAAGGTACGTACTATAGACTGCAGAATAATTTTGCTAAATTTATTTTTCGATGCCAGTTCAGACCGTCACACCCTCAACACCGAAAAGACTATGCGCGAACATTTATATATTTTTCATTAATAAACTATTTTATTTATTATATTGGGACAATCCACACAGCGCCATCTAGCCACTAAATAAATAGTATTGCACTTGTGTTATGGATACTAGACAACTGTTATACTACATATGTACTTTTTCTTTTGTAAATAAAGACGTACTATATATAAACACCCACATATGAATTAAACCCATGAGTTCCGCAAGCGTGCCGAAGTGCGTTAGCCAATACGTCACGGAGGTCGTTCAATGGAAGGTAAGTATTTAATAAACAAAAATCGAATGTCACGAATGATGCTCACCAAACACGATTCGATTCTTTGTTTGTCTCGTTTCGCAACGTTGGTCAACGCTTACGTTATACGATTAAGCAAATATAAAACCTGCCTAATCGATGACTGTAATGTTGTGATCGATTACGATACGAGTCATCGATCGCGCAATTGATTTATAAGTCCATAATTTCGAGGCCAAAGCATTTGTCGTTAAATAGAGAAATAATGTTATTCATATAATAGTATCTACATATATTGAGTATTATATATTACATGTATTATAGTATGTACATGTAGATAGGCGCTATCACAATATCTTCTTCCTGCCCTTATCCCACATTATATGGGGTCAGCACAACTTGTTTTCTCCTACCATTCTCCTCTATTAGCCGTCATCTGAACATTCACACCTTTTATACCATATCATATTTTACTCAATCTTTTCTTTGGTCTACGTCTCCTCTTGAATCGATCCACTTTCATTTCTAGCATTCTCCTTGTTACATGACGCTCGCTATAATGCGAAGAGAGCTTCACATTATATGGCCATACCAGGCTAACCTATTACTTTTCTGCTTCCCAATCACTACTTTCAAGTTTCTTACACAATTTTATAATTAATCTATACAAATAAATAAAATTGGAGAGTCTGTTTGTAATATTTTACTAAGTACCGCTTTTTACTAAGTGCATTCGGACGTATACACGGTACATATACCAAAACAACATTTTTTACAATTTTTGTCTGTCTGTCTGTCTGTCTGTTTGTTCCAGCTAATCTCTGAAACGGCTGCACCGATTTTGACGGGACTTTCACTGGCAGATAGCTGATGTATCAAGGAGTAACATAGGCTATTTTTATTTTAGAAAAATAAAATAGTTTTTGTTAAAAATGATAAGTTTCGGAAATTGTATCTTCCAATTTAAGTTGACCTCATATTTATATCATCAGTCATATGAAATAGGGTTCAGCTTAGACTAGTCTTTGTAGGTTGAATTTCCAATTTAAGTTGATCTCATATATCCAAAAAAATGCTGCCCAAAGTCACTATTCCACGCGGACGGAGTCGCGAGCACAGCTAGTTTTAACATAAAATAACACTTAAAAAATTGCGCACGATTTTAAAGCATTACTTCATGTCTCAACAGGGCAGATGACAGTCAACATTGTTGTAATTTTATTTATCTCTCTCGCTCTCAAATGTATACATTAATAGAACACAAGTATAGATTAATAAATGAAAAAGAAATACCAAAATACTTTTGAGCGCTATTGTGTGTATGTCCGTGAAATGTGTTTATAAAGAAGGCCTATGATGCAGGTTTTATCTACTGTAAGGAACAGCTTTAAAAATAAAAATGCTTTAAAAAAACTTACCAAATGATACTAGATATATTAAAACTGTAATCCAAAAATGCTTTAGACATACCTGCAACAAAAAATATAGCATATTATAAAAGATACTACCATAATATGCTTGCTTTCATCATGAGGCAGAGGTAGAAGAGACTTCCCCTCCTACGTACGCGCGCTACACCGCTTGCCCCACTTCTCCGCGGCAAGAAAAAGCTCAATTTAGCGATTGAGTGGCTAGCGTTGGTGACTTTTCGTAACTACGATTATCTCATTCAAAGATATTCAGTAAAATTTAAATAAATTTGGGAAATGGAAAAGAGCATTGCTATCTGGCCAATAATCTGCAAGCTGTGGGTTTGACAAAAGTATTTGCACTTATTATCTTATCTAAATGCCATATTTAGAAAAGCACCCTACACAAAGAACAGCGGTGATAATACTCATTAATAAACGGCCTTTGAAGTGAAAAGATCCGAAAGATTAAAGAATTTAGTATCTAAGCAATATGAATAACAAAATATTGATGTTCTTGGCAACACTCAAAATACGTTACGCCTCTCGATAGCTGCTATAAAACTTGAGCCTTTGTACCGTACATTGTTTACAACTGTTTCTAATGACCCAAAAATAGGACAACCTTTATTAGGTAATCAAGTTTACGTAAGTCGATTGTTGTTATTTTAGACCTATAGATAGTGTTTAGGCCGTTAATACCTATACATCCTATGACTTTATCCTAATACCAATAGGTATTAGAAATATCTCACCAAGAGATGGCGTGCTGCCGTGACATCTATTAGCAGTGTGTGTGAAAAAACCGTCAAGGATCGACATTGTGCCTGTGCGCGCGCGCCTGTTCCTATAAATAGAGAATAGTTTCAAGTCTTTCGGATCAGTTATTACGATAATTTTATTGTGTACCACGCTAGTAATTTAAGAATATAAGGTGGACAACGGCAATACAGAAAGAAGACCCTCAAGTCAGTTTCGCATGACTACAGAGTTACAAAAGTTACCAGAAACAGCGCCTACATATTTTTTGGTCCTTCGAGCCGGATAGAGCTAAAACCAGCGCCTACAGATAGATTTTATGCCGTATTTATATTTGCTAACAACCAAATTAGGCGGTAATCAAGTACAATTTTCGGTTCTAAAATAGTATTATAATTGAGACAGTTTTAAAATTTTAAAATAAAGCGACTAATTTCAAAACTATCAGAAATGTCAACAATCACAGAAAGTAATAAAAAAAATCTTCATTGCTTGTTCACAGAACGTTCCCTGTGAACAAAACATTTCACAACAGTCAAGGAAGCGTCTACAATGTACGACAGAGTCTAGTAATAGCTCAGGCAAGACGGCCTTAGGGTGCGCGTGAGCTATACCGCAATAAGTGCCAAGTTCAAAGTTGTTCGCGCAAGTTATACAGCACGAAGATTTGTAAATTATAGTGGCTTCCTATAGAGTTTAAAAGTTTACTTTTTAATGAATAACAAACCGTATATAATCAAATGTGTGCTGTTTATTGAATGATATTTATTCGATTCCAATATTTAGTCAAATATTTATACTGTATTAAAATACTATCAAAGGAGTCAGTTATTTGTGATTAAATGTGTTATAGAACTTTGTTTAATATACTTTTTTCCTCGATATGTGTAGAGGCCATTAATAATAAATATAAATATTTTTACATTTTTAAGATTGAGCACTTACATATAATTGGATACTAATATTGCTAGCTATAAATTTGAATTAAAACTACTGACACACAAAACATAATAATTCTTAACAACATGCATTTTTTTAAACCGACGAAAAAAACGGAGGAGGTTCTCAAGTCGACGCATATATATATATATATATATATATATATATATATATATATATATATATATATATATATATATATATATATATATATATATATATATATATATATATATATATATATATATATATATATATATATATTATGTATGACCAGGCATAACTTTTTACAGTGTATACCCATTTTAAAAATTATTTTTAATTGGAAAGGGTATACTCCAAAGTTGGTCCCATATAAATTTGGGAAAAAATTCCAACCCTAAGGGTATGAAAACAGAGAATGATTGAGATGTTCACTCACTGATTATTGACCACGCATGATTTTTGGTAGAATTAATTTATTTAAGTATGTACTAATTAGTAGATTATAGCCACAAAAAATAATAAATAAAAGCTTTTTAACAAAAAAATTAAACCGCCGTGTTATTTTTTCTTTTACTTTTCTAACGAATATTGATTCTCTCACACAAACTTATACACACATACATTGTATATATGATTTAGAGCTTTTGACTTAATCTTATATCTTTAAACGAGCAATTCTTGTATATATATATATATATATATATATATATATATATATATATATATATATATATATATATATATATATATATATATATATATATATATATATATATATATATATATATATATATATATATATATATATATATATATATATATATATATAATTGGAATCTCGGAATCGGCTCCAACAATTTTCATGAAATTTAGTATACGGGGGGTTTCGGGGGCGATAAATCGATCTAGCTAGGAATCATTTCTAGAAAATGTCTAAAGGTGGCGTTTGAGTAGTCCCAATTTAAACTGAAAAATGACTACTCTTGACATCTATCGGCGAATAATACTATTTTTTTTAAATTGCTTTAACGACACAACAACACTAAAGCTATTCCAGCAGATGGCGTTGTTAAGTAACACGAAGTCAATGAGTGTTGGCTTTGAGGTTAGACTAAGAAAATCAATTGTTAATTTCCAAAAAATACAATTTATTAAAAAAAATACGGAGCAATGCTCGGTCGTCCGGACATTAAATATAAATCCAATTACATCCACGTACATTGGATACAAGTTCCACTTAGTCTATGTGACAGACTACTGATAAGTACAAACTCGACCAGCAATTTCAGAAGTGTGATAATGTGTCGTGTATATTTTCTATTTCTACACTATACTATCCCATTGTTCTTTCTTTGTGTAAATAAATAATTTTTCTCTGTTGTTGTAGTGATTTTAAAACACATGAGGCGAACTTATTTATTAACTTAAATAGATTTCAAATTATAAAATAAAAATATATTTCTTATAAGTTCAAAGTAGAGTTCAAATACCAGATTGTTTTTTTATTGGTAAAGGACAGCAGACAGGCTGACGGCCCGCTTAGAATTTAGCACTAACCGTTGCCTATGGGTGTTTGCAACGCCATTGGCATCGCGAACACGCTGCTGTCCTATAAGGGTACAGAAACTTGGGTCACTAAGCCGGAACACAAGGTTATTATGGCGGCATACTTAAGACCAAAGGTGATCGCCATCCATACGGGCTTGAGGCCCTACCACGTAGAGAGGGTGGGTTGTTTTGCCGCCTTTTACGACAGGCCGAACCCGGCCGCAGAGCTTATTCTTTCTCGGCCCCTGCACGGATACAATATAATCAATAATTTATCGCAAATTGCTTAATAAGGTAATTGGTATCACGTCCCGTCGTGAGAAATTATCCAGAAATTGCAGTACGTGCATGTTGGCACGCGGGCTTGACATGTTGATGACGGATGTTCCTAGAACGGGGAACGGTGTGTGACGGGAATATTCTGGAATTATTTACTTATGTAACGGTATGGTATAGACTATGATAAATAAATATACTGACACAATTCACAGCGCCATCTAGTCCTAAAGTAGCAAAGCACTTTTTTTTTATTGCGTAGGACAGCAGACAGGCTGACAGCCCGCTTAGAATTTAGCAGTTACCGTCGCCTATAGGTGTTTGCAACGCCAGTGGCATCGCGAACACGCTGCTGTCCCATAAGGGTACAGGAACTTGGGTCACTAATGCCGGAACACAACACAAGGTTATTATGGCGGCATACTTAAGACCAAAGGTGGTCGCCATCCAGACGGGCTTCAGGCCCTACCACGTAGCTAGGGTGGGTTGTTTTGTCGCCTTTTACGACAGGCCGACCCCGGCCACAGAGGTTAGTATTCTTTCTCCGCCCCTGCACGGATAAGATGTGTTATGGTTGTTGTGTTATGGGTACTAAACTACTGATATACTACACGTATACTTTACTTTTGTAAATAAATACATATTATACATGTTTCCTCCATGCAGGGGCGGAGTAAGAATAGTATACCCCGGGTAAGAATACTGACTTGAAGACGGGGTCAGGCTGTCTTTATCTAAAAGTATTCGTTGTTTGTAATTTTTGTATACATATATAGAATAAGTTCTCTCGCTAAAGTACTCAGTTCTTTTTCTGATCAGAGTAACACACCAACCCACAAGCACATCAAAGTCACATTATAGTTTTAACAGGGAGGCCCTGTATGGAGAAGAAACAATATGCACACTATAAAAGGTGCAAATCTAAATAGTATCGTATCACATGTACCTATCACTCCAGTAAAATACCACCCATTCAGATTCCGTCCAGATATTCGACTCATAGGCTCGTAGTAAAGCAAATATGTATTTCAGTCCAATTTCCAATTGAAGACGAATAAGTGAAGCATAAAATATAGAAACCCGGGCACCGGTAATATATCCCAACATCTCCGGTAAGTAGGTCATGGGAAATGCTTCAGGCGAGCGGAAAATTTATTAGGTACATAGGGTTGCTAATATCCCAATTTTCGTATTAATAATAATACTATTTGACAATTCTCATAGTTCCTTTTGATAACGAATCTATTCGAACTTATATTCGAAGTGCATTTATTGGCCACAATCTTTTTCGCTTCAAATATTCGTACTAACTGAAAACCTGTATTTCATGAATGTTACGAGCATGCCAGTACTAAAGTGGCCACTGCAATGATTGAATTGGAAACTGACTCTTTCAAGGTAGTAATGTCGGTCTAGTGAGATAATATACATACGAATAAAAAGTATTTAGGATTAAAAGGGAGTGCACAATCAACAATGTTATAAACTGTAAACTAAATACCAAAAAAAGTATATAAATTATTCAGAGGCATAGTACAAATCAATTAAACATACAATTAAATAATTCATGCAAAATATTTTTTTCAGCAGGGCACAAGACAACAGTAGCTCAATAGTAGGGCTGCAAACCTAACTGGATGACTGTTATGCCTAAATGTGCCACCATATTAAACTTGTCTTGAGTTCCGGCATAACTGAACCAGGTTCCAGTTACCCAACGCGGATGGCATCGTATTAGTAATGCCTCTGACGTCGCACACATCTCCAGGCGGCGGTAACTCCTTACTATCAATGTCAGCCTACCTGTTGTTTAAAAAAACAGCGAACAGCTAAATTAGGACAACAAAAGTATATAGACGTAAATATTCGTTTTTGAGATCATATGTCCTATTCATGCAGCTCTTTGACTCCTCAGCTACGGCTCCTCGAAAGTATTACTTTTTATCTATAAATTATTTCCATAATAACGTCTCCTACTAAAGCAACGCAAAGGAAATTATGGCATGTATTCAAAGAGAGTAGGGCCCGGGCGGATGACGACTGCTATAGACAGGGTTGCTTGGAAACTTTTCGAGTAACTTACACCTGTGAAGCGACTTCTAAAAAACAATAGTATAAACGCATATTATATTGTAATGCTAAATATTTTAGTAGAAATAAAGGCTTATTCATTTATTTTTGTATAAATTTCATTTCAAATTGTGTATTATCTAAACTTAGCTCTTTTATACGACAAGGTTGCCACCACTGTCCTGAGCATCTTCTAAAGATATTATAGTCCAGCTAAAGTCGATATCACTCAAGGTTATCGCATTTCACATCCGCATGTGGGTCACGAGTGCCTTTAGGGAAGTGGGGATTAAAGGGATCGTTGCCCCAGGGAGCTGCCCTCGTTAAGGCATGGTTCAAATTTGTCCATTGTGTCATAATAATGTACACCTTTATTAGTTTTTACGCTCCTGTTTGTTTTTATTCAAACGAATAAATATACTGTGGAAAGTCACACAGCGCGATCTGGTCCGTTACGTTAGCTGCAGAGCGCATGCGTTATGGGTACTAGACAACTAATATACTAATTAGATACTTTAAAACATATGAAGAAACCCCCAAACAATACAAAAAATGTCGGGAAACGGGCCTCTGGCACTGAACTGGGATTTTATCTTGCAAATGATACTTAACGCTAAAATTATGAAGATGACCCAGAGTCGGAATCGCACCCGTGATCTCCGCAAACGTTACGAAATGCATCAGCCATTGGACCACGAAGGTCTTCAACAAAATGATTATATTTATAAATTTCCGTTCTTTTTCTCATCGTAAATCCAAGCAATTCACCACGCCACATCACAATGGTTCAGAGCATTCACAATAGAATCTAGGGTTCGCTTTTGAGATATATCTAAAGCATTTTTGATAGCTATGAAGATGTTTTATTATTGATGTCAAATCCTTCAAAATTATCAAAATTCTAGTACAAATTTATTTATCATGATACAAAAGAAAAATAATTAAAATCTAAATAAAAATGCCGTGTTTTTACCCTGAAGACTGTGAGCAATTTGTAGTATGTCCGATGTTAGTGGCCTCTTGTCCAACAACGCGCTGTGTAGATCCACCTATGTGCTGTCCCTGCTTGACACGGTGTCCTTCCCTGAAGGTTATGTATTGTTGTGAAAAGAAGCCGCGAGTTTCAAGGCCTCTAACTTGCGAAGAGGAAGATTGCTGTGTGCCACCTCCAAAATATATGAAGATGGACGCATTGTGCGCAAGCTGCCTGTGTCTGTATTCAAACGCTCGGCACTGCGAATTTCCTATTTAGAAGCCCTCGTGACGTAGTTGTCGAATGTGAATTGTGCTCGGACCCCGTAAAAGTCGACGACCCGGCAAAAGTGCCATCCTACACACCCAAACCGACACTCAGATGTTGTTTACTCAAGAAGAAGCCAATAAAAGAGTCGCTTGAGAATATATTAGATGATTGACAACGAAATTGCCTGTCCTACTTTCAATGTGAAACGAGAAAAATAATGTAAAAAGGATGACAGATATTTCCGCAAAAAGGGGTTTAACGTCAGGCAAGCGGTCGGTTGCAAAAACTAAGCCACAACTGTTACAACATGTGACATGTTGTGCCGAGTCAGCACATATAATGTGGGATAAGGGCAGGAGGAAGAATAAAAATGCAAAAAAGTGTTACAGATGAATGAACAGAATTCATATCAATTACTAGGTATCTATAATATGTGTTATTTGGACTTCGCTGGACGTTACATTCTTGAAGGTTTGGTAGAATCTGAAAGATTTTGGCGTAACTCATAAGTCCCAAGATTATATCGTATCATGTATCAATGTTATCACATAACCTTGAAAGAATAAGAAATATTGTGAGTAATCGTATTACGTTTTAAACGATATTCCTATTAAATAGAAAAAATTAAACTCAACGAGGTTAAATATATTTATTAAACAAATATATTTCATCATTAAATTCATACGATATAGTAATTTTATTATTAACCCTCTCTACATATTTGAGGGTCACAGAGCATGCAAGAACACTTGGAGATATTCTGAAAACACTCAACAACTTACTTCCAGTGACAAAATGAAAGTTACATTAACTGAGGTGAAACTATAAAAAAATGACAATAAAAATCACTAAATTTCAATCCACGCAAAGGTTGTCTGGTAGGAATTGTTTCCAGAGATAAGAACACCCATTGTCCTTTCAATATCATTTACATAATAAATGTTATTTACTTGCGCGCAATATGGAATATTTTACTATTATTCCTGTTATCATTTCAAACAAAATGTCAATCTAGGAAAATATCTGCCGAAACCGGAATAGGTACGAGCAGGTCATGTCAAAAAACTGTTTCGTTACAATCAGGCTTTGTCAACTAGCTATAATGTATGTCATGTAATTGTGTGGCGATCACAATAGGTGCTTAAAATGGACGCAGTGATAATAGCTTGAATAGCATAGCCACCTTTCGAAATAGTAATAATATAATTTCAAGCAGCCCTATGCCAGCATATTTGCCAGTGAGTTTCCACTGCTCTTAGCTTAATGCAATATTTTTCTGAAGAGGTACAACGCTGACGTCATTAAAACGGTATAAGTCAAATACTTATACAAGTATCACTATACTTGGAACAGAATTATACTCTTCATGTTTTTCTTAGCCAGGTTGGCGTCTTCTACACACTGGTGTAGTGACTGTTTCTATGATTTATGTCTTCATCTGAGACCTTCAACTGGCCTGAACTATACGTACTCTATAAGTTATACTTTTAAAAAATGTGTAATCCTGACGCAGGAAAGCCCTAACTATGTTAAACGAAATAACAGGTTTTTCTTACATACTTTTGTAAATAAATACGAATTGTACATTAATATCCACAATCGACGGGAAGCTATCCCGTGACGCGTTCAGGCCAACCTGACGCAAAGTTGTTGCGTTACGAAGGATGAAGATCCTGAATTTTTGATTGATGAAGATGATGAAGATCCTCTTCTTCCTGCCCTTATCACATTATATGGGGTCGGCACATGTTGTTCTTCCACTCTCATCTGTTATCAGTAATCCCCACATTCACACCCTTTTTTGCCATATCACCTTTACGCAATCCATCCATATTTTTTTGGTGTACCTCTATTCCTGCATCCGCTTAAAGTTTTCTATAATTAATGAAAACATTTCAGTTGTATTTAAATTTATTCGAAAATATTTTCTGTTAATAATATTATTTTAATATAAATGTTTATATTTTATTTATGTGTATATGTATTTCTTATTGTTCTTATTAAATTTGTATATTTGTGTTTATATGTATGTAATATAATGCAAAATTACCTACTTCCTTCTTAACTGAATTTCTATCCATCCAAAGGCTGTCTGGTAGAAATCGCTTCCAGCGACTTATCGCTAAGACCGCCCATTGTACTTTTAATGTTAAAATGTATCACTTAATGTAAATGTGACATATGCAATAAAGTATAAGTTATTTATTTTATTATTATATTTTTATATATGTGTATGTAATTTGTAAATAAAATGCTTCAAAATTAAACGATACATTAATTACCCGCTAATAAACAAAAACATTCGGTAAACAAACAATTTTGATACGGTAATCACAATTGGAAGTAACAACCCCTCGTGATGGCCGAATGTCCAACCTGGAACAGCGAGCTGTCACGGTAAATAGTTAACGTAAACTGTAATTTGTAGTCATTTGTACAACCGACTGTTAAATTAGGGGTTAGTTGTTTAACAGATTATTTGTAATGGAGTTAATATCGCTCTGCTCTGGTTGGGTTAAGTATGTACCTATATAAATATATAAATTAACTAGCCGTTCTCGGCGTTCCGCTGGTCAAATAACAGAAAAAAAATTCGGGAGATCCTATGTTTTTTTTTTTCAAAGACTATTTTTTTTAATAAAAGTAGCCTAAGTTACTCCTTGTTACATCAAGGTATCTGCCAGTGAAAGTCCCGTCAAAATTGGTCCAGCCATTTCAGAGATTAGCCGAAACAAACAGACAAAAATTGGAAAAAAAATTGTTTTGGTATATGTACCGTGTATACATCCAAATGCACTTAGTAAAAAGCGGTTATTTTAATATTACAAACAGACACACCAATTTTATTTATTTCTGTGCTCATATCTGCATTTATTAAATAAAATAATCAATTATACTTATATCGTATATAACTAATAAACTTTGTATGTTAAAATAAATATTATTTTAAAAATAATTTTATTGTATTCAAGATGGTAAATTTGTTTTGATTAACGCCTTAAACAAGTCTGGCTATCATTGTATGGGTTTATGCACTATTTCCACGTTTATATATTGTTTGCCTTAGATATTCTTTCATAGATTGCATTGTTATGTCACTTAGACTATGTCTTTTAAGCTAAGCACAATAGTCGAGGAGTTAAGATATAGCCAAGTGCAATCTTTATAGAACGAGCGACAATTTTTTTAAAGGATTATCATAAACGATTTCATTATAAAATTCAAAACCACCTCTTACTACGGATCGCCAACACTGAGGAGTATTACCACAAAAATAATAAATTGTGATGTATACTGAGTAGCGTTTTTCGGACTACTTGCGCACCTTGAGAGCATTTTGTAATTTAGCTTATTATAATTCTCTTCAATTTTGTTTTATTCAATTATTTCAGGAACTCAAAAATTCGATTATAACTCTTAAATGATTCTTATTTATGTTGGAAGAAGGTTTGATAATTTATCATCCTCAGATGTGAAGAATTCAGCACTAAGCAACAAATTGTTTACTTTTAATATACATGAATCTCACACTCAAAAATAAAAAACAAAAATAGTCTATTTATTTTATATTAAAAATTGTTTGAATTGGATGATCTGATACGGCTAGACTATCGATCTTTTGTGGATGGTGATGGATTATTATAATTCGATTTTAATTATCTACTTGTTTAATCTAAATAATGTATAATTGAATGTTTATTTTTCACAGTATATTTTACGCGGCAAAATAACTGTGGGATAATTAAAATAATTGGATTTACATCTAATTTACTATACCAGCATTTATAAAATATTTTTTTACAATATCAAGAATGCACATTGTAATATTTATTGCAACGCGTATTTATTTTATTAATCCATTATTACATGTGTATTAACTAATGTGGGTAGATATGTATATTAATTATAATCTGGGACCCAACTTCTCCCCTACTCTAACCCCTTTTACCACCATACAACTACCAAACGGCACTAGATCCAAGCCCAAAATTTCATCATTGGCAACATAGTCATCGCAGTGTGCGGCCTTGCACTCAACTAGTCAATCACGCATTTTTATCATTAAAATAATCGTCTATTGTATATGCTTTCTATTGTAATATATTTATTTAAAGGTAAACTTTTGAAGGTATTTCATAGAATAGAATTCCATAAGCACAAAATGCGTTCATATTATTTTAAAATAAGGTCATGCGCATAGGTTATTGCATCCACAATTTCGCAATAATGCAGTTACATCAGCTTTTTTAATTACATGGAAAGTCTGATGAGTATGATTATATCATCACGATAATGTCACTAACGGAGATGCCAGTAGTTTGACCCTTCTGCTAGTACACAAGAGAATTTTCGCACTAAACTTTTAATTTCCGAAAATGTACGAAACGGTTCTCCAGAACGTTCATGTTGCGTACTCTCAGGATGTGGAATGAGCTTCCAGCTGAGGTTTTCTCAGCGCGGTATGATATAGGGTTCTTCAATAAAGGCGTTATAAAATTTCTTCGAGACCGACAGCGCGTTGGTAGTGCCTCTGGTGCTGCAAACGTCCATAGGCGATGGTGACCACCTGCCAGGGTGGGCCGTTTGCCTGTCTGTTGAACTCTAGCTATAAAAAAAATTTCCAGGGTCGGATTAAAAGTCGCAATGGTCCATATATTCGGAATAAAATGGATATGAATTCAGATACAATGTTATGTAATGTTTCCATTAAATCATCACTAATTAATCAGCCAACTGAATCAGCTAGTCACATACCTCTTCCAAGGTTTATCACTGACGCCGTGTCTAGACTTGTCACATTTCAAAAATCATCATCAGATCATAATCATTGGGAAGATTATAATGATTGTAGTGCGAAGAAAGAACACCTTATAACAAGGAAAATGATATAAATGAGAATGGATAGATACAGGAAGTGAGGTACAGCCTTGGCCAAAAGTATTGAGCACCCATGCCATCTCTCGATTTTGTGAAGAGTGTTAAAGCAAATTAAAATAAAACAATATTACAAGGTTTTATACTGTTATTTATTGCTAAAAAAATCAATATTTAGTGGGTCCACCCTTAGCTTTAATCAAAGCAGATATTCTTTTTTGAATAGAGCTTACTAACTTTTTACAGTCTTCTGTAGTTATAGCGTTCCATTCGATGCCCAGGCAGCGTTTCAGCTCTTCTTTGTTATTGATTGTGTGGCGCCTGACTCTGTGCTTTAAAAAACCCCATAAATGTTCTATGGGGTTTAGATCCGAAGACTGGGCAGGCCAGTCCAGAAGATCGACTTGATTTTCCCGAAATTACACGATAGTGCGTACAGATTTGTGACACGGCGCGTTATCCTGTTGAAATTAACACCATCCATATTCGTATCGCCGAAAAGTTTTGTTAAAGAAGCCATCAACGCATTTTCGAGGACATTTATATATTTAGACCAAACAAATGGATAAAATAGTGAACGTTGTGAACGTTCATTATTTTATCCATTTGACGGTGGAGAGTGGAAGGAGAGAATATGTTGTACCGACCCCATATAATGTGGGATATGAAGTAAGAAGAATCAGATTCACAATCATTTGACAGGATCGACTCGACGCGTTTACAGATTACCGGTTGTGTAAGATATGGATTTGATGCCATAGGGAATATTTTTTTATATTGCTGTAGGACAGCAGACAGGCTGACGGCCCGCTTAGAATTTAGCAGTTACCGTCGCCTATAGGTGTTTGCAACCCCAGTGGCATCACGAACACGCTGCTGACCCATAAGGGTACATGAACTTGGATAACTAATGCTGGAACACAACAAGTTCTTATGGCGGCATACTTAAGATCAAAGGTGGTCGCCATCCAGACGGGCTTGAGGCCCTGCCACGTAGCTAGGGTGTGTTGTTATGTCCCCTTTTATGACAGGCCGACCCCGGCCACAGAGGTTAGTATTCTTTTTTCGCCCATGCAAGGATCTGTCAAATTATTTCATCACGAATAAGATATTTAAAAAAACCGCATACATAGGAGTTAAAAGACAAATATTATCCATATATATAATATATTTTAGGTTACACTCAAAGTTTGTACTTATAATACCTGAGGTCCACTGTACGGTTACAGGACAAAAACTTGACGCGCCTCTTGTTTGATGCCTGAGTAACGGATTCCTTTTTTGGACAAAAGAAAACATGTGTTTTTTTATATCTGGAGTTCAGTAGACAAGCAAACGGTCGATAGCAGGTTTTCAACGTCGCCTATGGTCGTTCGTAACAACAGAGACACGCGCTGCCGGCCTCAAAGAAATTCTATAACACATTTTTTGAAAAATCCCCTATCGTAATGCGTGTAATTAGTTTTTTTATAGCGACCATTACAATCTGACCTCCAAGTGTTAAAGGACCAAAAGAAAGAAAAGAAAGAAATACTTTATTTGTAGAACCAACTGAATGCTCTTTTTTGCAGCCTGTGCTTCCACAAGTTTCATTACTAACCATTTCACCACGACGACCTCTGTGCCGTAAAGGTTAGCGCGCTTCGGTACGCTTGTGGAGGTCATGTGTTCGATTCCTATCTCGCGCCTGGGTTGTTTATGTATTTATTTACAAAAGAAAAGTAATGTAGTATATTAGTTATCTAGTATCCATAACACAAGTGCTATGCTTTAGGACTAGATGACGCTGTACGAATTGTCCCATTATATTTATTTATTACACGCCCTATTATTGTTACAGCTCGTGACATCGTGGTACGACTTTTCGCTAACCACAATCATACCGCCAAGATTTATACAAGACTAAATGTTGGTATTAGTCGTATCGTACATGCTTGCAAGTAGGTATATCAATTTGCTGAATTGACGGCAATAAGGTTAATAGACGGTGCGCGTGCGCCGGTGTATTACACTCGTAATAACACGTATTCACATCATGTTGTTTATACAAGATTTCTTTAAATAAATGCTTGCTAATTTTATTTTATGAAAAACTAACGAATAAATCTGCACTATGATGCGTAAATCTAAAGTCTAAAAAGATCTAAAAAAAACTAATGTTTTCTTTTATAATGGTAATTATTTGTAATATCAAATGTCACGGAGATGAATATGCTGCGGTGGATGTGTGGAGTGACGCGAAAGGACCGCGTTAGGGACTCCCGTATTCGTGGCAGCCTTCATGTCCGTGACATTGCGGACAAACTGCAGGAGTGTCGCCTTCGCTGGTATGACCACGTTTTACAGCAACCGACTAACTACGTCGGGAACAAATGTCTGGCTATGCCGCCTCCGCCGGGCCCTGGCAGGAGGGGGAGGCCCAAAAAGTACTGGTTTGACGTCGTAAGGGGTGATATGCGTGCCAATGAGCTCACTACCAGGAATACTAAAGACCGTGCGAAGTGGAGTAGAAAGAGTCGAAAAGCGGACCCCGGGCATCGAAACAGACGTTTCGATTGCAACCGGGATTTGACTCTGGGATGATGAAGAAGAAGAAAAATTACGTGTAACACAAATAAAAAAATATAAAATTGTAGCCCCGAGTGTCTAGTTTTCAGAATTCTTAGAATGTGTTACCATGTTTCCACGGAACTTTTTAGGACCATTCTAAATAGCTCCTCAGAACACTCCCCGTTGTACAGACGGTAGGATACGCAAAGAAAGTCTCTCATAAAATAAAATTAAATGTAAGCAGTACTCCATACTATACATACCATATGTACCAACGGTACCATCCTATACTTTGTATAGCACAAGCCGTTGCCTTGGACTGAAATACTACTTGGACCTGTTTAGCACACCCAGCTTTTTGGAGATAAGCTTAGTTTTGCTCTCCAATTGTTCCCTAAACTGCACATCTTTCGTGATGTCGGCACCAAGGATCCCAATACTGCTTGAGATGGAAAGAGAGATTCCTTGGAACTGTGGCGCAGGTGTGAACGAGGTTTGCTTGGCAGAGAATACGCAGACTTGCGTCTTCGAAGGGTTGAACTGGACAAGGTTTTGTCGTCCCCATTCAGACATTGTCTTAAGAGAGTTCTCTACTTCAGACACAAGTCTGACCTGCCTTTCTTCCAAAAGCGCAAGAGAGAGGTTTACACGAGCAGTGTACCGTGCATCGCTGGTGCTATCACCTGCATAGCAATGAATGCCAACTTTAGGTGTTTAATGTGTGTGACGTACCTGACGTCTAACCTTAAGTACGTCTCTGGCTCCAATTTAGCAAACGTGTCGGGCAGATGGAGATGAATAAAATTATTTCATTATAATTATATGGTACATTACATTATAGGTATGATTATACTTTTTATAAGTCGAACGTCCTTGAATTATCGTATTATATGACTGTACAGAACGCAATGTAAAACCGAGAATCGACCACAGGAGTAGATGGAAGGCGACTGGTGACAGTGCAGTGAATAAACGCGAATTACAATTTGTGCTGACTTGCAGCTGCCGCTAGCCGCCACACCAACCATGGATAACATGTCATTGATATGTAGAATAAATAGCGTTGGCGATAGCACACAACCCTGGGGCACACCAGCATTGATAGGCTTCACACTGGAGCAGCAACTGTCAACAGCGACCTTAATACTGGGCCCAGCGACAAAGCTGGATAGCCAGGTTTAAAGCCTCCCAGGTATCCCGTAAGATGAAACTTCGCAAGAAGAGCCAGCCCTATTTAGCGATGTCTAGGCTAACAGCGAGGGCTTCTCCTTTGCTCCCAGCGGCTTCATCCTAACGGTGCGTTAGGTAAACCAGGAGATCCCCAGCGGACCGACCATATCGAAAACTGTATTGGCGATCATTTACCAGCTGGGAATCCTCCAGGTAACCAGGTAATATACAAATAATATCAATCTATTATTGCTAATCTAAAATTTATCTATAAATTGTATACTACATAAATAATAATAAATTGACGATAAAATAATGGCAATGGTTAATTAGGCAATGATAGCTACTTAACTGCACGAAATCCAAAAATTAAATATAACGACTTAATTTAATCTGAGATTTGAAACCGACACCTCTATGCTATTTCCATCTAACAGTCAAATGTGTCACAGACCAGTTAATTTTAACTGCGCGTGCGCAATAAAGAAGTTTAGTTTCCCACTGACCCAAATAATTCATTATATACAAGTATACATATTTTGAGTATAGTAACTCGGTAAGCAGCCCACCAAGATCTTCTTGATTTGAATCAACATCAGCAACGCACATAAGGAAGAGATTGTCATGGCAAACAACGAAAGATGCTCCAGGTTAAGGTTTTCCTAAAAAATATTTTCCCAACATATTTTTATTTGGCCTCTTTGGTCCCCTTTCCCTGTGGTTCACCTTTGAGTACCGCCATCCTGACTTCTTGCTAAGAAATCTTGTATTTATATATTCTGAACTAGTGATTGAATATTATTTTGTAATTTGGAAAATGAATATTAAAATTTGATGTTTCGTGCTTTCTTCTTATGAATTCCTTTCATCCTTTGTCTTTGTAAACCCATCTCTTTATAATATAGCATTCCGATCCATGCAATACGATAGGCCTTATCATACATAATAAAAAAAATTAACATGAATTAAAAAATTATGGTTAATATTCTAGTGTTTCGAATTAATAATGTGAATTTATAGCAGATGAAAAATATGGCGCGTTGTTGGGTTCGTAGCCATTTCATGCTAAATTTAATTTCTGAAGAGAGCTTGCCATCATAAATCTCAAGCCCAAAGTGCACCAGTTTTGGTTGCATCCCAAAGATTTTTTAGACCCCTTAAATCCCGTTTACAACAGTAGATACCCAAGCCAATATATAATATGTTCTAATTGTACAATTTATAAACTCTAGCTATCAATAAAATCTAGAATGTCGAAAAGGTAGGGGTAAGAAACCATGCCAGAATGACTTCATAGCATGATATTACACTAATTGACGGTCGTACGTCAATTAGTGTACTAACTGTCTGTACTACGTCTACAAGATTTGCATATGTGCAGATAAAAATATATTTTAGTTAGCGTGAGAATCGAATTCACAAACATTGCTATAAAATCTAAACTTGACTTTACAACACTAAATAACATAAATAAATCAAAATATTTGGCTCCCACGTGCTCCATTGTTCAGCAGGCGAATCGATTACGATTATCAATAAAAAATAGAACAAAAAATTTAAGCTTGGTTGAATGATTTACTTGCTCTTGGTATCATGCAATAAATTTAAAAAAAATTATTTTCCAATTAAACAGTAAATTTAGATAATAAAATTCAAATCGTTATTTGAATCCGATATGGTCTAGTGGCTAGGATACCTGGCTCTCACCCAGGAGGCTCGGGTTCGATTCCCGGTATCGGAAGTTTCTTTTTAGGGCCTATTGTATTCGTGACAAAAATGAAAACATTTACAAAACAAAATATTTTTACATAATTATATAAAAATAAACTCAGTGTTAAAATCGTTAACTTGTTTCTGTCACTTATTCGACTTTTTTTCTACATAATTGTAAAACTTACAGACATCTCTCTGAGATTCAACAATTCTCAGAGTTTAATTTTTAATAATAAATTTTTAATAAGTTATATAATAGTTTTATAAGTTATGTATTTACGATGTCTTTTAATTTTTCACTTCAATTTGTGAGTATATTTTGTTGTATCACACAGAAGATAAGAATATATCACTGAGGTAATGTATTATTTAATGACAATAGACATTTATAAGAATAGTTAATAAGAAATAGATAAGATTAAAGTAGTGGGACTTTCGTTCTAAAAGGCGATGAAGTGATATTATTGTAGGCACGAAAGAAAATTTCAGTTTTGATCGATAGGGAATCTGTGGCAGGCACTTCTACACTACAATTTTCAAACACGTATAATTTTAAATTTATATTCTTTTCTATTTGTTTTTATCCGTCTTTGAAGGAGAACGAAGTGTGATAGAAGATCAGTAACGTCTTAACAGCCTTAATATTTCTATTCGAGCCCACAAAGGCACCATTTTAACCACATTTATTATCAATATATTGAATAAATTTTACATCATACGATCATAAATTTCAAAAATCTATCAAACACATTTTAAAATGGATGTTTTCGATCAGCGCCATCTAGTTAAAGAATGTACGTATATATCCCGGTAAAGTTCTTGCAGAGAAAGTGGTGAATTACATTGTTCTAAACAGTAACGAGTTATGGAAGGTTTACGGAATTGCCGCTCTACTGAATCTCGTGAATGCCACTTAATAGGGCTGTTTCTTATTATCATTAAATTAAATAAAATACAACGCCATCTAGCCCCAAAATAATATGCTACTTGTGTTATGGGTACTAGACAAATAACATACTACGCAGACGCGGAACTGGAATCGAACCAGTGACCTCCACAAGCGTACCAACGGCGTTGGTCGTTACGACAAAGAGGTCGTCAAATTTATTTCTTATTCTTTAAAATGACGAACAATCGTATCCTTAATATTTCCCCTTAATGTTAAAACTAGTAAAAGTGATAAGTAACACTAAGCTAAAAGCCTAAAGTGGTTCTAGTGCAGGTATTGACTTTCGGGTGAGGGTACTATTATAAAAGCCTACAATTTTATAACAATCAGTTGTAATACTATAAATTGTAAATAAGGTAAGCTAAAATTATGACCACTTAAATAATGAATATGAATTATAAAGCTAATATGAGAAATTGCATTTGCCATAAGTTTTCGTTCGTTGGAATTGTGTACAGAATGCAGAGAGCGCCGGAATATTGTCAACTTCGATCATCATGTTGATCGAAGATTGTCAATATCTTTATTGATTTTGATATATTAGATTCTAGAACTTACATTTACTTTTTTGTGTTAGTAGTATTAATGCCGTTTCCTTGACAAATGAAGTTGGCAATTCGACATTTTTGAAGTGAAAACTTTTTAAGCGGCGCTGTGTAATTTGTGATGCAAAAAAAGATGATGTAACTGCTAAATTCTAAGCGGGCCGTCAGCCTGTCTGCTGGCCTACAGCAATAAAAAAAAAACAAATTCATATTATTTAACACAACGTAAAATAAAAAGCTTTATATTTTTCATTGCTGAGGAACAGCTGACAGGCTGACGGCCCCCTTAACAGTAAGCAGTTACCATCGCCTGTGGATGTTTGCGACGCTAGGGGCATTGTCCCCAACCTCGGCTTATTTGCATAGATACGTTTCCCTGAGCTTATTTCCTGTGCGACAAGAAAGTAGAAGATAGATAATAAATAAATATATAAGGATCATTCAACAGTGCCATGTAGTTCATGATAAACAACTGATATACTACGTATATTTAGTAAAAAAATTTTATTGCTGTAGGACAGTAGGCATGCTGACGGCCCACTTAGAATTTAGCAGTTACCGTCGCCTATGGGTGTTTGCAAGGCCAGTAGCATCGCAAACACGCTTCTGTCCCATAGGGGTACAGGAACCTGGTTCACTAATGCCGGAACACAACGCAAGGTTATGGCGGCATACTTATACATCAGGGGTGGTCGCCATCCAGCGGGCATGGGGTCCTAGCTAGGGTTGTTTTTTGAAATATATATATGTAGGTAATACGTGTTACAATTTTATTAAAAATATGGGTGTATTTCGTAACAAAGTATGGTCGGCATAAAATAGCATGCGTTTTCATTTTATACTAAAAAATAAGGTCATGTGCATTTAAATAATTACCAACGCGTAATTTAACCTAAAATGGCATTCATCCGTAAAGTCACGTCAACTATATCCATATATTTGTTAAAGCTTAATTTTTTGTTCCTATTTTTTCGACACAGGTTTTAGGATACAATCTAAACTCTTGCAAACCATGTGATTTACGATTAGCGTTGCGTAACCTGCGTGTTATATGTTATAAATACTTTTCATGTCTTGGATGTATCTGTTTAGCAAAATATAATTACGTGGCATGACGCTTATAAATTCACTTAACATACTTAATTTCATTTAGGAGTCGTTGGTGTGTCTCAAGAAGGTCGAAAGTCTAAAATTCCCGTTTAGTCAAGTAGGATGCTTGGAATAATATCCACGTATACTTATTTAAAAACAATCTACATTAATCTCTTCTGGGAGACGACAAACATTATACATAGAGACAACAATCCGCGGTCGCCCGATCCATCCAGTCCAAAAAAGCTTTGTTTAACCTCAGAGACACAATTATAAAATGTGTGGTGTTACAGATATCGTTGACAACCCTATTCACAGTTGAGTGATCGACCATGGTCGGATACACTCCAGTAGTGTCGAGGAAGTGCAACCCTGATACTTATAACGGGGTAAAATAACCCACAATTTTTTTACTGCCTCCGACAAGGTCTAAATTATTTATATTTTTTTAAACAAATATTTAATGTTAAACTTTTTTAAAGAAAAGTCTTATTCTGTTTTTGTAAATAGGTATACTGATATTATAATAAAAGCCTTTGATGCACCACTGTTTTTGCTAACCTATCGAAACGAAATCATGTACCTACCCATCACACAGGATAGCTGCCGTAAGACCCGATGAGGTCTTCTGCAACTTTTACGAGGATGCAATTAATGCTTCCCATCCTCTATATCTAGATTAGCTCAAGGTAATTTTTTAATACCATCACATTTTTCACGATTGCTATTGCTTTGTTGGATCCTCAACAGTTCCACCTCACCAAGTGCGCAAATGAATAATATTTGAGATTCCTCAATACCTAGGTTCCCATCATCTAAACCATTTTGTGGACATATGAAGAAATATGTGTGTAGATCCCTAAAAACGACTGAACCAAATCGGTTCATAAATGGAGTTCTGAGGTAGCAAAAATAAAAAAACTTAAGTTGAAAGCATCCTTCAGTTTAGTAGTTCTTTTAAAAATATAAATCTCTTCTTACGTAAGAAGTATGCTACATAAAATGCAAATATCTAAAAACCAAGAGACAAATAAAAGAGAAAATTTAACGCCTCGTTTCCCTCGAGAACACAAAAAACGAGTGCGCCATTGTTTGTTTATGAATAGCGTGCGCGTGTTGCAAAAACTGGCCAACCAATTAGCATAATTCTAACACTGGCGTGTTTCTATGTGCTGATCTATGCTAAATGTACTTGTTCATAAATAATTCGTTATGTAAACTGTTATTTTTAAGTTCCCTGCACTAGACTTTTTAAAAACAATTTGAAAAATTCTTACAACCAAGCCATAAACAATTTGAACCATAAATATCGAGCCTACAGACACGATGGACTTATGTAGCCACTGAAGCAAATGTATAATTTTTTTTTCATATATACACTTGTCATCCTGACACAAATTAGACAAAGGCCTTTTGCATACATATTAGCTCAATTTCTATCTTACTCTCACACACATATTGCTTAAGAATCTGTCTCTTTCACTAACATAGGTCAAAGTAAAGTACTTGGATACTTGCTTAAGTAAATGATGATGATATTTAAATAAATAATATCCGTACTTCGCCATAACATGATTAGCATATATCTGCTAATCTCCTACATGTCGCGTCAAGTTCGTCTACCTGTGTGAAAATTAGCATATTTACAATGCACAATATTATACTTGAAAACAATTTTCCAACGATTCGTTTCGTTCCTACAGGCTTAGCCATAACACGTTATTTTTTTTTCTTATCTAGTCGCCATACTGCGAGTGATAATCTTTTTTATTAGAAAGCGTGAATATTTTTTTAGACATTAAATAAGCCACATCTATTGTCAAATCTATAATTTTTTTCGCTTAAGCTAAGCGAAAAAGTAATTTAATCATAAGATAGACATATTTATTTATATTTCCTTTATTTTTTTATAAGTGAATATTGATATACTTTTGAGAAATAACCGTATATTTTTATCCGTGCGGAGGCGGAGAAAGAATACTAACCTCAACGGCCGGGGTCAGCCTTGTCGCCGTCGTAAAAGGCGACAAAACAACCTACCCTAGCTACATTTTTATCCGTGCAGGGGCGGAGAAAGAATACTAACCTCTGCGGCCGGGGTCGGCCTGTCGTAAAAGGCGACAAAACAACCCACCCTAGCAACGTGGTAAGGCCTCAAGCCCGTCTGAATGGCGACCACCTTTAGTCTTAAGTATGTCGCCATAATAACCTTGTGTTGTGTTCCGGCATTGGTGACCCAAGTTCCAGTATACCCTTATAGGACAGCAGCGTGTTCGCGATGCCACTGGTGTTGCAAACAGCCATAGCCGACGGTAACTGCTAAATTCTAAGTGGGCCGTCAGCCTGTCTGCTATCCTACTTTTATTAAAAAAAAACGTGGTAGGGCCACAACCCCGTCTGGATGGCGACCAGCTTTGGTCTTAAGTATGCCGCCATAGTAACTTTGTGTTGTGTTCCGGCATTAGTGACCCAAGTTCCTGTACCCTTATGGGACAGCAGCGTGTTCGCGATGCCACTGGCGTTGCAAACACGCATAGGCGACGGTAACTGCTAAATTCTAAACGGACCGTCAGCCTGTCTACTGTCCAGCAATAATTTTGTTTTTTATTATAATAATACCTTTTTTTGTATACCGAAGCAAAGTGTTATCTCCACAGGCCTCTGGTAGGGGAAGGCCAATGGGAAGTGCGGGATTACCTACCGAAAATGACTCTCCTCAGGTGGACCGAGAGCAGGCCGCCTGCCCTGCCCACTAAAAACGCCGGTCTTCACTTTCGGCCTTTGGAGCTCCGCTGGATCGCCGTTTTGGTTTTGCTCTGCTAAGGATTATGGTAATACCTTGGCGAACTATTATTTGGTAGACGAGTACGCATTTATTATTTACTATGCACCTATACTAATTAATATAAAGCACTATGAACTACTAATTATAAAATATTCCAATTCACATTAAAGACGAGTGATGGATTAATATTACAGGTTTACAGGTTTGTTAGTTGAGTTTGTAAGTAAATAAATAGAGGTTTCTAAGTTTTACTGCTTGATAGTTTTCGGTCGTAAATGACGCTGTCGTTTAACGTCTGAAGTTGTCGTTATTTTGTGGTGTCTACACACGATTGTGAACTTCCCAAATAAAATTCGAGGGATAAAGTAAGTTGGATATATACCAAGAAGTTAGATTGATAAATATAAATCTTTCTAATCATTTTAAGAAGTTTATTTCTCCTCTAAAGAGTTAACTTTATGCTCTTATACAGCTTGCTTCTACGCAGTGATACTGGGACTATTAGACTAGCTTAACCACCTAAATAATAATAAATACTAGACGCTTCGGAAGATAGTGTACATATTATGTATTTCAGGCGTTTTCACCTCTTTTCAAATAAAATTTTTTGTGTTTTTTTCAAGTGTGTTTATGTATTAGTGGTCATCGTTCGCTTTGATAAGACAATCAAATGATATCTACGAAATATTGAGATTAATAAACAAGTTTTCATATCTTGTTAAAACGTAGTTTAACTTAACCTCTATATAACAAACCTTATTGTAATGAATTACTTGGTATAACGAATATTTTTTAATTCCCTTCAGTTTTATTATATCGAGGTGTATATCTATTGAAATTTCTAGTCTGTGCTCCGAGATATGCTCCAGACATTTCATTTATGTCGAATATTTATATATTTAAATTAATTACTCAAACACTTAAAATACCTTTTTAATTAATATCATGATCTAGAAATAATTAATGAAATTGCGCAATTAAAATATATTTTCCTTAATATGCGTATTTAAGGTAATATAACAAAGAGTTTTAATCATCAAATTAACAAAGCAAATTCTAACTTAACCTTGTAGTTTAACACCGCATATAATTTTAGATGAATAGGTAATTCTGTTTCGGCTATTTTAGTTTATAGTGTTACATGCACTAATTATTATTTATTCAGTTTTATAATACTTTAGTAAATCTGCATACAATTTCACATTCATAATAAATTTATATTATGTTTAATAAGCAAAGAACACAAATTGAGGAACAAAAACGGTCTATGTATGAGTGAGTGTAATTTAAAACGCGCCAACAAACATATTATTATTGTTAATAACTCAAATCATTTAAAGTTAAATGATTTGAGTGATTAATAATAATAACATAAACTACTTAAAGCATTTTCAGAGACAATACGAGTAAATTAAACAGATTTCTCTTTATGGATTTAGGAATCAGTGGTGACTGCGGTGATATTGACTAAAAACTACAGTCGCCAGTTTGAGCTTTTATTCCAACAGGCCTTTATAAACATGAAACCCCGCTTTTCTTTTATGGCTTAGTGTTTAGGCTGACGGAGGTGGGTTGGCCAATACAATGGCCTAGAATGACGCTAACCCGCCCTTTGTGTCACGGTATTCCCCTTCCATTATGTTCTCCAGGGGGTAATTTTTGGTACCCCGGCACCCCCCTAGAGGTCTTTTTATAATATGATAATCCCGAAAACCAAGGAAATAAATAACAATTATCCTATCATAAATCCATATTTCACAAACATTCTTTATCGTTTAGATTTTTACTTCATTATAGCAAGAAAACTCAATGTTTTCAATGCACTTGACTGTAATTTGCATGTAAATGCGCCGCAAACATCATATGAATGTTAGTTTTTATTCCAGTAGGTTAAACGTAATTAACGCGAAAGTTCACGTAACATACCGCATGCTTAATCATAAACTGACCTAACTCAAAAAACCTGTTTTTTGGGAAATCGCAAAAAACGTTTTGTCATTTACTACTTATCCCATATATTGACTTATAACTAAATAGTGGTAACTCAGTGTGGGAAAGGGATATCGAAATAAATCTTAATTTGGCCGATAGAGGGCGTCGATACAATGCTGCCCGTTATATTATCTTACTTTAGACCTAAATCGTAATCGGTCAGTTTATGGTTAATCATGCGATACGTTTTGTAAGAATTGTTGTCAAAGAATAAACTCACAAACGCCTCATTAACGATTTTTCTTCGAGAGGAGTAGATCTATGAAATGGATTATCGACATTTTTGCCAGCAGGTTCTACTACATTGGTTCCTAAACTTTTTTCGCTGCGCCATTGGTGAAAAATATTTCGCCTCACAGATAATCTTAAAGCGTCTTGTCTTCAATGCGATGAATGAGACTTTATTGATGTTTTTTTTATGTACGCGTAGTAGTAGCGATGAGAATGCAGCCTCACAGCGATAATTAGGAGAAATGCACACAAGTTTTTTCACTGTAGCCTTGCTAACCGAGCTTAACTGACTTTTATTAAATATAGCTGCGGTACCCCTGACATACTCTCGCGGTACTCCAACATACCTCTGCACCCTATTTAGGAACCTACCGTAGATATAGGGGCGTGTGCAAGCTCCACTCTCGTCTTCTTTGCTCATCTAGCTTATATCAGAAGCAGAATCTAACGACTCCAAACGTATAATAATAATAACAGCTCATAACGTCCCACTGTTGGGTTCAGGCCTCCTTCACGCTTCTCCAACGCAGAACGGCGGGTTACACAAACTGGTAATCTCGATATGCAGGTTTCCTCACTACATTTTTCTTCACCGTCATCGGTATATGGCAATTATATCATAATATACACCTTAGACGACACCTAAATGGTGTATTTAGTAAGCTGCCACCGTGGGACACCACACCACACAGCTACCAGATACCTTAACTATATGTGTATACGTATTATGTTGATATAAAATTTTATACAATACTAGCTGACCCGGCAAACGTTGTTCTGCCATATAAATAATAAAATGTCAAAAAATTAAAAAAAAATTTTGGGTGTGGGTCACCCCTAACATTTAGGGGGATGAAAAATAGATGTTGGCCGATTCTCAGACCTACTCAATATGTTCACAAAATTTCATGAGAATCGGTCAAGCCGTTTCGGAGGAGTATGGCAACGAAAACTGTGACACGAGAATTTTATATATTAGATTAACACCGATAATAAATAAAAAATAGACGACATATCATCGTCAGGCAGCGTATCATTAAGTTATGCAACTACGATCAATAACGACCGATAAGGTAAAAAGTTATTTATACATAGTCAGGTCATAAGTATTGTCACACAGTAAAAACTTTTCTTTTAGAATGCTGGCCAGAAAAAAGTTTATTGAATTCGAATTTCGAATTGTTCATGAAAATAAAAAAGATATACTTTTAGAATTTTACTCATTTTTAAATATGGAGTGGACGCTTAAAGAAGACCGTGTTGCAGTTATTGCGTTGCATCGTTGCAGTTACGCGCCAATTCAAATTTTTGACATACTGAAAAATTTTAATATAACCAAAAGATTCGTTTATCGTACCATCAAACGATACAATGAAGACTCTAGTGTAGATGACAGGTCAAGAAGTGGTCGCCCTCGGTTTGTTAGGACTCCAGCAGTGATAAAAGCTGTGAAGGCACGAATTCAAAGAAATCCCAAACGTAAGCAGAAACTGTTGGCCCTTCAGATGGGGTTAAGCAGAACCACGGTGAAAAGGGTGTTAAATGAAGACTTAGGGCTTCGGGCATATCGAAGAAAAACAGGACATCGTTTGAATGCTCGTCTAATGGACCTGAGACTGAAGAGATGCCGCGCTTTGTTGAAGCGGTACGCGAGAAAAAAATATCGGGAAATTCTTTTTTCGGATGAAAAAATGTTTACCGTAGAAGAGAGCTACAACAAACAAAATGATAAGGTGTACGCACACAGTAGTGAAGAAGCGAGCAACCGTATTCCGCGTGTCCAACGAGGTCATTTTCCATCCTCGCTCATGGTATGGTTGGGAGTTTCTTATTGGGGCTTAACAGAGGTACATTTTTGTGAGAAAGGTGTAAAAACGAATGCTGTTGTGTATCAAAATACAGTCCTGACGAACCTTGTGGAACCTGTTTCTCATACCATGTTCAATAACAGGCACTGGGTATTCCAACAAGATTCGGCGCCAGCTCATAGAGCGAAGAGCACACAAGACTGGCTGGCGGCGCGTGAAATCGACTTCATCCGGCACGAAGACTGGCCCTCCTCCAGTCCAGATTTGAATCCGTTAGATTACAAGATATGGCAACACTTGGAGGAAAAGGCGTGCTCAAAGCCTCATCCCAATTTGGAGTCACTCAAGACATCCTTGATTAAGGCAGCCGCCGATATTGACATGGACCTCGTTCGTGCTGCGATAGACGACTGGCCGCGCAGATTGAAGGCCTGTATTCAAAATCACGGAGGTCATTTTGAATAAACTTTAATGTCATAAGAATCTATGTTTTGTTAAGTTCATTTTGGTATATGAATGGTTACATAATGAATAAACTTGTTACAATTATTTTACATTAAACATGTGACAGAATTTATGACCTGACTAGGTATACTCCCTTGATAAGCAGCTGTGAGGACGGACACATTTCCCCCTTTCTTTATTATAATGTATGGATTTACGTTTGGTATTTATATGAATCTGTTTGGTGTCAAAGCGATAATCTTGGTATATGACACACTGTCATTAAATGATAATTTTATGACTTCATTGTCGTCAGCCCGTTATTCGATACTGAACGTAGACTTACGCAAGTCTATTCCACAATTTATACAGTGTAAGACCGAATGAGCTTTCGAGTGATATATTATCGTAATACTATTTGAAGTATTTCAAAATATGTTATTATATTTCTTCGAGATCGGCAGAGCGAAACAATGCTTCTGGTGTTGCAAACACATAGGCGACAATGACTTACTATCAGGTGTGTCGTTTGCGATAAAGTGCTGATTATCGGACCAGGTGGCTTTACTGGACTAGATCTTTCATATTGTGTAAAATGATAGATGCTGGTGCCTCCACCGTGTGTTCCCATAGATACGAATAGAAGAGATACACCAACACTTTCCCCGGAGTCGTAAAATCGTGCCAAACAGATTTTTCCTTTTGCTAATTCAAAGATAGGAGAGAGGAAAATAATTCACCTTTCGTGGTTTGTAGTCAGAGGGTTTTGTTTTGTTGTTTGTTTGTTAACCGTTTGTATAAAAACCAAATCCATCTGTTTTCTTGTACTGTTTATATCAGCATAAATCTTGATCTTCCAAAATTTAAGCAAAAAAACTATAGAAATATAAAAAAGTCATCATCATCATCTCAGCGATAAATTCCGGTTGCAGCCCAAACTCTCGCTTCGGCGCCCGGGGTCCGCTTTCCGACTTTTTCTTCTCCACTTCGCACGGTCTTCAGCATCCCTGGTAGTGAGACCATTGGCACGCATATCACCCTTTACGACGTCAAGCCAGCACTTTTTGGGTCTACCCCTCCTGCCGGGGCCTGGCGGAGGCGGCATGGCCAGACATTTGTTTCCCACGTAAGCATCCGGTTGCCGTAAAACATAGCCATACCAACGGAGCCGACACTCCTGCAATTTATCTACAATGTCACGGACATGAAAACTATAAAAAAGAAATAGAAATATAAAAAAGTATACTACCAAAATACAATATTTACACCATTTCAACGACATCATTGGTAAAACGACTTTTACACGTGGAAACGCGTGCGGCGATTACGTTAATGTGTATTTTTTACAAAATAAAAGTTTAAACATAACATAAGCAATCTATTTCTTCTTTGGGACTTAATAGTACTGTGAACTGATATAGATATGTTTCATTTATGATATTAATTTATCAAATTGGTTGGAATTGGTTGGTTATCAAAGTAGTTGTAAACATACACATAACAAAATAAAACCTATTTCTCAAACAATATAAATATATGTATGAGCTTTAGATGTTTATCGAAAATTGTGCGTTAAATATTGGTGCGATAATACATTGTATAAATCCTTGAAATACGTAAATATCCGTATAATGAATTCACCGTTTACCGCAATTTAGGCAAAACACGTTCTGGCTGATCAGCCACGGATGTTGCTAAGTTAATCAGTGTCACGTTAAAAAAAGACGTGACGCAAGCTTGTGGTAGCGAGTGGTATCGAGGAACCATATCTAAGGGGTCGATTTTAGGACACCTATTATTTACTATGCATGTAGTTTTTAAACGCTATACATCGTACACACTTAGACTTCTCTGTGACTTTGGCCTTTGCTTGCCTCATCCATTTCGGCTGACCTCCGTTATGAGACTAGTAAGTTTTTGTATTAAACTTGACGTTTATACATAGGAGCAGAACCAAGTGAAGAGAGATAAAGTGACCACATGATAGGATAAATCGTAACCGAATGTTTTCAAACCACTGAATTTACCTTATATGAATAATTGATTAATATTTTATGATTTCTACGTCATCTCAAATATTACTTAATAATAAATATAAATATTATTTAATTAACTAGATATTAATTAAATAGATATTGTGTGAAATTTTAATTTTAAATAATATTGACATATTTATTGATACATTTTTTTTTAATATAGATACATTTTATTTTTTAACACTACGAGAATATATATTATAATAAACTAACATTGTATACAAGGGTTTATCCCGGCGAAAAATTTTCAGAGTTGTTTGGGCTTAATGCATTGTTTGTAAACGATGAAATAAAAATTCAACTGAAGTTAATGGAACGTAAGAAACATCTCCTTAACAATGAAATGCATAATCTCACGAGGGACGTTGCAGAGCAGTGACGGAATTCAATCCTGTGACCAAACATATCTAGTACAAGGTGGTAACCGGGGTTTTAGCGGGTATACCTTCAAGGCATTAGGTCATCAACAGTAAAGAGCCGCCGCCGTTGTATAAATTAAGTTTAACATAACCATTACTTCTAAAAATGAGAATATTATTCCAAAGCGGGCTCATATTTGGTATGCTTCACTCGGAATTTTTAATTTTTTTTGGAAAGGTAATTTTTGACATATTTTGTAACAATGATCAATATACAACAACAGCAAAATGAAATAGCTTATTAATCCTAACCGCTAAGCTTAGGGCTCTCTTTGGAAGTGCAAAAAGTATCTAGTTGGGTAGCTTGTTCAGGTTTCTCACAACGTATTCCTTCAATGTTAGTGACCGAATGAGAGTGAGTCCGACGTCACCAGATTGCTCGTAGAAAACTTATCTCTATTTTAACGACATACAATATAACACTTGAATTATAACACATTAATACATATAATTGAAAGGCAGTAATATATTAAAATTCTAGGTCAATGTGTCACTGAGGAAGACCTCACATGACATTTATTGTGTGAGCACTTAGCCTTGAGTCAGAAATGTTTACGTTTACAATTTATGGTAAACAAGGTTTTAAAACTAATCAACTTCCATCTTACGAACTTTTATGCCAGTGTTGTGCATATTTGCAAGTGTTTAATTTGTTGGTAACTTCAAATATAAATATGATGACCTTCATTCGCAAATTTAGGAAAGAATTTGGTTATAGAAAGGGTCATAAGGAATATAGCTGCACTAAAGGTTCAATCTTATCGACCTCCTGGCGTAGCGGCTAACGTACCTCGGTACGCTTGCAGAGATCATGGGTTCGATTCCCGTCAGCGTCGGGGTATTTATGGTATTTATAATATGTATTTATTTACAAAAAAAAGTATATATGTAGTATATTAGTTGTCTAGTACCCATAACACAAGTGCTATGCAACTTAGTTTGGGACTAGATGGCGTTGTGTGAAACGTTCCAATACCTATATGTAATCTGGGCGAGGTGCGATTCGTTAGTTCGTCCGAAAGAAACGTTCTTAAGGTAAAAATATTAGTAAATGAATTATTGAAAATATTCTTTAATGTTATATAATTCAAAACGATAATCCCAACGAACGTCAAACCCGGACTCTTGATCGTATTAATCACCGGGTACTTGTTTTTTCTCTTCGATATTAAAGGAGTCGGTCATCAGTATGGACACGCTTTATTTCAGTACCTCATAATAAGATGAGTACAAAGTTCAGAGCAAGTTTGTAAAATGACTGACTGATAAGGTACAAATGTAGTGTATGACATAAACAAATGATTTTACCTTACCTTAGGGTTGGCTAAAATTAAAAAGAATAATGTCGCTGCAATATTTGCCAACTTTTATAAAAGTGTAAAATAGAATAAAAATAATAAAAACAATGGAAACGGAAAACATCCCCGCTACATTTGTACTTATCATCCTGAAAATTTGAATCTGCAATCTCTAAATGCGATGTTTCTTAACTACAACGTACCTCTCATAACTCAAACAGATTGCCTCCTGCCAATTTGTCATATTACTTATCCCTGCATTTACGGTTTAGTGAATAACAGAAAATGGAGGGTTGCAAAGTGAGTATTTATTAAATAGTATAATAACTTGAGCCGGCAGCTATTATAGTTCAAGTAAAAGGTACGCCGTGCCCAGAAGAGGCTGTGGTCCGACTGCAAGCTGGTATCATTATTATTATTTTAATATCTATATAGAACCAATGTAGAAAAATTAGATAAACTAACCGACTTTTTGGCTCTTTTTTTCTATATCAAAACGAATCTGCATTGCATCCTTTTTATTACATCCATTTTTATCTGTGCAGGGGCGGAGAAAGAATATTGACCTCTGCAGCCATGGTCGGCCAGTCGTAAAAGGCGACAAAACAACCCACCCTAGTTACGTGGTAGGACCTCAAGCCCATATGGATGGCGACCACCTTAGGTCTCAAGTATGCCGTCATAATAACTTTGTGTTGTGTTCCGGCATTAGTGACCCAAGTTCCTGTACCCTTATGGGACAGCAGCGTGTTCGCGATGCCACTGGCGTTGCAAACATCTAGAGCAATAAAAAATAAATGAAATAAATCCTAGTATTCTGCAACATTAAAAGATAACGGAATAAAGAGTAAATTAAGGATAGGATTTGAAATAGGCAACTATGTATATAAGGGATATAAGTTAATATTGTACGCTGACTAACGATAGTGTGCTTTTCCTTCATCAGGCTATTATTATAATACAACACAATTTCTCGTTATTATTAAATATCATAAGAAATGTCTGATCAACATTCTATTCCACATCTCATTTTAGCTCCACATCTCAAGATCCCCACTGACTGACACATGCCAGTGGGAGTATTTTATATGCGATGCAGGTCAGCTTTCAGACAATTAGTTTTAAATTTCAAGACTCAACCAGATGATAATCTAAAGCCCTCCGTGGCATAACGACTAGCGACGTGGATTCAAACCCGTGATCTCTTTTTGGACTCCAAGTGTGAGATCACTTAACTGTATATTTTTGTAGTAACTCCCGCTATAATAGGGGCCGTAGCTTTTCATCCGCAGGCCGTGGCCAGTAATCAAGCGCGGCCATTCAGAAAACAAAGAAAAGAAAATGAAAGCCGCATCATAGAGGCAGATTATAATAAAGATTAACTTTGTGTCTACATTTTTTGTACTTTTTGGAGGCATCTTAAAGATTGCCGATATATTATACTTGAAACACGAAAATAGACTTTCGGTTTTATTATAAAAGGTATAAACTTGTTAACTAGGAAACGTAATATGTTTTAATTTTGTGATTTAGTCTTTTAATTTTGGTTCAAGACCAAGTCGACTATTTTTGATATTAGCAATTATAAATAGCCAAATAGTTTAGTTAGTTTATTTTAACCAACAATAAGGATCAGGTTCGAATGTAAACATGTGCATAATATCATAAAGCGCTGTACAGATCTTCAAGTGCATGTAAAGATAATAGACGAAAAACGCTCGGTCGTACGTTTGAAGCAAATTACTCATTTTCGACGTAACTCAGCAGCCATTGTCACCAGCTGACAAAATATAACAATATTAATAAATATTAAGAATTGTTTTAATTTTCACACAACAACATTTTACTTTAGATTTAAATTTAAAATAAAACTTAAATAAAATATCCACTAGATTACCAAAAAAAGATGACATTATCCACAATTAAAACAATGTTTTGCGGATTTTTTATTTTGGATTACGAAAGATTACTCGTATGGATAAGCGAATCCTGGTTATTGTATAATATTTGATATTATTTGAAATGAAATAAATACATTATAAAAAACTTCCATTCTCCATATAAAACATCTATAAAATTGACATTTTTTCATAATATTTACACCTTCTATAAGGCCGGTATTCTAAACAGGTTTTAAACTTGTAGAGACCGTAATATATTTAAAACGTTCGTGAAAATTCGTGAAAAAATACAAAAAATGGCTGAAACGACAACAATGAACACAATAAACACAAAAAAATATTAAGTATACCGAGATGTACCAACCCTGAGTAAGTTCAGGCTTATAAAAAAATCACTAGCAAATAGACTGGCGTCCCGCTTAATAATAAACAGTTACCGCCACTTATAGATATTTGCGATGCCAGGGGCATCACTAACACGCTGTTGTCTACGTACGGGTGAACATGGATCACTTATGTTAGAGTTGGTGGTAATCATTATGTAGTGTACGACAGGCCAACCCCGACTGCAGGGGTCGGCATTCTCACTCCGCCCCTGCATGGAGAACCACTAACAAACTCTGTAGTAAAATTTAATTTGATCGTAAGTTCAACAGACCCTTTATAAGAAAAACTAGTAAATTAATTAATTAAAAGTACGTAGATATAATTTTAGTAAGCCCCATAAAGCGCTTATTTAGTTTTTATTCAAATTACTATTAACATAATTTGTACATAAAATTATCTTAATTACATTTTTAAATGGTGATTACGGGCTCAGTCTATGCTTATTACATTAACAGGCTTTTTAATTACAATACGCGTAAATGGTTGTGTTTGAAATTAAAAAATGTTAACCTTTTCGTGTACCTGAGAAGAGAGAAAAGCAAATTAATGTTATGAGACTTATTACCCGGAATGCGCGTTCAACAAGTTCGTTTTTGGTTTTTAAATTTTACTGACATTGATCTATATTAAAATTGGACTGTTCTGTTACCAATACAGCCTGATGGATGGTAGACCAAAGAAAAGGTGGATTGTGTAGAAGATATGGTCTAAAACGATGTGAACGTTGAGATGGCCGCTAACAGACGAGAGTAAGAGTGTAAGGAGAAAAGAGTTTGTGCCTTATATGATGTGGGATATGGGCATTAAGAAGAATATTCTACAGACAACTCAAAATAGTCGAAATGTTAGCCTTCGTGTCCAATAAAACTACTTTTGTCCTTCTCTTTCTATTAATATTGTAATGTAATTACAAGCCTGCTATGTATGTATGTATATATAAACTCTGTTAAAATTTTCCGTTACTCGTAAATCCACAAACTAGTCATAACTACATTTGCGAGTATTAAATATATCACCATCCGCTGGAGTTCGACGGTCGAAAGAAGGTCGAACTGAAGGTCTTTTTGATACCCTTTACACACCTTGAGTATTAAAATATGGTTTAATATAATATTCCTCAATGATTGATTATTAAGATCATGATTTGATAACAACGCTGCTGAAATATAGCTGAATATACTACTATATACTCAATTGTAAACTATTATTAGTTATTGAGTGTTCGTTTTGAAACGTCAACCTACCGCAAGCGTACTTCGGTTCGCTTGCGGAGGTCACGGGTTCGATTCCCATCTCGCATTTGGAGATTTATGGATAATGTGTATTTATTTACAAAAAAGTACATGAGTAGTCTCTAGCACCCATAAAACAAGTACTACTTAATTTGGGACTACATGACGCAGTATGAATTGTCAAGATATAATATATTATTTATTTAAAAAAATGTGAAGGCACCTAATATTTATTGTGAAAATTTTAGAAATGTATACAGAAGGCTTGTTATAGTGTTAAAAGAAAGATTTCACATCAATCAACACCTTGTGATAGTTGAATTCACAAGTAAGAATTAAACCAGGAAATATAAAATGAGTTAGCAGTAATTAAATCGGCTAGCATTCTGTATAATACACGCACAAACTTGAGAAATATCCACGCGTTATTTAAGACCCGTGTGCATATGAGCTGTAGGGGTGACCACCCAGCGTGAAGCCCTACAAGGCTGTAAGCATTACAAATAGAGAGGGCCAATGGCCAATCAAAATCACTGCAGGTGGCCGCGCCAGAGGGCAACACTGCGGAAAAATAGATTGGACGGTGTTGTCTCCTAGAAAATAGTGTATTGTTAGAATAAATACATTCTAGCAGTATTTTAATTAATGCATTCTTGTTTCACAAATATTTTATTCATTACTAGCCGTTCCCGCTCGCTGATCGAATATCAGAAAAAAATACAATGAAAAATATGTAAAATTTTCGTACGCATGCGCACTTCACCGCGGCAAGAAAACATCACTGGACACGTAGTGCTTAATAAAAATCGTTGTTTCTTACAACTTTAATAACTTTATATTAAATGAAGATATCGTAATAATTGTTTTTTTAGATAAGGGCCAAGTATCTAAGAAATAAAACTTACAAAATTTTATTGAAATATATCCAGTAGTTTTGCTGTGATACGCGCACAACTGCAGACCTCTATCATTTTATTTATATAGATTGTTGGTTTGCACATATTTTTGACCCTGAATCCACATTTAAAAAAGGCCCACGAGCTCTAATATAGCTCTTATATGGACGAAGATGTAACCTTTGACTTCTCACTATCATAGATCTACAAATTGATAAAAGAACGAGAATATTACCAATTTTTACCACATATTGTCATACCGACACCAACATTTCTCCGTGGCGTAACTGTTAATGAGTCGGTACACTTGCGGAGCTCACGGGTTAGATTCCCATAAAATACTTTAGTATTTATTTACAAAATAAACCGATATATGTAGTATTTTAGTTGTCTAGTACCCATAACACAAGTACTATATTACTAACTTCGGGACTAGATGGCGTTGTGTTAATTGTCCCAATATATTTATTTATTTATACATTTTTTCAACGTTTCTCTAAGTTCTTGTTACCTAGCAACACCAAATGGCCACGGGCCATGGTGACGGGTTGAAATTAGAAAATAGAACAAGATAGAAATACCAAATAATAACCACGTCAAATTAAATATTCAGATAATTAAGCCGTTCGTGGGTGAGTGATTACCTACGTTTTTTGTTAAGGTTATAGAGGAAATAATCTAAGAATGAGTTTTATTTAGACTAATGATAATGGAATGGATGCTTATATTGTAATAAGCATAATTAGGTGTCTTCTTTATGTAAGAACTACTTCCTGATCTTATCTAGGTTTTAGAACCGTGCGGAGATAATGATAAGGTGTATCAAAAAGAGGGAGAGCGTTTTGCACAGTGCTACATTGAAGAAAGAGTCAGTTACGATGGCGGTTCATGGACGGTTTGGGGAGGCATAAGCGCCGATAGAAAAACCGAACTTGCGTTTATATCTGGACCTCGGTTAGCATCATTAAATAGGTCACGTTATATCCAAGAGTGTCTGGAGCCTCATGTTTATTTTTATGCAGGACAATGCCAGGGCTCATGCCGTAGGTATTGTAAAGGAATACCTGAGCGAAGTCTATATAGAGGTTATAGGCTGGTCAGCAAGAAACCCGGATATGAATCCCATAAAACACCTATGGGATGAGTTGAAGAGACAAGACAGAGCGAGAGATCCTGCTCCGGAGACGCTTGGCCAGCTTAAAACAGCTAATCAAGAAGAGTGGGATAACATCCCACAACACAATATTGTGACGCTTATCTGTTCCATGAGGAACCGCATGGATGCAGCGATAAGAACCCTGGGAGGAAATACGAGATTCTGAGTAATCTTTTCTTAACATTTTTCTGTTTTACATCTTTGTTTCAAACATTTAACAATTTCTTCTTAAAGGGTAATAACGTACCTTAAAGAACAAAACACAATAGCTAAAGAAATTTAATTTTAATTTGAAACATTAATATTCGTTAAATTATACCTTATAATATTCACTAGTAACTGGCATTATTTATATTTTCGGTTATGTGTAAAAAAACACATTCAAAACCAAACTTCAGGGGTGTTTTGATTTTTTTTGATGAGAATTGTATATAAACCCAGACGTGAAGTGGGAACCACAGAGAAAAGGCCTATATTTGACATATCTAGGCGCCACGCGTGTTATCGTTCATTAGATAAGTTGTGAGTTTGCATACATCGTGATAACGGGCAAAAATCTAACCCACATATTTCGTATGTTAACTATTTATCAAAATACAAAAATGTAAATATTATCTTAACATAAATTTTGATTCATGGGCGAACCTACTTTGGATGGAATTAAGTACCTACTAAGTAAGGCGACAACTTAGATACAATAGCTGGTAAGGACTGGATACTACTTTATCCGTGCAGAGGCGGAGAAAGAATATTAACCTCTGCGGCCGGGATCGGCCTGTCGTAAAAGGCGACAATACAACCCACCCTAGCTACGTGGTACAGTCTCAAGCCCGTCTGAATGGCGACCACCTTTGATCTTAAGTATGCCGCCATAATAACCTTGTGTTGTGTTCCGGCATTAGTGATCCAAATTCCTGTAGTCTTATGGGACAGCAGCGTGTTCGCGGTGCCACTGGCATTGCAAACACCCATAGGCGAGGGTAACTGCTAAATTCTAAGCGGACCGTCAGCATGTCTGCTGTCCTACAGCAATAAAAAAAAATATCACAAGCAGAAGATAGGAATTTTATAGACATCAAAAGTAATGTTTTACAACTTAAGTGCCTTTAATTAATAGGCTTTTTTAACAGCAGACATGCTGATGGTCCGCTATACAATAGTTACCGTCGCCTATAGATATTTGCAACGCCAAGGGCACCGATAACACGCTGCTGTCCGCTTAAGGGTACTGGAACTTGGTCACTTATAGCACAAAATAAGGTTGGCATATTTAGAAAGAAGGAGCCCATCTCCTAGCTAACATTGTTTAGTCGCCTTTTACGATCCCTGTCTCCTAAGGTTGCTTCAATACCTGCATACTAGTCACTGTGTATGTTTTCCAATTACTAATAATACTTCCAATCACCAATTACTAATAATTACTAATAATGGTTTATTTTGGATTACAAACCCTAGAGACCCTAAAATATAAATAAATGAAATACAACTACGTACGAAAATGAATACAAACTACGTTCGAAACTACAAAGTCTAGTCTAAGCTGAACCCTATTTTATATGATTGATGATATAAATCTGAGGTCAACTTAAATTGGATTAAAAAAATCCGAAACTGATCACTTTTAACTAAAACCATTTTTTTTTTCTAAAATAAAAGTAGCCTAAGTTACTCCTTGTTACATCACCTATCTGTCAGTGAGTCCCGTCAAAATCGGTCCAACCGTTTCAGAGATTAGCCGGAACAAACAGACAGACAGATAGACAGACAAAAATTGTAAAAAATGTTGTTTTGGTATAAGTACCGTGTATACTTCCGAATGCACTTAGTAAAAAGCGGTTATTTTAATATTACAAACAGACCCTCCAATTTTATTTATTTGTATAGATGTATAGATGAAGATATCGCAATATTTAACACCCTTTTATTAGCTTGGTATGTATATATTATAATATCTATCTATGTAACGGAACATTTGAACGTGATTTTAACCCCCTTCAAAATTTTGCAAACTTATCAAGGACCGATGACAATAATCTGTATAGTTTGTATCATTATCCTCACCAGGATCCTCAGGATTGATTAATTTCCGGACTGGTTCTCGCCCGATCACCGAAGCTAAGCACCGTCGGGGGCGGTCAGTACTTGGATGAGGGACCGCCTGGGAACACCGCGTGACTGTGACTATTTCCTCTTTTTTTACAGTCTTTATATTAACTTAGCCTGTATGTAACGGTATTTATCGATTTTTCGGATTTCGAATCGATTTTTACCCACTTTCATTTAAATAAGTGTCAAGTGTCTAAGAAATAATACTTTGAAAATTTAATTGAAATGTATCCAGTAGTTTTGGCATAATGCGCGTACAACTGCAGATCTCAATCATTTTATTTATATAGTAAAGACTAAAAATTTGAACAGTTGTGAAAATTAAATTCAGTATAAAAATAAAACGCGTGTGAGAACTCGCCGGAAACGACACTACTTTCGGCAAGTTTAAAATAGGCTCAGTCGGACTTATTTGACAGAAATTTGGTATATTTCAGGTCGAAACGCCTGCGGGGGTCGCGGGTGCCATTCCCATTCCTATTATGGGTGCATACGTATACTACATTTTTATGAACCAGTGGTGGATGATTAAAAAAGTGGCAGGTAGGCCGACAGCTTCCGCACACGACGACGACCGAACGAAAAGTCTCTCTGGCTTTTTTTTTCTTATAGCTAAAGCTGTTGTTGTCTCAGACGACTTGACACCTACTTGCGGCTCTTTATATAGAAGCGGTTGGCCCTCACTAGTCTCCACTCCACACTCCGGAAGCGACTCTCGTTGGTCGCTTATATTCCGGAAGTGATTCTCATTGGTTGTCCAAACATTAGATTCTCATTGGTCGTTTATACTCCGGAAGTGTTACACTCCGGAAGTGAGATTCTCTTTGGTTGTTTTAAATGTCAGTTTTGCCAATAAGGTAATTTTGGGTTTGATATTCATAACATATTTATTTACATTAGAAAAGTACTGTCTGGTACCCATAACACAAACGCTCTGCGGCTTACTTTGACTAGATGGCGCTGTGGGAATCCTCAGAGTATATTTATTTATAAGTAGAAAAGTCTTCATCGGCAACTATAAAATAGATCCCAATCTACATAATAAACCATAACGTCTCACAGTTGAGTTCCGGCCTCAGGATGTTTGCTTTCGCCAGTACATGGGAGTTATGCTATAATACGCCATTATTTATTTGGTTTGTTACAGTTACTTATACGGGAAAAACGGTCTAAGCGGAGCATGCTATTCGTACATCTACGTTTGTCTCCAAGTGTTTATTCAACAGAACATCTGTAAAACGAACATACATACATATAATCACGCCTCTTTCCCGTAGGGGTAGGCAGAGACCACTTCTTTCCACTTGCTACGATCCTTACTTATTTGTTTCGCTTCGTCCACTTTCATTATTCCCTTCATACATGCCCTTCGGTTTAGGGTACTCTTGACCTGGCCTTTTTTCAAGACGTCCCTGATCTGGTCTCGAAACGTCCGCCTAGGTCTACCTACCCCTTCCAACACTTCTATTCACACTTGCCTTATACACTTTTTTCGTCAATCGTTCTTCATTCATTCTCTCAACATGGCCAAACCATCTCAAAACGAACATCACTAAGTCTAAAACCTCCCTAACTGGAAAAAATGTTGTGACGCTTCCCTTCTCTAAACCTTCGTATATTATATACATTTTTTTTATAGCTGTGGGACTGGCTGACGGCCCGCTTAGAATTTAGCAGTTACCGCCGCCTATGGGTGTTTACAACGCCAGTGGTATCGCGAACACGCTGCTGTGCCATAAGGGTACAAGAACTTGGGTCAAAAATAATATTGTAAAAATAATAAAAAAGTAACCTCAAATTTAAATCAGCTAATTTGAGATACATAAAAACCTGTCTCATATCTGCAATTATTCATTGTACAACAAAAACAAAAATATTAATTTTCAAAACAAATTGTCAGCCAAGTTGATTACCTGGATGTCTGCCATGAAATACGATATTTGTTGTGAATTCATACGAATACGATCCCTTTCATTAGCTTACTCAGTATTTAAGCCGAGTATATCAATCAGACAAATAACATAATGACGAGTTTCTTAAAAGTTTTTGATTAATAAAGTTTTTAATTAATCCTTCAGTGCTTGGTTTTTATTTCATAATTATGTAAAAGAATGAATTCCTTCTTATATTTGAATTATTTTACAACTCAGCTTATTAAATTTTTTTTTAGAGTTCAGCAGACAGGCTAGCGGCCCACCCTGAAGTAGACGGTCACCGCCGCCTATGGACGCTTGCAGCACTAGAGGCACTCTAAGAAATTTTATAACGCCTATTTTGAAAAACCCCATATCGTACTGCGATGGGAAATCCTCAGTCTGAAGCTCAATCCAAATCCAAAGAGTCCGCAACATGAACGTTCTCGAGAACAAACAAGCTCCAGGAAAAGGGGTATGAACATTATTATTATTATTTATTAATATATTATTATTAACATTTATATCTATATTCCTATATTTATAGCGTCATCTTCTCGCCAGATATTTTATTCAAATTTCTTATGAGTACGGTTGCCTGGAAGTGATCGCTGTAAGTGATAAGGCCGCCGATTTTTCACTGTCAATTTATTGTATACTTGTGCTGTAATTTGTAATTTTGGTGATGAATAAAGCGTTATCTATCTATGTATCTAACACAGCCTATGATGGGCAGTGCGGTGGTAGAAAGACGATGAAGGCATTCTAAACAATTCCTCAGAACACTCCCCGTTGTACAGACGGTAGAATACGCAAAGAAAAATACGATACAATCAATATGATAAAAAAACACCCTCTTGCTGGAAAAAGAGATAAATAAAGAACACATGATTCTTCATTCTATACATACTTCTGTACATGAACTGAAAATATATTTATTAACATTATAATTGTTAATTACAGGTGCAACTTATGCCTTTAATGTAAAGTTTGAGTGCATATAAAGAAACACGGTCTTTCCTCTCTCAAAAACAAACTTTTTATTGATGTAGAATATCAGACAGGCTGCCGGCCAAAATCACAGTAAGCAGTTACCGTCGCGTATATACAGTAAAAGCTCTTTATTCGTGGGATATAGGTACGTTCCGTAAATATGCCACGAATACGAAAACCGTGAATATGGGATGGTAATTTATGGTGAACGCACACTTGTCCGAGCCGAACGCGCTGAACGAATCGAAGTCAAGGAGGCCTCGCACACATATCCGCACCAGAAGAATCGACCGCGCCGAAAGAATCGACCGCGTCGAAGAAATCGTTTCTATTTCCTTTACGCCTGCTGTGCAGAAATATTACTCGCTCGTTGCTCTGTTATACACAACTGATAGAATGCGAGCGCATCGGTCGAGTCGACCGCAGAAGCCGCGCCGAATCTGATGACGTCATCCGAATTCATGTAGGATTTCTGGGGTTCTTCCAGATTCGGACGATTCGGCGCGGGCAAGTGTGCGAGGTTTTATGAGATTTCATATACAGAATTCTAAAATACGTTTCGTTCGACTCGTTCAGCGCGTTCGGCTCGGACAAGTGTGCGTTCACCATTATATGGTATTATAATATACGTTTCTAGGTGACGAAATAAAAAACAAATATATAAAAAAATAAGTTTAGATTATTTATAAGTAATAAAAGGATAAAATTTTTAGAAAATTTTTTAGAATGATTTTTATCTCGTTACGCCAAAGGAGTATAACTTCTTACGTGCGTACATAAATACACACACACACTTTTTTTTATAGCTTTGTACAAAAAGACTGACGGCCCACTTAATAGAAAGCAGTTACCGTTGCATATGGGTGTTTGCATCACCAGATGCAATTCCAACGCACCGGCTTCAAAGGCATCTGGAATCTTAATATCGAATTAATCTGGGTTACTTAAGAAAAACACAAGGTTATTAAAGCGGCATATTTAGATGGTTGTCATCTAGAAAGATTTATATTTTTTCTATTTCTATTTTATTTTTTTAAACGTAAGGAACTTTGTTCCTGACAGAGGTCCCCCGACCGCACAATTTTTTATTAATATCTAGTGAGGTCATAAATTCTGTCACATGTTTAATGTAAAATAATTGTAACAAGTTTATTAATTATGTAACCATTCATATACCAAAATGAACTTAACAAAACATAGATTCTTATGACATTAAAGTTTATTCAAAATGACCTCCGTGATTTTGAATACAGGCCTTCAATCTGCGCGGCCAGTCGTCTATCGCAGCACGAACGAGGTCCATGTCAATATCGGCGGCTGTCTTAATCAAGGATGTCTTGAGTGACTCCAAATTGGGATGAGGCTTTGAGCACGCCTTTTCCTCCAAGTGTTGCCATATCTTGTAATCTAACGGATTCAAATCTGGACTGGAGGAGGGCCAGTCTTCGTGCCGGATGAAGTCGATTTCACGCGCCGCCAGCCAGTCTTGTGTGCTCTTCGCTCTATGAGCTGGCGCCGAATCTTTCTAAATACCCAGTGCCTGTTATTGAACATGGTATGAGAAACAGGTTCCACAAGGTTCGTCAGGACTGTATTTTGATACACAACAGCATTCGTTTTTACACCTTTCTCACAAAAATGTACCTCTGTTAAGCCCCAATAAGAAACTCCCAACCATACCATGAGCGAGGATGGAAAATGACCTCGTTGGACACGCGGAATACGGTTGCTCGCTTCTTCACTACTGTGTGCGTACACCTTATCATTTTGTTTGTTGTAGCTCTCTTCTACGGTAAACATTTTTTCATCCGAAAAAAGAATTTCCCGATATTTTTTTCCCGCGTACCGCTTCAACAAAGCGCGGCATCTCTTCAGTCTCAGGTCCAATAGACGAGCATTCAAACGATGTCCTGTTTTTCTTCGATATGCCCGAAGCCCTAAGTCTTCATTTAACACCCTTTTCACCGTGGTTCTGCTTAACCCCATCTGAAGGGCCAACAGTTTCTGCTTACGTTTGGGATTTCTTTGAATTCGTGCCTTCACAGCTTTTATCACTGCTGGAGTCCTAACAGACCGAGGGCGACCACTTCTTGACCTGTCATCTACACTAGAGTCTTCATTGTATCGTTTGATGGTACGATAAACGAATCTTTTGGTAATATTCAAATTTTTCAGTATGTTAAAAATTTGAATTGGCGCGTAACCGCAACGATGCAACGCAATAACTGCAACACGGTCTTCTTTAAGCGTCCACTCCATATTTAAAAATGAGTAAAATTCTAAAAGTTATACATTTTTATTTTCATGAACAATTCGAAATTCGAATTCAATAAACTTTTTTGTGGCCAGCATTCTAAAAGAAAAGTTTTTACTGTGTGACAATACTTATGACCTGACTAGGTATATATATACCGATTCACGCTTCATTTGCGACACAACCAAGAGCTGCGTGATGCTGCGGTGGATGTGTGGAGTGACGCAGAATAACCGCGTTAGGAACTCCCGCATTCACGGCAGTCTTCATGTCCGTGACATTGCGGATAAATTGCAGGAGTGTCGGCTCCGTTGGTACGGCCACGTTTTACGGCAACCGGATGATTACGTGGGAAACAAATGTCTGGCCATGCCGCCTCCGCCGGGCACCGGCAGGAGGGGTAGACCCAAAAAGTGCTGGCTTGACGTCGTAAAGGGTGATATGCGTGCTAATGGGCTCACTACCAGGGATGCTGAAGATCGTGCGAAGTGGAGTAGAAAGAGTCGGAAAGCGGACCTCGGGCACCGAAACGGAAGTTTGGGTTGCAACCGGGATGCTACGCTTAGATGATGATGATGATATACCGATTCACCGATAAGATCCGCGAATAACGAATTCTTTAGCCGCGAGTATATGATTTGGGTCGCATTTTTTTAATCCGCGAATAGTGAAAACGCGAATGAAGGAAGCGCGAATAAGCTTTTGCTGTATGTATACGACGCTACCGGGGGGAACGAGCCCGGGTCAATTATACCATAACACAATACAAGTTTACTATGGGGTGGTTACGATTCAGATGGGCTTGGAGCCCAAAAACATGCTTGAAGCCCTAATTAGAATTATTAGTTAATACATAGTTAATAAACCTTTAAAATTATTATTGCACTCGCTACAGGCTAAGATGTTCTTATTATTCTTAATAAACTTCTTCAGTATATTAAAGAAAACATTTTCAGTTAAAACTAAGATGAACATGGATTAATCTATAGATATTAAACTATATAAATTTCAATAAAATTGTCTTATTCGCGATTCTTATTTTATACGAAATATAATTATTCTGATTACAATGTCATTTAATTTTCTCCGAGTTTATGAAGAGTAAATAGCAAGTCCGAATCAATATTAGTAAGCATTTAAGATCACTTCCTTTGCTGTCTGTGAAACAGCGTAACGTATAGTTATTTGTCGTCTTTTAAGACTCCGTAAGTTCTATTCTTTTATGAATTACGTCGTTTATAACAAATACTACTTTTCCAAATATACTAATCATTCAATTGGTTGGATTTAAATGTTTATCATGTTATTAATATTACAAACAGAGGTATATATATTAAAAGTAAAATAAAAGTGAGGTTTTTGACTCAATAATATTTTGACCCATCAAATCAAAAATACTTTCTAAAGTGACATCCTTTATAACTTGTTTATTTCAGCGGTTAAAGCGCCCTCAACCTTTCTCAAATAAAAAATATATTTAATTAATTACATTAATGGGACTTGCCTTTTAGGTTTCCAACGTTTCATAAAAACGCCAAACATTTTCCTCGATTTCCTCTTATTTCCCTCCAAAACAAATCCTTAAATTGACGCACAGGATTGAACTTGACTTATTCAAATCACATAAACAATTGCACTGCGATAGATAAAAGCGTCTGACCTAGACACACTGACTGTTAACACTGCTGTCCTACATTCGTGAACATCTCTACTAATCGATAATGTTACCTAACTCGAGAAATTCGCTTTACCATCAACAATATAACATGTAACTGAAGACTGACTTAAAACTTTGTATGCATCAAACTCGATATGTCATATCGTATTCATTGTAAATCGAAAACATCAAATGATTTCTGTTGCACGAATCCACGACATATCCTAACGTCGGGCTTCGCGCGACTGAGTCATTGTTTGGTTGTAAAGTTGTAATTTGTTTGACATGGTCAATGTGGCGAGGTTCAATCAGATAATATTCTCAAATTCAACTATTTTACTCAACATTTATAGATTTCTGTTTTGTTTTTAATATTATATTGATAGATTTTTTTTTAATGCTGTAGGACAGCAGACAGGCTGACGGCCCACTTAGAATTTAGCAGTTACCGTCGCCTATGAGTGTTTGCAACGCCAGTGGCATCAGACACGCAGCAGCGTGGGACAGCAGTCCCATTAGGGGACAGGAACTTGGGTCACTAATGCCAGAACACAACACAATGTTATTATGGCGACATACTTAAGACCAAAGGTGGTCGCCATCCAGACAGGCTTGAGGCTCTTCCACGTAGGGCCACGTAGTATAGCATTTATTTAAAAATTTAAAGTCCTTAAAAAGCATCCTCTCCGTCCTATAAAACCTTTCTCTAACGTAACATTTCCTTATCTTCTATGGATTTCTGTTTTACTTTTATCATTAGATTGCTAGCATAGCAATGTAATGATGTAAATAATCAAAAACCAATTATGAATAAAAGATACTATAGAAAAATAAAAATTTATTTAAATAAACAATCCACTTTCAATACCGTCAATAAGAAGGAACTTAGCAATGGCGCCAGCTTGTAATGTTGTCCTTTTAGATTCCAGGGCGTCATGACTATATTCAAAATGAATAGTATTTTGCCGCCAATTACCTACTTATTTATTTTTATGTTTTAACCTTATTGCAAAAGATCTTTTCCTTGGCAACACCATTAAAATAGTGAGCTCCTGCATCAGGTGCGGTCGATCAGCTGCTTGGTGGACGCCATCTTATTTTCAACCTTAACGCCATCTATTACTGTGAGCTTAAAAGCAAACAAAAACGTAATTGAATAATGAGAACGAAATTAAGTTAAAAGAGCGGTTTCTTTGTAGAACGGAATGCAATGTAAAATAATTTTATACTTCAAGGGATATTCATTCTCATCAGCATATCAATGTCTTCTGCTGGATGTAAGCCTCTATCAAGGCTAGGACCTTACATCCTATTGGCCTATCCGGATTGTCCCAACCTAAAAGCCCTATATATCTATCTGCGTTTCGTTGCATCTAGCTTAATGTATATTTTAAAAAGACAAATACAATTAAAATTACAAATTTAAACGAAATAAAGGAAATAAGTAAAGTAAATAAATAAAACATACTAAAACCATGTTACAGGTTATTTAATGAGTAACTTGTAACAATGCACTGTCAGCGGGAAGTGTCTCTATCCAAGTTGCCCTGCTATGCTAAATATGAGTGATGATGAATGATACATTCGATGAGAGATATACCTGTCGTCTCTGGTCAATATCACCTTCAGAGAGTGTTAAATTGCATTAATACATAGTAACAAGCTTCCACTTATTAAATAAAACTAACTTGATTGTTAATCACCACAAATATGTTTCGTATTAATCTCTCAATTATATTTCTTACACTGTCCATTTCTTAGTATTATATTACCACCGTCTTTTATAATATTCTGTCTCTAGTTTTTATATCCCGTCGACAGGTGTAAATTAAATATCTACCAAAATATTTATAACAGAAACGGAAACAATTCCGCCTAGTTAATATCTATAGCAGAATTATGATATTATATAATATTAAATTAAAAATGTGAACATAAAATTATTTAGGCATTAATAATTATATTATTTCTATAAGTATTTTTGTATTAATTTTGGTTATTGCTTTTTTAAACATTTACAAACTTCCGGTTAGTTTATGTGCAAACCTATCATAATGACATCATAAATTTAAGAAATATCAATACCAGAATATTTACGTTAAACTTGAATCTAACACATTGCTGAGCTAGGGGGCTACCCTTGTGTCTTAGCAGTAGGACAGTCTTCCCGCCACGTTTGTATTCAAAACGAATTGGCGGGATACACTATCTATAAACTAATCATTTTCGTATGCAGGTTCCCGTACGGGTTATGGTGGGTGTCAATTATACCTAGTCAGGTCATAAATTCTGTCACATGTTTAATGTAAAATAATTGTAACAAGTTTATTCATTATGTAACCATTCATATACCAAAATGAACTTAACAAAACATAGATTCTTATGACATTAAAGTTTATTCAAAATGACCTCCGTGATTTTGAATACAAGCCTTCAATCTGCGCGGCCAGTCGTCTATCGCAGCACGAACGAGGTCCATGTCAATATCGGCGGCTGCCTTAATCAAGGATGTCTTGAGTGACTCCGAATTGGGATGAGGCTTTGAGCACGCCTTTTCCTCCAAGTGTTGCCATATCTTGTAATCTAACGGATTCAAATCTGGACTGGAGGAGGGCCAGTCTTCGTGCCGGATGAAGTCGATTTCACGCGCCGCCAGCCAGTCTTGTGTGCTCTTCGCTCTATGAGCTGGCGCCGAATCTTGTTGGAATACCCAGTGCCTGTTATTGAACATGGTATGAGAAACAGGTTCCACAAGGTTCGTCAGGACTGTATTTTGATACACAACAGCATTCGTTTTTACACCTTTCTCACAAAAATGTACCTCTGTTAAGCCCCAATAAGAAACTCCCAACCATACCATGAGCGAGGATGGAAAATGACCTCGTTGGACACGCGGAATACGGTTGCTCGCTTCTTCACTACTGTGTGCGTACACCTTATCATTTTGTTTGTTGTAGCTCTCTTCTACGGTAAACATTTTTTCATCCGAAAAAAGAATTTGCCGATATTTTTTTCCCGCGTACCGCTTCAACAAAGCGCGGCATCTCTTCAGTCTCAGGTCCATTAGACGAGCATTCAAACGATGTCCTGTTTTTCTTCGATATGCCCGAAGCCCTAAGTCTTCATTTAACACCCTTTTCACCGTGGTTCTGCTTAACCCCATCTGAAGGGCCAACAGTTTCTGCTTACGTTTGGGATTTCTTTGAATTCGGGCCTTCACAGCTTTTATCACTGCTGGAGTCCTAACAGACCGAGGGCGACCACTTCTTGACCTGTCATCTACACTAGAGTCTTCATTGTATCGTTTGATGGTACGATAAACGAATCTTTTGGTTATATTCAAATTTTTCAGTATGTTAAAAATTTGAATTGGCGCGTAACCGCAACGATGCAACGCAATAACTGCAACACGGTCTTCTTTAAGCGTCCACTCCATATTTAAAAATGAGTAAAATTCTAAAAGTATACATTTTTATTTTCATGAACAATTCGAAATTCGAATTCAATAAACTTTTTTGTGGCCAGCATTCTAAAAGAAAAGTTTTTACTGTGTGACAATACTTATGACCTGACTAGGTATTTAATGCACATATTAGACAAGAAAGACTACCTATGCCATGCCATCATGAATATCAAATCAGTGACCTCTTGGTTAATACCAAGTTTTATGTCATTATTATATATAATTTGTACTAATCTTTGTCTATACACTTGAGAGCTTAATATAAGCTACTGATTATTGTGAGTAAAAAATATCGCGCGTAATAGCATCGGTGTCCTATACTGCTTTTTATGAAGTACATACATTGAACTACAGAACACGTATTACATGTTCTGTGACCACAACATACGAGTCACTCATCAGACGTTAGCTGCATATACGAGTATATGTGGCTAACGTCTGCTTATAAAGTTATAATAGGGAAACAGTTAAAGATAAACAAATGTTTTAAAACTGAAAGAGATTTACACGTATATTTTACATAACTTTTGCTTATTTCTGATCTTCTTTAGCGTGGAATAGCAGACAGTCCGACGATCGACTTAATATTAAGCAATTTAAAGACTGGAGTAGCAAGGCAGGCTTGAAGTCCTTCCACCTAGATAGGATTGTTTCGTTGCCTTTTGCAATGCTTATTGCAAAAGCGCCTCCGGCGGCAGGCATTCTTACTCCGCCTCTGCACTGAGATGAATTCTTCACATGCTGCAGTATAAATAATCCAGCAATAAATGTAATAAAACTTCTTCTACCTTCTTGTAAACAAACGTGATAAAGTACAACTCAAATTTCATATTACGTACGAGTATTATAATATCACGAAAAACAAAATGGTGGATGTTAAAGCATATTCATACAAAACATTTTACACGCATGATACGTATTAGCGGGAAGACCACCATGCGAGTACTTATGCATATGCCACCGTACAAAACCCATTGTTTCTAGAAATGTAAACGACCTATGTTGACATGGGCTAAATACCAATAACGGTGGAATGGTAACACCGCTTAACACGTAGCACGTGAATTATTTGTACATTTCGGCGGGAATGCTATCTTTCGGAAATGAACATAATCACGATTGAGCGGAATTCATCTACGTGATGTGAGTGTAAAGAAGATTTAGAAGTAAAGAGAAGAGAATATTATGTACGTAACAGACATGTTACATTACCATATTGATAGCAGAAAATGTAAGCAAGATAAAAGTAGTACTGACAAATGACGACCTCAGTGGCGTAACTGATAACTTCAGTACGCTTGCGGAGGTCACGGGTTCGATTCCCGTATCGAGTCTAGGTAAACACCTACACCACAAAACATACATAAACATGTATAATATGTATGTATTTATTATAAAACATATATATATATATATATATATATATATATATATATATATATATATATATATATATATATATATATATATATATATATATATATATATATATAAGTAATATATCAGTTGTCTAGTACGCATAACACAAATGCTTTGCTATTTAGTTTGGGACTAGATGGCGCTGTGTGAATTGTCACAAAATATTTATTAAAAAGAAAAAAAGAGAAAAGAAATTAATATTTTTATAGCTAGAGTTGAGAAGACATGCAAACGGACCACCCTTCAGGTGGTTATCATCGTCTATGGACTTTTGCAACACGTTTTCCTCGAAGAAATTCTACAACGCCTTTTTTGAAAAACGCCATATTGTACCGCGCTGGGAAAACCTTAGCCTCAGCATGAACGTTCTTGAGAACCGTTTCGTACAAGAAAGAAGAGGCTCCAGGAAATGGGCATGAACACCGAGCTGATGGCAGGCAGTGCGGTGGTAGAAAGTTGACGAACGTACCATTCTAAACAACTCCTCAACCACTCCCTGTTGTACAAACGTTGTTCAAAAGGACGCAAAGAGACGCAAAGTCTCTCCGAAGGCCAAGCGTGTCTAGACTGTCTATGAGTCACAGATTGCATCGTATAAATATAACGATACATGTTACATGTAGCCTGGTATCTCATTGAATAGCAAAGATAGCATAACAGATAGCATCATACGGAATTTCTTGGGAACGTAGGAGATCCAAGGGCACCGTAGTGGCATACCAAATCAGGTTGATGCTCTCAGTTCGCAAAGGTTTGATAGATTGAGGCTTATAAGTGGTAGTCTCGTCTCTTGTTTCGTCAACAACAAAAGCGCAGGGTCTTGTGGGGTCTAAATATTCAAAATCTAATTTAAACGGTTGTCTCATTGAGCTGTCCTACATTTCACTTGTACTAACATTCCATACATTATAAATGACACGTAGAAATTCCTTATCTTTTGTCATTTTTATCATTTCTGAATAACAGTTGGTTAAATATAACTTACTAAAGTCGGATCATTTTATTTTTAATATTGTATTTACAAAACTTGGATATAAGCATCGGTGGTTCAGTGGTAGAATGCTCGCCTGCCACGCGGGCGGCCCGGGTTCGATTCCCGGCCGATGCAACTCTTTTTTAAATTTTCATTGACTACATTTTTAATTTTTTTTTTCAATTCAATAAAATATCAAATAATTGCTATAAGGAAATTTGTTTAAATTCTACTATTAGATTAGATTTATCTACGAGTTACTAAGTAAGTAACAATAAACTTGTTTTTATTGGCTTTGATTTAATATTTAAATTCACATAGCGTGTATTTAACCCATCGGGACGACGACCACCTTATAAACATGTGTTGTGTTCCGGAATTAGTGACACAAGTGCCTTTACCCTTATGGGACAGCAGCGTGTTCGTGGTGCCACTGGGATTGCAAACCCCGATAGGCGACTGATAGGGCCGTCAACCTATCTACTGTCCTACAGCAATAAAAAAACGAAGAAGTATATATTAAAAGTAACAGTAAACCAAGAAGTAGTATTTCCTATCTGAACTATCATTGTTATTAACTCAATTTTTAATTTATGGGGTAGTTCTATTATTATTTCTGACCATACTAGCCAATAAGGTCAAGTCATATTATCAACTCATATCGAAAAGATTCTTTTTTTGAATAATAGAAATATTCATAATAGTTTCATTACGTAGACCCAAATTAAGTTTCGTCCATCCAAAAAGGTTATGTAAGCGAACAAGAAACACAATTTATTTTCGCAAGAATCGTGAAATGTCGATAATTTGTGAAGTCGTCGAAAAAGTATCTAAACAACCTTCGCATCATTAAGACATAAGGCCCGTTATACATCCCTTTCTTTATGTAAAAATGACCATTTATATATTAATTAATTCTGGCCAAATGGCAAGAGCATTTCTCGAATCACTCAAAATTATGGGTAAATCCGGAAGTGATATTTTCCATATTTTCTCTGGTTAATCCTAGAATCAACCCAAATTTATTAAAGACTCTTTCCTGCATAAAGTGAAAACTTTCCTTCATGGTTTGTTTTTCATAGACGGACACATTGATTTAGAGCAGAACTGCTGGATGTAGGCCTCCCTAAGTTTGCGCTGCAAATCACTGGTCCATTGGGTTGGGGGCGCCCTACGTTTGCCAGAACGCGATCTAATTCTAGGCTCTACCACTTTGGTTCTATTCCGCAATTTCTCGTTTCTGATTTTGTCCATAATAGATCCACCCACACAGTCCATTGGGTGACTTGAAATTTCTGATCCAATTTCTTCGTCTTTATATGTGTACTAGTAAGTACCACCAGGTATATCTAGGAAGTCTTCGAGCAATACCTGCTTAAAGACTTTCATTTTAAAAAAACTGGGGGATGGTTTCCTTATATTTTATTTAAAGTGGTTATCAAAACAAATTTGAAATAACCTAGATATATAATACCCTCTGAATATAACTATCCAAATACTCGACTTTTTTTTAATAGACCTCTTTAAGCTATCCAATGTTGACTAAAAAACTCGTTTTAAATGGTTGCTACATTTACTTTTTAGAAATTTTATAAATAAAAATAAACTCTTCGGCCATTTTAAGTCCAAACCCTTGTAAATTAAGCTTATAATATTTTACCTTACACAAAAAGGTCCCCTGTCGACACGGTCGTTAAAACACCCTAACCTAGTGACCTTGTCCTTGCAAAGGAGGGTGGGTTATTGTTATGTAAGGGGATTCATTGATCCACATTTAAGGGTAGCGTAGAAGCTTGATAAAAATTTACGATATGAATATTTTTATTTTCTCAAAACAAATTCAATACCAGACCAATACCTTCACCAAAGAGAAGTCCGGTTGCATTCTAGTTTATCGGATCACAGTTCTCCGACAGATAATTGTCAATTTTGGACTTGACGGTAGTGACCATCATTTGTCAACCTTTGAAACAGTTAAACAAAAGATAAAGTCTTATCTATAAATCGTAGTATCTTGGTGGGCCCCCAACACGCTATGATTTGGATTAACTACAATGTTCTTTTAAATTACAAAAATGTATGTCATCTAAATTTATTGTACCTCTTTGCGCATGAAAAACGAGTGACGAAAGGGTCAGTTCAAAATCTTAACATATTTTTCCCTTATGACAATATTTCAAACGAGATAGGGATGATATAGTAGGTAGAATTAGGAGTCACATTTATTCTGAAATTGTATGTAACTTAATATAGTAAATTTGTTACTAACCTGCAAATTATACAAAGAACACAAAGAAAAAATTTATAAAGTTTTTAAAAATAAATACTGAGATAATTGATACAGCCCTATCTAGTCTAGATTTTTTTTAATGCTGTAGAACAGCAGACAGGCTAACGGCCCGCTTAGAATTTAGCAGTTACCGTCGCCTATGGGTATTTGCAAAGCCAAGTTCCTTATGGATACAGGAATTTGGGTCACTAATGCCGGAACACAACACCAAAGTTATTATGGCGGCATACTTAAGACCAAAGGTGGTTGCCATCCAGAGGGGCTTGGGGCCCTACCACGTAGCGGGTTGTTTTGTCGCCTTTTACGACAGACCGACCCTGGCCGCAGAGGTTAGTATTCTTTCTATGCCCCTGCACGGATAAAATATATATAGACATATTATGTATAAACACTCAAACTCGGACGGACCACCGCAGGTCTTCGTGCGAAACGCATGGCCCTACGGAGTCCTTTATGAGCCTTATCTGTTGGGAATACAATCCAACCAGCAGTGTTTAAAGTTGTAGGTATTAGGTATTATATGTATGTATATAATAAATAATCTGTATTAATATTTTAAACGTGCTTAATTTATACATAGTTATATTTTTAAAATCTAAATTTGAGAATCAATCATGTTGTTTCAACTTCATCGGGCTCTCCGTCAATCATTTCAGATGTTTGCGTTGTGGTAGCTGTTTCTCTTGTTGGAGTAGAAATATATGTAACTTTTTCAGTAGTGACCATAGCTTCAGTATTAGTAACTAGTAGTAGTGTTTCTATTTTTTCAGACTCCTTATACGTAACTTCTTCAGTAGTGACCACATCTTCAGTATTAGTAACTAGTAATAGTGTTTCTAATTTTTCAGACTCCTTTTTTGTTACTGCATCGGTTTCTTTGTCTGTCGTAGCAAATTTATCAGTATTGACATCTTGTGTAGTGGTTTCTAAACTCCCTTGAATGTTTTCCATGATATCTTCTAATACATTGTCAATATACGTAACTTCATCTTCGTCGAGGAAATAAAGTGTTGTTTGCCAAGCTTCGACGTTACTCAGCTGTGTATGTTTGCAGGCTTTTGCGCAGGAGTCCTCATTTGAAAATTTGTTTTGACTTGGACAGCCTCTCCAGATAGCTTCTACACAATTTCCATCTTGGAAGGTAAATACTGTGGTTTTGTTGTTATAACAATTTGTTGTATTCAATCGTTCCATGCATGGATTTGAAATTTCTGCAATATTATAAAGCGACCGCTATACACAAGTGAACATTTTTATTGGTGTTAAGGTAGGGAAGGTGCGATGCAAAAAATCGCCAAAAATTCTGCGATGCTTCCACAAAAAGGCTCTTAGTGGGAACCGGGTTATGGTAGCCAGATGCACAAATGAGACAGCTGTAGAGAATGGACGGTGAGCCCATGTCGGCTTCACCCGAGAATTACAACATGTTACTGTGGTAAGACGATTCCATTAAAATGTAAAAAAGATCGGGTTTAATTTGATTATCACTAAAACCAAAATATTATTATGGATTTATTTAATTCTAAAACACTGGACTGCCATCATTAAGTGAAAATATTTATTTGTTTTCTTAACACCAATGGGTGTTTCGAGAAAAGTGCAAATATATAAAATCTACATTTATTCGCTTACCATCATTTGTCGATATATATTCTGGTTTTTCAGCGCTCGCCTTATTACTGAATTTGGCAATACATAAATGAGAACAGTCGTACTCATTATGAAACTTGTTCATAGTCGGGCAGCCGCGCCAAAAGGCAATTTCACATCTGGACCCTGGCTTGTAATACGTGAACACAGGAGTAGGTCTCAGATTGCAGTCACTTTGGTTTAATTGAGCAAAACAGAAGTCTGGAGGTACTGAAAATAATCCAGGTATACCCAGGTAAACCGCCATCCAACAATTCTTATTTATCCTTCTTTCAGTCTGTGAAAGCTGAGCGTATTTTTTGAGAATAATTTCTACTTTCTTTTAGCCAATCTAAACATAGATGTTTTGTTGTTTTAGAATTCCACTGAAACTGATGATCTTATTTTAGATCCTTAACTTAATTACCTTCCTACTTGTAATGAAATTCGAGGCCGAACTGTACAGTTGTACACACTACCGGCACTCGAAAGTACTAAAATAAGCTGAGGTTTATAAACGAGCCGGTTATATACGTATTTGCCGGGTTCTCGAATCGTTTTTAATTTCTCTGTAGAGTCTTACTAAATATAGTGTAGGACGCGTCTGATAAAGAGAGGGATTATCCGTGCAGGGGCGGAGACAGAATACTAACCTCTGCGGCCAGAAATGGCCTGTCGTAAATGGCGACAAAACAACTGACCCTAGCTACGTGGTAGATCCTCAAGCCCGTCTGGATGGCGACCACCTTTGGTCTTAAGTATGCCGCCATAATAATCTTGTGTTGTATTCCGGCATTAGTGACCCAAGTTCCTGTACCCTTATGAGACAGCAGCGTGTTCGCGATGCCACTGGCGTTGCAAACACCCATAGGCGACGGTAACTGCTAAATTATAAGCAGGCCGTCAGCCTGTCTGCTGTCCTACAGCAATAAAAAAGGCAATAGTCGTCAAATGGAGGAATGATAGTCCCAAGATCGAGGTTCGGTTGTCGACTTCTTAGGCAGAATAAATGTAAAATCATCGGCATCATTTGGGTACCTCACTCTTTGTGAGACTGTCATATTTCGATGAAAGGGGAGAAAAAGAGGCATAGGGTAGTTTTGGTGAGTTTCTTAAAATATACGTGGAACTTTCACAAAAATCTCACACGAGTTGCAGTCATGCATCAGTTGAAGCTCTTTTTCCACTGCCATAAAAAAGATAGTCGGTATCGTTACCATAAGATACCTTAAATGTCAGAAAACATTCAACATTTCGCCTCATAATCCTGAATAGAACATCACTGAAAACCAGCGCTGAGCCAGAAAATTTTAACACCTTTCTATCAATACCAATGTCTCCGGCGTATATTTCTCCAAATAAGATCCATAGATTGGCCTTCTAGATTCTTCTGTCTACACATGATAAAATCATTAAACGATAATTTTTAAATGTAAATTACTGTAAAAATACCTGCGTATGAGTTTCCAATAAAAAACAAAATATTGCATATCGAATATAACGCACTATAAAATCTTTTAAACATTATTACGCATATTGGAGAATCGTAAAAACTGCAAAATTATTAATCAAGAAATTACGATTGTAAAAAGAAATAAAATTTAATTAGAATTGTAAATTAGATAATACAAGTTTAACTAAAAGTTAGTTATGCATCGGCCGGGAATCGAACCCGGGCCGCCCGCGTGGCAGGCGAGCATTCTACCACTGAACCACCGATGCTTATGGTTACTCATTGAAATTTAAGTTTTATTTAATACAGTACAGAAAATATTAATTGGTTAAAATAAAATAAATATAATTGATAATCAATTTAATAATACCAACAATAAGTAATACCGTTCAATATTTTCCTCTTCAACAATTTAGCTAATTATTTATTTACAAATTAAGCAGTCTCATTTCGATACTTTTATAGAAAAAAAATTACCGTAATAGAAATTTTTTTTTCATTTCTATTACTCTTTATTCTCTGGTATCAATTTGTTGAATATATATAATATATATTTAAATAAACATTTTTAAAATTAACACATTAGCGTCCAACACCAAAAAATTTATAAAAGTATTTTGGTGAAACGAATTTAGTTAATTTTTGGTTTTTGAGATTATACTTAACGATTAAATAGAAGATTAAATACATTATTTAAAAATAGTAATTACGAAAGCACAGAAAAGGTCTAGTCGTATAAATTGAGTGTTGGCCTACGATGGGTTAATAATAAATAAATACAAATCTTCAGACAACTTTTCATTCCAGTTTTAAAACATATGTTTTTATGGCACAACGCTTAAAAATACTACTGGTTTTTCAATTTATTCCGTCCTCTGCGTTTTCCCTTTTCATTTTCTTACCTTTTGCTACACAACAACCGGATAGCACCATGAGTACCTGAAAATAATATTTATCTATCCTAAACTGCGTTTGATTACTGCTTTTACATAATAATTAAGTTATTAATAATTGTATCATTCACTAATACAAATGTGTGAAATGTCTGTCAGTTACATTTTCACACCTAAACTTCTGAACCACTTTTGAAGAATTAAATAGATTGGACCTTGGAGAAGGACATATGCTACATTTTATCGTGAAAATAAAACGTGAAAGGGGTAAAAATAGGGATGAAATGATTAAAATCTGTTTTTTAAATTATATGGCAGAACAACGTTTGCCGGATCAGCGAGAGTTATAATAATAAATAAATAAATAATTTGTGACAATTCACACAGCGCCATCTAGTCCCAAACTAAGTAACATAGCACTTGTGTTATGGGTACTAGACAACTGATATACTACTTGTATACTTTTTTTTAAAATAAATACATATACAACCAGACGCGAGACAGGAATCCAACCCGTGACCTCAAATGAGGTCGTCAAATAAAGTTATTGTGCACTATACTTGTGTAACATTTTATGGTGAGTAGTGACAAGGTAGACTATCTCTGAGTATGTAAGTAACCATCCAAAGGCATTAAATAAATTAAATAGGTGTCGCTATTGCAGCAAGCAATACAAAATTGCTGTAGCAAGTTTATTTAAATAGAAACATTCCTCGATATTATAATTCAATAACTAAGTTTAGAGATTTCAAACCTGATTATTCTTTTTTTAAATACATTATATTTCACCATGCATTCGTTTTAATTTCACCATGCAATAAGCATTCAAATTTGACCTGAGGATATTGGTTACCGATTATTATAAGTTATATATTCTCCGTGCAGTGATGGAGTAAGAATACTAACCTCTGCGGTCGGTGTCGGCCTGACGCTGAAGCGACGAAACAACCTTAGCAACATGGTAGGGTTCCTAGCCCGCCTGGATGGCAACCACCCTTGGTCTATAAGTATGCCGTTATGATAACTTTGTACTGTGTTCCGGCTAATGACTCAGGTTCCTGTACTCATAAGGGACAGTAGCGTGTTCGCGTGTCACAAATATCCATAGGCGACGATAACTGCTTATTATTTAGTGGGCTGCGAACCTGTATGCTTTCCTCAGCAATGAAAAAAGTTATAATAGATTTATTAGAAGATTAAAGTATAAGCAAAAATTACCTCAGTTATAATTAACGGCACAGTAACTGTAAGTACAATGGCCGCTGTGTCTTTAAATGCATTAATAACTAAAGTCTTGCATCCGATATCATAATAAGCTTTTATTGCTTTGCAAAATTGTCTGTCCTTTTCTTGCACAAGTTCCGATCGTCCCATATCAAAAGTAGAACAACAAGATATAGGGACATTTGGCGGGAAAAAGGAAGGCACACTTTTATGCCTGTAATCCTCCGGACCGGAAATTCCACAACAGTTGAGCTAAAATAGATTTTTTTTTAAATAATAACTTCGAACACTTGACTAAATGTGAGTAGTTACGCAAAAAGAGGTCTGAAGGGATTGGAAACGGTTTTTTTTCATGAGTTTTGATTCGGTAGTCTCAGCTTTGTTTTGATCTAATCAGAATATTTTTAGGTGCCGTAGTTTTTTTTATGAAATTTTAGTGAGCTGAGCCAGTTTTAGAAAAAGTACACCTTACACACAGCGCACACTAGTTTCTGTGATATATGGTAAATTTCTACAATCAGTATTATTGTTATACTTTTTTAAGGTTATCTCTAGTACAATGAAGTAATAAAATCTTCTTGTGCAGGTAAGGAAATACGTTCGCACTTGTCAGAAAGTGACGCCGCGCCACTCCCCCAGCGCTCTAAGCGAAACTCATTTCGACTCAAAACTCTAATGCGATTTAAGTACTCGAAATCAATTATTCTCCTTTGAGGTCCCTTTATGCTTAACCACTCACAAATGCTCTGCTTTGGGATAAGTAACTATAGTTATATAGAACAGCGCCATCTATCAATTTAAGTTCTTATCACAAAGTTAATGTCCTAAAGTTTATATCATCGCATAAACTCTTGTTAGTTTTTTATTTAGCTACTAGATGACGGCAGTATTACCATACAAAAAGTTCATAGACATTTTTTCAGCTTTATTAAATATTTTTGGAAATCTACAACGACCTCATTAATTACAATGGCCTAGTTGTGTATCCTTGTTATACCTAAGTGCAATATACCCCAGTTGGCAATTCGGTTTTGAAAAACGAATGTTACGTAAAAAAATTTTCGCTGATTCTCATGGTCTTCAAAGTCAACCCCCGTAGAAGAACAATTATTTGTTGAGAGAGTCGTTAAAGGCGATAAATTGTTAACAAATTTTATTACATCACAGGCTGCAGAGTACATTTCGGTTATTCTTTTGGGTTTAGTGGTTAAACGTCAGTCAGGCAAAAGCGTTTATCGACTCAAAGCTAGATTTTAGAAGATTCCAGGGTAATACTAACATAATGTACCTTTTGTATTGATTTATAAAACTTACATCACTCTGGGTTAAAGCCCACAGCTTAACATGTCGTGGATGAGCTTCCTTGGCCATTTTGAAGGAATCTTCAAGAGATTTACTTAAATTCAACTCGTCTGTTTTTGTTATATTGATCGATATTACGGCGATGATCGCTTGGATTATTATTACCACTAACAAGACAACCCCTGCCTGAAAACAAAAAATATATATATACATATGTATATTTAGGGTTGCCAACCGTCCTGTTTTCCCAGGATATGTCCTAGTTTTTGTGGTGTCCTGGGATGTCCTGGATAGTTTTTAAGTAGCATCCTGTTTTTTAATATTCAAATCATCATCATCATCATCATTTCAGCCGGAAGACGCCCACTGCTGGACAAAGGCCTCCCCCAAAGATCTCCACGATGATCGGTCCTGCGCTGCCCTCATCCAACCTATCCCGGCGATCTTGACCAGATCATCGGTCCATCTTGTGGGGGGCCTACCAACACTGCGTCTTCCGGTACGCGGTCGCCATTCGAGGACTTTTCTGCCCCAACGGCCATCAGTCCTTCGAGCTATGTGCCCAGCCCACTGCCACTTCAGTTTTGCAATCATCCGGGCTATGTCGGTTACTTTGGTTCTCCTGCGAATCTCCTAATTTCTGATTCGATCTCGCAGGGAAACTCCGAGCATAGCCCTCTCCATTGCTCTCTGAGCGACCATGAGCTTTCTCATAAGGCCCATAGTTAGCGACCACGTCTGCGTTCCGTATGTCATCACTGGCAACACACATTGGTTAAAAACCTTCGTCTTGAGACACTGCGGTATTTGGGACGAAAAGATTTTACGGAGCTTCCCGAACGCTGCCCATCCGAGTTGGATTCGACGAGGGACCTCTTTCGCGAAATTGGACCTGCCTAACTGGATCGTTTGACCCAAGTAGACGTATTCGTCAACAGTTTCGAAAGTACAGTTCAAATACTTATTATTAAATAATACTTGTAAGTAACTTGTTATACTCTTCGTGCAGAGGCGGAGTAAGGATAACCTCTGTGGCTGGGGCCGACCTATCGTAAAAGGCGACATAACCACTCTGGCTACGTGGTAGGGTCACAAGCCCCTCTGGATGGCTACTATCCTTGGTTTATAAGTATGCCGCCATAATAATCCTGTGTATGTCTATGGGACAGCAGCGTGTTTGCGGTGCCCCTAGCGTCGCAAAGATACATTGACGATAGTAACTGCTTGCTATTAAGTGGGCCGTCTCCTGTTCCGCAGCAGTAAAAAAAAATAATTCTAACTAAACGTACTTTCACTACGAATTAATATAAGTATTGCAACTCTATTACTGCGTCCTGTTTTTAAACTAAATTGTCCTGGTTTTCCAACATCATATTCTAGTTTTTTAAATTTGGAGTTGGCAACCCTATGTATATTATTGTTTCTGTATTTGTCGTTTATTTTTAATAGACACTCATTGGCAAAATATCCCGAATCTAAATATATTATGTTTAAATGTAAATGGAGGGTAGATGAAAGGAAAACTATCTGTCAATAACTGTAATCGCGGAAGATATAAAATTTTGAACTCAGCGTACTTCAATTCATCTACAGCAGTCGTTTTCGTATCAAAGATCTGCACTAGGGTCATTCTGGCGGGTTTTTGAACTGTAATTTAGAGCATACAGTGGGACTTTTTCAACTTCTTCCTCATATGAGATAGTTACTCTTTACCTACTCATAATAAAGTAATTTCAAATGTGTGCTATTATTTTTTTGTTGTACTTGGTTTTAAAGTCATAGATATTGATTTTGCCGATGTTACAATAAAAGAACAATTGACATGTGATTTGACGGATTAAATAAAATTATAAATAAATTTCGCTGATTCAAATGCTATGTATACTAAAATAATATTAATATTTGTCAACAGATGTGGTATTTTGTCAGTTTGTGATAATGGCAGCTGATACTTATATGTACTGATATATATATATATATATATATATATATATATATATATATATATATATATATATATATATATATATATATATATATATATATATATATATATGTGTGTGTGTGTGTGTGTGTGTGTGTGTGTGTGTAAAGAGAATATCATCTCTTTAGATTTAACGCGCTTATTGATACACACTGAAGACTGCGCACTGTCATGTGTCATAGAAGTACGACACATGACATTCGCGTACAAAAAATAATTTACGTTACAAAGATTTGATTTCTGAGATTTAATATTCTAATAAATATAAAAGCAAGAGTTGTGAAAGAGAGACGAATAGTTAACTTTAATTGTCGTTTCTCATTTACAGGTAACGTGTAACTTTTATATGAATATGCATTGTAAATATTAATATAAATAATAATATAAGTCTCTCATTTACAGAGAAACTAATTTGGTTGATTTATTCGGACCATCCAGACTTTCAACATCTAATTAATATTATATATATATATATTATATATATATATATATATATATATATATATATATATATATATATATATATATATATATATATATATATATATATATATATATATATATATATATATATATATATATATATATATATATATATATATATATATTTGAAACAGCTATGTTCACAATAAGAAATAATAATAAAAACATAAAACAATTTTAAAGTTAAAAATTAAACAAATATTATTTTAAAATCATTTAATTTTTGTAACCTTAATTAAACACTAAAAGATAGTTGTTATTTTCATTTAAAATTTTATTATGTTAATTGTAGCCCATTAATTCTTCACTTTTTTTGTTCCATTTATCTAACATTCCTTAGATATATTTGGAAAAAGAAAGAAAATGATTTTGTAAGACATAAACCAATGACCTTGTAAGACATAAACTAACGAAAATCGTTTTAGCACTTGCTATATTTAGTAGACTGATTTTCTTAAAATGTAGAGTAATAAGAGTGGAGGACGTTATTCACATTGAAAGTCACTTATATGATACTACTTCTGTGATTTTCTGGTATTGCTGTTTAACATTTAAGTATATCCTGTTTCCGTACTCCTTTTCAGTACGTTAACTATATTTATTATCAAAAATAATCAAAGATTAAAAACTTTTTACGTAACTTGATTCTTCGTGTTAAACCTTTCGTTTCGAGGAATCAAGGTTTGAAGACATTGAACTTGTACTTCATACCTTATCCACATTTAAATTGGCGGGCAGCTCGCGTGATATGCCAGAACATGTTGCTGCTACCTTTAGTGTTGTGCTCACCAAAAGCACATACAAAATATGCCGAAAATTATTAATGCTTATTGCGTGTTACTTATTAATTTGTTATGTTACAGGTGTAGAATAAGAATTCTGACCCCTGAGGCCTGGGGCAGCCAGACGTGAAAGACGACAGAAGAAGACGACGGCATATTTATACACCAGGTATGGTTTCCATCCAGACGGGCTTGGGGCCCTACCACGTAGCTAGGGTTGTTTTGTCGCCTTTTACGTTAGGCCGAACCCGGCCTCACATGTTAGAAGAATTCTTGCTCCGTTCCCGCACGGGGATAACGTTAGTTCACATTGCAAATAATAGTTTTAAAGTACATTTTGTATAATGTATATTTTGAATAATAGAGTTTGAGATTTATTGTACATATTTAATAATAGGTTATCGTCACACCTATGTCATTTCACATCACATTTTTTTTCGAATTAAGCCGAAATCAATACCGAAAATCGAAATTCAAGCAACTTAAAATCCTATCTTGATTAAAGCCAAGGTCTAACCCTGTTAATAACCTCACTCTTGTATTACCATAAACCGCTGATTATGAAATACATTTTTAATTATTATTACGTGTAACAACTTTACAGCTTATTGTTTTATTTAATTTTATTTAATACTGGTTATGTTTTTTTTGTTGCTGTAGGACAGCAGACAGGCTGACGGCCCGCTTAGAATTTAGCAATTACCGTCTCCCATGGGTGTTTGCAACACCAGTGGCACCGCGAACACGTTGCTGTCGCATAAGGGTACAGGAACTTGGGTCACTAATGCCGGAACACAACACAAGGTTATTATGGCGGCATACTTAAGACCAAAGGTGGTCGCCATCCAGACGAGCTTGGGGCCCTACCACGTAGCTAGGGTGGGTTGTTTTGTCGCTTTTTACGACAGGCCGACCCCGGCCACAGAGGTTAGTATTCTTTCTCCGCCTCTGCACGGATAATATGAAACAATTGATAACAATGTTTCCGATTTACTTACTGGTGATTGAGTTTTACCAGTGTCCGCCGTAATTTCTATCGAATACCTTCAAGTATTATATAAAAGGTACCTGATAGCTTAGTGGTATTCTACTCCGAGACCAATTTAGGTTCCGGGTTCAAAATCCACGATTCACGTCGCTTTGTTTTTTTCGCATTTTGTGCATTATTATAGCATAATTTCCAAGTACGGTGAAGAAAAACTTCGTGAGAAAACCTTCATACCAATATCTGTTATGTGTAACCCACTAATCCGCCTTGGAAAAGCGTGACGGGTGTACTGTCCGTTTATGGGGAACCCGACCCCAACAGTGGGAGGTTAAGGGACTCTTTTTTTTATTGCTGTAGAACAGCAAACAGGCTGACGGCCCGCTTAGAATTTAGCAGTTACCGTCACCTATGGGCATTTGCAACGCCAGTGGCATCGCGAACACGCTGCTGTCGCATAAGGGTACAGGAACTTGGATCACTAATGCCGGAACACAATACAAGGTTATTATGGCGGCAAACTTAAGACCTTTGTCGCCTTTTACGAGAGGCCGACCCTGACCGCAGAGGCCTTCTTTCTTCGCCTCTGCACGGATATAATATGGGGCTGTTATTATTATTTAAAAGTATACAGAAGTGTTTCCCTTTTACAATACTCAATAGTATACATCGAGTTTTGAGGTATACTCTTCTTATGAAAGTCATATAGGCATAATAGAAGAGAAGGATTCGTAGATTGACCTTCCACGCTGCTTTTAAGATTAGAGATGCGAGGAATCAGTAAGTCCCTGGTCGGCTTTGAAGAGGCAAATGAATGGAGCTCGGTGCCAGACGTATGAGGGACCACCGGGGCGGTTTTAATGGGTATATTAACGACCTGCAACTATGGAGCGTAAGTTTGTGAAAAGTATTACCAAAATCAAATTAGGAAATGTCTTACCATATGCAAAGGTTTAGAGTGATTCTTAATGACTGCTACCAGCGCGTACACTGATACAGAAATGGTGACAGCAGCAGTCACTGCAAGCATGACCATGCCGACCATTCTGCTGGACTGCTCCGTGTCATATGCCTTAGTAGCAATTGACGAAAGCAGTGCTACTATGATAAGACCTGTAGCAATTATCTGAAATAATAATAATTAAATATAGCAGGACGATTGATTGGATAATCGAAATAAAATTAATTTGTATCAGTGATATTTTCTATGTTACACACACATACTCGTTTCATCATAGTCTATTTTGATGTGATTAAAGTCAGGCAATTTATCGAATCTGCACTGCAAGCACCAATCGATGTTATCGGTGCACGCTCATACCTGCACATACTTCTTAACATAAGACGTGCTAGATGACCCGGTGAACTTCGTATCACCTGCATATATTTGTGTGAAATGTGGTCAAAACTTAAGCCGCTTAAAACGAATTAATAAGGCTAAACTACATAAAAATCAAGTGAAGAATAAATTAACATCAAAAATTAGTCACTTCATCAATATCGGATGCTGGAAATTTTCCAGTTTTATATTAGTAGAAGATATAGTTAGAAGAATTGTTACTACCAAATTTTTATTGTATTAATGGTTCACTATTTTGGCGATAATGGCTTATACATAAAAGATAGATAGGTATATGCTGTCAAGGGCCTTTTTTAGGACTATTTAAGATAAACAATTCTATTACACATTATATACGTGTAACTCTAACGGTTTTTGCAGTACATGCCAGGACTAGCTCGCAGATGGCAGAATTTTTTCCTATTTACTTGACACTTATCGTTGTATTTTGGACAATTCACACAATATCTTTACAAATTATAGCCTATGTGGTATTCTGATGTATAAGCTATATTATTTTAGTTTCATTAAAATCCATTCAGTAGTTTTTGCGTGAAGAGTAATAAACATCCATACATACAAACTCTTGCGTTTATTAGTATGATATATTCATCTATAAATTATTTAGTTCATTGCAGGCAAAAACACGGCATTTTATTTCAATGAAATGTAATTATTTGAATCAACAGTCCTCAGATCAGTGGACTTAACTTCTCTAATAAATATATGCATATAAACAATAATATACCCTTACAAAAGATATCGTAGTTGTTGGTATTTACATTCCTATTAAAGGTTATTCCTTTTCTTTTCTTTTTTAAATCACTAACTCATCCGGCAAACGTTACTTTATTGTAAACCAATCTTACAAAAACAATGAAACTTATTTACACAATCAATATGTACTTGACTTACAATGGGCGGCCTTATCGCTACAGAGCGATCTCTTCCAGGCAACCCGGGCTACAGAACATTATTGGTGTTACATTGATATGGAAGGGAGGTATGGCAATAAATAATAATTATATTTATTATTATAACGTTGTTCTGCCATATAAATTAAAAAACAGAACTTAATTACGTTCACCCTTAATTAACCCCCTTCAAGTTTAATTTTCACGACGAAAAATATGTCCTTCTCCAAGGTCCAATCTATTACTATACCGAAATTAATCAAAATTAGTTAGTTTAGTTTATTAGTTTAGGTGTGAATACGTAACAGACAAACAGAGTTACTTTGACATGTAGATATCTTACATAGATTATTATTTATAGGTATAATTTAATTATTTTTAACACCTTAATATATAATCTGTCTTTGCTTAACATTTTAGTGATTAGAATTGGCTCAACAGGTTCCGAAATTAACGTGTACAAACATCGAGACATTCAAAAAATAATTCATTAATTGCAATATTACTTATTATAAAAGTTTTAAACTTTGACAATCACCGTGGCTAACTCACTTGAATTGGACTCTAATGTGTGTGTGTGTGTGTGTGTGTGTGTGTGAAGGGTGTGTGTGTGTCTTGTTTGCATTGATTCACAGTTTATTTGCTTTCAACACAAGAAAAAATACTGATTACTTTGGGTTTAATTTTATATTTAAAGGGGTTGATATAAAAACCCTTAAAGGAACACTTTCGTCACACCGTCTTTATGTTTTTTTTATTGCTGTAGGACAGCAGACAGGCTGACGGCCCACTTAGAATTTAGCAGTTACCGTCGCGTATGGGTGTTTGCAAATGATAGAGGAACTTAGGTCACTAATTCCGGAACACAACACAAGGTTATTATGGCGGCATACTTAAGACCAAAGGCGGTCGCCATTCAGACGGGCTTGAGGCCCTATCACGTAGCTAGGGTGGGTTGTTTTGTCGCGTTTTACGACAGGCTGACCCCGGCTGCATAGGTTAGTATTCTTTCTCCGCCCCTGCGTAGATAAAAAGGCTTACGAATAAAAAATTACTTACAGCTGCGAGACAACATAAAACTCCATAGTAAATTCTTAAGCATACAGCACCACATGACTTGGAGGGCACCGTTTTGAGAGAAGACATTTTGAACCGGAAATCTTTTCCATTCTTTTCTAATCCTGGTCTTTCACCATTTTTCGCAGAGCTGGATTCCAGCGCGTCATTTTCTGTAAATTTATTTTACTAGTCATTACACTTATTCGCGTATATTACGGCAGAAATAAAAAATATAAATATATTGGGTTGGTTTGGAAGTAGTCCCAAACGAAGTTGCATAGCACTTGTGTTATGGGTACTAGACAACTGATATACTTCATATATACTTTGATTTGTAAACGCTGGAAAGGAGTCGAACCCGTGACCTCCGCAAGGTTACCGACGTACGTTAACCGTTGCCAGTAGGTCGACATTGTATATACTCTTGTTCTTATACCACTTCATATCGGTTGCATCCGAAGCACACGCTTCGAAACTCTTCGCAGTTATTTCTAAGTGGCATATAAATAATTATACTGGACAAAAGCACGCAGAGCGCTTATATGGATATTAAACAACTAATATATTAGTTATATACTATTCTCTTCTAAATAAATATATTATATAATATATAAACATTACTCGGGACGGAATTTTCTCGACTAAAGAGCCACAAAAAGAAAACTTGTAGCCAAATTTTATAGGCGATTTTTTAAAGTCTAATTTTGTTACATCCTAACTAGACGATCACCGCCAAAAAATTGGACAAAAAAAAAGGAGAGATTTTGTAATGAGGTAAAGAAATGTAACGCATCTTCACCTGTTGTAACATCATTTTATGGATAAATGTAACCTGATTCTTAGAAAACATGTTAGAACCAGATCAGGTGCTTTTATTGCAGAAGAACAGCAGACAAGCTGATAGCCCACTTAATTGTGAGCAGTTACCGTCACCTGTGAATGTTTGCGAAGCCAGAGGCACCGCGAACACGCTGCTGTCGCATAGGGGTACAAGAACCTGGGTCACTAATGCCGGAACACAACACCAGGTTATTATGGTGGAATACTTGTTGACCAAAGGTGGTCGCCATCCACACGGGCTTGGGGCCCTACCACATAACTAGGGTTGTTTTGTCGCCTTTTACGACAAGCCGCAACGGTTAATATTCTTACTCCGCCCCTGCACGGGAGAGGTGGCTGCTTCCGTCAAAAGACGGCTCCTTTAAGGAGCTTTGCTAATGAGCTATAATTTAAGTGTGGTGATCACGATAGTTCATTATTTGACGCAATGATAACAGGGCTAATATTGAGGCTCTTTACATCCTATTAAAAAGTATTTGATGTACGGTACCTGGGCTTTTGTTCTCCATCTCGTCCCAGAGACGGGCGGGCTCCGCAACAATAAGCGGAACATCTGACGGCCCTGCAATATATACGAGGTCAACAATGGCTTGTGGACGGTCAAACCACTACCACCAAACAATGAGGATGGGTTCGTGGTTTTATGTACTGATGCGGTATTCGTTTAATATCGGCTTAAACGCTACGGCTGGTTTAATGCCTATATACAGAGTTTGTTGCGTCTGTGGTTGTGATCCCGATGAAACAAAAAATATTGTTATAATGTAAATAGTTTGTTCTTGTTTGTAAAAATTTCAGAAATTGTAGTGTTAAAAAAATTACTCACACAAGTCTTAAATAGTTGTACAAATTAATAAAATATACCCGCTTGCTTTTAAATATTTAAGGGCAGACAGGCATATGAAAACTACACGTAGCCACATCAATCTCATTACATAAATATATATTTTATACAATTAATCTGTGCGTGTGTATGTGACTGGACTACTAAACGGCGGGACTGATTTTGAAGAATTTTTTTGTGGTTTATTAGTCAATTTGATTCACAATTCGGGCCACTACAGAATGTGTTTTCAAAAAACATTTGACATTTTCACAGATGACGTGTGTGCAAGATAACGTTTGTCATTATATTTTCGCTAATCTCATTATATTTTCTTTAGGATAGACCACCGAATCCCCTAGCTAATACCTTAGCTCCAGCAGAGTAAGCTTCGGAAGTGAATAAAACGCTTAAGACGTTTATGCAGGAAAAATACGAATTTAAGATGTAAATAAATAGTCCTGGCACAAGTGCCAAGTCATATAATCCTACAAATCGCATCGTCCAAGAAGCAATAACTTGTCTTTTTATTGCTGTTGGACAGTAGACAGGCATGTTGTAGATGTAGTCGCCTATGGATGCTTGACGCCAGGGGCACCGCTAACACGCTTCCGTCCGTATAAGTGTATGAATCTGACAACTTATGCCGAAAACAGCACAAGATTATTATAGCGACATCTTTAGAAACCAAACGGGTTTGGAGGCCTATCACTTAGCAAAGCCTTCAAGGGAAGGCTTTGATCTTAGCCAAAGAACATTGAGTTTCATAGAGTAAAACTTATACGCATCTCAATATGTGGGATATACGGTGGCCTTTTTCTTATCTCGTGCAAAGTGATACAAGAAATAATAAGGAATGAATCAATTCGGTTTTAAGGCAGCAGTTGTCGTGTGAATACCCCAACTCCGGAACGAGAAACCTTTCTCTTTATTGCTGAGAAACGGCAGATAGAGGCTGACAGCCCAATTAATAGTAATTAGTTACTCGCTTATGAGTATTTGCGACATTGACATCAAATTAGGGGAATTGGAACCTGGGTCACTGCTGGAACACAACGCAAGGTGGACTATTGCTATCTAGACGAGCTTGGACCATAGCTAGAGTTTCGTCGCCTGTTACGACAAGCAGACCTCAGCCGCAGCGTTTATTGTTACTCCGCCCCAGCATGAAGAACAGAATTCATTTATTACTTTCTTAGGAAATTAAATATATTTTCTACGCTACACACACGATCAGGCCGATCATCTCAGACCGTTGTATTTCTTGACCAGTAAGACGTGGTTTAGTAATACTGATGCGCACAATGACCGACCTATTCCAGATCATATTGATTGTTATTAAGGCGGTTGTCTGGAAGAAATCACTATTAGTGATAAGACCGCCAATTGTACATTTGTTTAGTTTAAGTCTATGTTTATTTTATTTATAATATTTTCTGTGTGCAATAAAGAATATTCTATTCTATTCTATAATATTCTAGTATAACGTCCCATTCCTTGGCTAAGGGGAATTCAAAGGACTACCCACTCTAGGATACCACGCTTGTCCAAGCGGATTATCAGGTTATACATACCAATTTTGCTCCTGATACTTTCTTTCACCACCTGTATATGATAAATTTAATATGCTATTATATTTATATTAAGCAAAAAACTGCCTAAGTGGAGCATACTGTAGTAAGATTCGAATCCGGTACCTCTAGCTTCATCTTCGAGTGTCCACCGAGCTGCCAGGTACACGACGTGGTATGTTATGCATATGTACTAATAATAATAAAGTTAACTATATAGATGAAATCAAAATTATATTTATCATGTTTATCCGTGCAGGTGCGGAGAAAGAATACTTACCTTTGCGGTCAAGATCGGCCTGTCGTAAAAGGCGACAAAACAACCCACCCTAGCTACGTGGCAGGGCCCCAAGCCTGGATGACGACCACCTTTGGTCTTAAGTATGTCGCGATAATAACCTTGTGTTGTGTTCCGGCATTAGTGACCCAAGTTCCTGTACCCTTATAGGACAACAGCGTGTTCCCGATGCCACTGGCGTTGCAAACACCCATTGGCGACGGTAACTGCTAAATTCTAAGCGGGCCGTCAGCCTGTCTGCTGGCCTACAGCAATAAAAAAATTATAGATTTTAAAAGCGTGGTGACTGACAATTTTTTCTATGGGGTTCATTTATTAAGCAATAACAGAAAGTAAAGAAAATCCGAAAACATCTTACCGGGGCAATAATAGACAATGGATCTGTGATTCTCCCTATCTAAGATGTACCGGAAATAAGCATATGCGACTGTCATTGCACAACATTTAACACAATATCACTAATTTTGCAAAAATAAATATTTTTTATTGCTCGTCTCCCAAACACCAGCCGCACACCTAAACAGATATGAAATCATGCATAAGTACGTAATACAATAAAAAAATTACAATTAATGTTAATTTAAATTAATTAAGAATTGAGTAAAGGCCACTTCTAGGTTTTTTCAGTAATATAGAATCTTGGCTGCGACCTACATCATTTTGTCGTTCAGTTTAGCTTAAGGCGACGAGCCCGACCTATAGAGCGATGCGTTAATGAAATAATGCAGTAGGTAAACCGTCTGTATTTGAAACATTAATATGATAAGACAAAGTACTTATAAAATAAATAAAAAATAGATTTAAAATATATATTTATCGCCAACTTTTTCATGAATAAAAATCATTATTGTTATGGGACAAAAATTAAAATACCTTCAAAGCAATAATATTGAAGATTGATTTTTGTGTTATTCACCCAGAGATTAGTTTATCAAAAAAATGTATTGTTAAACTTCTTAATCAAATAGATTTAAAAGATAATTCATCGTCATGAACTGCAATGTCGGTAATTTTGATAGACAATAGTTTGACATCCCTAATGCTATTAAATGTGACGTCATTGATTTGCATTTTACTTTTTTACGAGATTTTTCGTTTTATTAATTTTGAATATGACTATATTCCTTTGTGGTTTTGTTCCGAATGTGCTCTTTATTAATTAAAGTTGGTTTAGTAACTATTGTACAAGCCTCACGCTTTACGGTAAAATTTTTCAGACAAAATTGTTTTATTATTAATTTGGGAAGATTTTTCGGCTTGTGGCGCAAATGTAACACAACATAGAATACGCTAATCCAAATAAGCTCAAATGGTTGTTGAGATGATTCATATATGGGCCAAGATAAGATTTGAGTCCACGTCTTATCGCCTGTCGTCAGATGGCACTAGATCACAAATTCTTTAGATTTGTACCTAAATATTAAAAAACTGCCTAATGAATGTTATTATATTTAGAATTCAATATTTATAAAATTGGCACAACAATAATGCTTACCAAAAATATATATAATAGTTTTTATTTACATCACTAAAATTTTATACAGAAAAAAAAGAGATTATTTTTACAAAATGGTTAAATATATTATCTTATCTGTACCTGTTCAAAATGTATTAGAAGTTGGTAATTATTTTTAATAATATAGATGTTAAACTGTCTAAAAAAATTTAGTTTGTATTTTTTTAACTTTTATATAAATTTGAAATGTTTAATTATTTATGAGCACTTCACTGTCACATTTACAACTAAACTGTTTAGAATGTGCTTTATTTGCTCACTGTTCTATAATTAGCGGGTAACGTCAGGTGCTGTGCTAAGTGGTCTAAGATGGGTGTGACATGCGACAAATATTATCATTTTATATTATTCCATGTTCCTTTTAGATGAGTCACCGTATTTAGCACGTTTTTAATTTCTACCTGCAAATATTCATAGTAACAAGTATGTATATGTAAGAATATATAATTTAAAGAGGTAAGAAGTATACTATCAGAGACCAAAAACTTCTAAAGGGATGAAAAGTAATTTAAAAGTTAGAAAGCCATTACAATTCATTCTCCAGAAGCACATACCGATTCTAAAACCATAACTACTCAACATCACGCGCAAACCTGTTATTTTATATTAAACAAGCTAATAACAGTAATAACTTCCGTTGTATTATATATACATTAGTGGTTTCAATTAAATCAATCGTTAAGTAAAGAGGCGATGCAGCCACAACACCTTTAACGATTAATGGTAGGCTCTGTTATGCGTATCGCCTCCCTTTCCCGCCCAGCGTAAGTTAGCTTGAAGAGCCGGGGAGACGAGACAAATGTACTAGCAAGTATCCCGATTCTGACCTACAACGTAAAGTACCTAGCTCAGTCGGGGGAAATATAAGGTCCCCATCCTGTCCATCCCACTCCCAATTTGAGGCTCGTAAGCCGAGAACGTTGCAAAGCAATAAACAAAAGATGATCCTGTGACTCTCTAGGGTTTGCAAGTTAGTGACCAAAACTTTACTCGGTTGTCGAAGCCGTTCTAGAACAAATTTGATGAGTTTAACATAACCTTGTCGGTTTCCCTGCAGTTCCGAAATGCTAAGTACCGATAAGGCACTTTCTTCCAGATGAAAAAAAAAATTATATTAACAATGGCTACCAAGTCATGTTGTGTATATGAAATGAACTTTACTACTTATGTATCGTCTTCTTTCAAGGCCACATTGGGAATAATATCCTGGTTGTAGGCATTGCTTCAACTATGATAATTATTCTCAAAATAATGGGTGCATCCAAATTAATAAAATTGGAGACGACGCGACGTATTGGCCAAATTATAATACATACATATAATCACGCCTCTTTCCCGTAGGGGTAGGCAGAGACCACTTCTTTCCACTTGCTACGATCCTTACATACTTGTTTCGCTTCGTCCACTTTCATTATTTCCTTCATACATGCCCTTCGGTTTAGGGTACTTTTGACCTGGCCTTTTTTCAAGACGTCCCTGATCTGGTCTCGAAACGTCCGCCTAGGTCTACCCATTCCATTCACACTCGCCTTGTACATTTTTTTCGTCAATCATTCTTCATTCATTATCCTTACTCCAGCATACCTTTCTCAATTTTTGTCACTACATCTTCTTTCAGACCACAACGTTTCCTCAACTCACTATTTCTTATCCTGTCACTCAGTTTGACTCCTATCATACTTCTTAACTTCTTTCTTCAAATTATAATAGAATGCACTATACCGTTGGAGGACGACTTCGAAAAGAACTAGCCGGTCATCGTAAAACATAGCGAAGGCCGTACTCCTGCCTTTATCCGCAATGACTACGACAGCCAGCCACTAAAGGGATTTTCCTATAGCGATCCTTCCGATTCATTCCACACATTCACATATTGATGACCTCCGTGGCGTAGCGGCTAACGCACTTCGGTACGCTCGCGGAGGGCACGGATTCGATTCCCGTTCCGCGTCTGTGTATTTATGTTTAATATTTATTTACAAAAGAAAAAAGAAAAAAAAAAAAAAAAATATATATATATATATATATATATATATATATATATATATATATATATATATATATATATATATATATATATATATATATATATATATGTATATATATATATATATATATATATATATAGTTTATTAGTTGTCTAGTATCCATAACACTCGCTCCCGGCCCTGGTTCTGTCCATGGTCGGGGGCGATCCTGGATGGACGGCCGTCGCCTCCTTCTGCGAGGCAGTCATGTCCGCAAAGGAGGCGGCGGAGCGGGAGCGGGAGTCGACCACCACACTCCACTCCCGCCAACGCAGGCTGCGTGCTGTTCCGCGGCCCCCCTCATCTCCTAGAGTTGTTAGGAGAGCGCCGGGGGGACGAAACCCTGACCCCCTGGCGCCAACACTTTAGAAGGGGCCCGCCTCAAGACAAAGGGCGGGCCGGCGCCGGCCCGGGCCACGAGATCGGCAGGCCATATATCCGTGGGCCCGGGCGTAGGCGATAGGAGAACAGCGGGGTTTTTTAGTGGGTAGTCGGATGGCCAATCATCTTTCCCGGAGTCCCACATATCCCTCGGTCCCCCCGGGCCGGGGGAACCCGTCAAGAGAGGTTTTTCCCCGAGACCAAAAAAAAAAAAAAAAAGTATCCATAACACAAGTGCTATGCTACTTATTTTGGGACAAGATGGCATTGCGTGAATTTTCCCAATATACAAGTATTATTAAAACCTGTCGTAGATGGGATTTTTCTTATCGCGATCATTCTACATTATTTAATACATCACGCATTCTTCGTGACATGAAGTTCCTGCTATGTTGTTAGAGGAGATTGATGTCAATGATAATCATATTAAACGGGTTAATAGATTTCTGAAGACCACGCAATGAAAGTGTATTATATACATTATACCGTAGATAATCAAAGACATTATAATTTTTAAATTAATAGCACACTTCATTGGCCTTGACGAATGTTAATAGCGTGGGGTTCACCATCATTGTGTGTGGTGTTGTGGCGTCGTGGTCATGGCGACGTACCACGAACGCCAACTAGTGGCTTTGACCTATGGATGGACATTCGGAAAGAAAATGGTTAATTAAATTAATGTACAGTTGTTCCCATGTCATCTTGAGTATTATGGAATAAAGTCGAGTCAGACTTGTGTCCGAAGTAGAGAACTTACTTGAGAGAGTCTCTGAATGCGGAAGATAAAAACTTGTCTAATTTAACCCCTACAAGACCTCCCACCAACGCCACAATTCCAAGGAATTTATCTTACCGTCTCAAAAAGTATTGGGATCCTTGGTGTCGATAACGTGAAAGGTTTGTAGTTTAGAGGTCAGCTGTAGGGCAAAGATAGGTGATAAGCCTTCAAAAATCTGGCTGTGCTACACCTGTTCAAGCAGTATTTCACCCCACGGCAATGGCTTGTGCTATATAAATAGGTAGGAGCGCGAAGTACGGCTCACTATTACGAGCTGGGGCACCAACCACTGATCCTACACTCACAGACGGTCTTAACACGCTTGGCCATCGGAAAGACTGCATCTCTGCGTATTCTATCATCTGTACAAATCTATAATACAATAAATGTCTTCAAACCTAATTTATACAGGATGTTCATTCTTCTGAAACTGAACCTTAAAAGGATGTCACAATTCGAATAGAATACAAAGAAAGTTGTCTACAACTGTACCCATCCAAATCGTGTACAATACTTTCATTAGAACTGTTTTCAAAGAAATATGTAAAATCACTATACTAATAGAAAAATCGTTATTAAGTGTGGCATTCATTTGGATGCCAACGCGTTTCCTGATTCCTAAATTATGATCTCAGTCTCAAGGCCTTTGGGTTCACCGTCATAAAACCTTTTTGCCAAAATAGTATAAATAGCAAACCTTTTTGTCAAATACAGATATATTATATATACCTTGTATCTGCGATTAATGATTATAATAATGACAGCCCATGATGTTCCACTGCTGGGATTCAACGGAGACTCAGATCTTACCTTGGAGGGAACGGGTAGTTTACACGCCACGTTTGTCCAAGACGGTGTGGCAGCACTTGTGTGGGACACAAGTAAACCCGTGGCAAGTTCCTCATGATTGACAGCCTTAAGCGGTGCATTCCATTGGAGAAATCAAACCAAAGAACCTGGTTGGTTTCCGGCCGAGTGGTAAGCATGCGACATCGCCCGATCGTCATGCAGTAGTGTAACACCGGGGTGGTATTAATAGGTTTAATAGTGACGTACGTCTCTTGTCGACTGTTGGGGTGTAACTTGGATACCACGTTTTTTTCTTTTTATTTATTTTGTTATAATTTGTATATTAGCGGAAAAATATGAAGAGGAATGTTTTATATTTGGCATGGATCCCGAGCCTGTATGTCAACCCACTGGACACCACAAATTTTATGACTAAGTAGGTGACGTCCTTTGACTAAACTAGTAACCATAGAAAATATACTGAACATTTCGTATATGGGCTCTAACGAAAAAAGCCTTAAAATAGACCATGCCACGTACGGTTATTAATATGAAGTTACTATTGGTAAAATTCAAACTTACAACCTACTATAACGAAACTCATCAAAATTGGTTTAGCAGTTTAGGTGTGTAAATGTAACAGATAGAGTTACTTTCACATCCGTGCAGGGGTGGCGAAAGAATACATGTAGTGACCTCTGCGGCCGAGGTCGGCCTGTCGTAAAAGGAGACACAACAACTCACCTTTGCTACGTGGTAGGGCCCCAAGCCCATCTGGATGGCGACCACCTTTGATCCTAAGTATGCCGCTATAGTAACTTTGTGCTGTGTTCTGACATTAGTGACCCAAATTCCTGTACCCTAGTGGGACAGCAGCTTGTTCGCGATGCTACTGGCGTTGCAAACACCCATAGGCGATGGTAACTGCTAAATTATAGGTGGACCGACAGCCTGTATGCTGTCCTACAGCAATAAAAAAATATAATATTAACCTGGCTATAACTATAGACATACATTTAGTGTTATTTAAAAACAAGCGTTGCACATTTTACAATTTGCTATTTTACTTTCCTAGGCGCAAGACTTTTATGAATTTAATTTTACTTGTATTATATATACGTAGTAATGTTGTTAAAGCAATATTCCTCTTATAATACGAACTCATTATTCCTTTAGAGATGAACTAATCATAAATTAGATATCGAAGCTATGAATGACTGTTGAGCTGATGTCATTACACTGGCATTGGCGCTGGTATGAAAGAAATTAAAACAATTGTTTGTTTAGTTTTGTCCATTATTTATGTGAGGTGTTTTAGGGGGGGGGGGGGGGGATCAAGCAAAATCTTTCCATATCTCACTTAGGGATGCTTAGCAAATATCACGTAATTTTGTTTCTAACAGAAAACGGTGTAAAATTGCGTGAGTTGAGAAACTCTTACGATATCTCACCAAAGGGGGAGGGGGGGCCAGAAATTTTTCAAAAATGCCTCAATGGATGCCCCCTTAGAGCGAAAAAAAATACGAAAAGAAGAAAAATATAAATGTGCACTCAATAGATCCTCTGCTCAGTTATTTAGATTTAAAATAAGGTGTTTTTCACATAGTATACTATCTCATTACATGTCTTCACATACGAGTATGCTTAACACAAATAGCAGGGCAATATAATATTACGCGCGTTTTTTCGATCTAATTCAGGTATCCGAAGTGTCAACTCTCACGTAATCTCGAAACCATTGTCCCCAACCTCGGCTTATTTGCATAGATACGTTTCCCTGACCTTGTTTCCTGTGCGACAAGAAAGTAGAAGCTATCTTCTATTATATAATAAATAAATATATAAGGATAATTCACATAGTGCCATGTAGTTGATCATAAACAACTGATATACTACTTATATTTAGTAATTTTTTTTTATTGCTGTAGGACAGCAGACAGGCTGACGGCCCACTTAGAATTTAGCAGTTACCGTCGTCTATGGGTGTTTGCAAGGCCAGTAGCATCGCAAACACGCTGCTGTCCCATAACCGAACAGGAACTTGGGTCACTAATGCCGGAACACAACACAAAGTTATTATGGCGGCATACTTAGTTAGGGAGGGCTGTTATGTCGCCTTTCATGACAGGCCGAGGTTAGTATTCTTTCTCCGACCCTGCACGGATAAAGGATGTTATTCATAAACAGCTAAACTCAGCTCCACTCAGGAATCGAGGCAGGGACCGCAAAAGACGTGGATGCATGGAGGCATCGCAGGAGTGACTTGATTATTGCTTTACAACGAATGTTCACGATTCCCTAGGGCAGTTATCGGCAACCAAAACAGCCAAATGTAGATAATACACAATTGAAATTTATTCACAGTGCCATTTCTTTAACATATGCTATGAGACATTATTACGGAAATAATAATATACCGTGCCTAAACACTTCGCGGAAGAGCCGCAGCCGAGGAGTCAAAGAGCCCTAAAGAGTCTCGCTAGCCGTGGGTTGCCGACCACTGCCCTAGGATAAGGTTTTTTAGATAGGAATTTAAGCCCTTGAAATAAATTAAAGCCTTTACATAAAGGGAGGCAACGAACTCAACCAAACCTTTCCAATGTTAATTTTCATGTCGTTCTTATCTAAGATAAGAAATGGCGGCTAATACACGACCCAGAGCCGGCAAACTTGACATTACTAGCTTTAATAGTTATACTATTTCCATGGAATTGCGGCCGGAATATATTTTACATAAAAATTAATTGAGAATTTAGTTAGTAGAATTCGTTTACCCAATCCGTAACTCTAATTATCTTTATATGTAACACTAATTGGAGTTATGGAATTATTATTTTTAAAATAAAAAAATATATGTTATTCATTATTATTCTGTCTGTCTGTTATGTTTGCACGCCGGTTTTGATGACTTTCGGTATACATAGATTAGATCATAGAATACTTGTTTGTCGTGAAAATGTTTTTTTTTTTATTTAGAAAGAAAAGAAAGAAAGAAATACTTTATTTGAAGAAATAGCGACGCACTTACATTGCTTACATATTTATAAATAGTATTACGAATTTGTAAATTTGTACGCCGCATTTTCAGTAAACAAGCTTTGCACTCAGCTTGTTGCTGTGTCGGAGTTATATCCGACACAACGCCGATTTTCAGTGCAAACCTTTCCCTTATTCTATATCAAAAACGACCCGAATAAATTTATTAACTAAAATTATAACTATATAATTAATAAAATATAATAAGATACATAAGTAAATAATAAATATTTCATAAACTTTATACTTTTAATACATATAAACTACTAATACTTGTCTAATAAAGCTATTGTCACATCCTTGTGTCGATTTATTTCCGCACTTTGAACATGAATCATATCATATGATCGAATATAGTCCAATACCTATATCGATTACCGCTGATTTGCCAATTGCCATGGACCCATGGTCTTTATGCCACGTCACTGACATGGGGCAACTTATAACCTATAACCTATAATTGTTGAGTGATGTTTGTTTTAATGAAAAATATTGTAAATTATGAAGTTTTTATTTACACAACATTGAAATACAAATACTTTATACTAATACAATAAATTTAAAAATTTAAAAATAACTAGGCTAGCATAAAAAGTAAAGAAAAACAGTTTAAATATAAAATAGATTCTCATCAAGGCTGCTGCCCTTAGGGAGAGTGCCTAAAATGCTGGCGACATTGCCCCGCTGTAAAGCCAGGCTTAACCGCTGGCCAAAATAAGCTCCAGCCCTCTGGTCACCTGTGCGTTCTACGAGGCGGGATAATATATAGGTACAATTGAAAAGCTTTTTCATATCATCTCCCCATGGGCCTAACGTTTCAAACGCCAGCGGCAAAAATATGTAGTCACGTTATTATTGTTTTCATATTCTATTTTCCTCATATTTTAAAGATTAAATAATTATACTGTGAACAAAACTAACTCGTACTAAAAGTAAGTGATCAAGTTTAAAAAAAATTATATATTTCATGCGAATTGTGAAAATAAATTACAGTTTATATGATAGAACAAAGTTTGCCGGGTCAGCTAGTTGATAATAACTTCAATTATCATCATCATCATCTTGGCGTTGAATCCCGGTTGCAACTCAAACTATCGCTTCGGCGCCCGCGGTCCGCTTTCCGACTTTTTCTTCTCCGCTTCACACGATCTTCGACATCACTGGTGGTCAGTCCATTGACATACATATCAACCCCTACCATGTCAAGCCAGCACTTTTTGAGTCTACCCCTCATGCCGGGGCCCGGCGGTGGCGGCATGGCCAGATATTTTTTCCCCACCACAAGTAGCCGGTTGCCGTAAAACGTGGCAATACCAGTGAAGGTGAAACTTCTGCAATTTATCTTCATCACTCGCAGTGCCTGCTTGTGTCACTCCGGCACCGGCCACGCTTCACATCCGTATAAAAGGACAGGCCTAATGATGGTCTTATAGACCTCTCTTCAAGTCACCCATCTCACACTATTTAGCCCACGCGGCAGCAATGCGTGCCATAACGTGATATATAGATCCCAGGTATTTCACCTGTTCCGTGCGCTTGACCGTATCGAGGCCTATGCGCACGAATGTGGGATCTGTGGAGTTGCAGGCCAATTACTAGTAACTTTACCACGCTAGTCTGGTACTTTTTAGTTTTTCAATCACTGGCGCTACTTTAACGCTTCGTCTCATATCTTAAATTCATTTCTAAATTAACATAATAAACTTATTTATCTATCAGAAAAAATTTGTGGATGCAAAAATTACCAAAATTAGCCTAACCTTGATCTATTAAATCGAAAAAAGTAAATATGTGTAGACAGATATTTATATGACAAGGGCACTACCAAAAATCACTGTGCCATAACCCAAATATCGAATTTTGAAATCGGATCCCATTCCCATAGAATCAAATAACTTATTGCGTCACCTCAACTTCTAACTTACTGAGTTTATTGTTCCGTACTGTATCATAATTAAAGCATTTAAACGTCGCTATATTTTTGTATGTCTAATTTAAGCATTACTATTTTTACTGCAAAGGGGGGCAGGACGTGTTCCTGACATAATGAATTCAGAGGTTTATTTTTTATTGCTGTAGGACATCAGACAGGCTGACGGCCTACTTAGAATTTAGCAATTACCGTCGCCTATGGGTGTTTGCAACGCCAATGGCACTGCGAACATGCTGCTGTCCCATAAAGGTACAGGAACTTGAGTCACTAATGCCGGAACACAAGGCTATTATGGCGGCATATTTAAGACCAAAGATGATCGCCATCCAGACGGGCTTGGGGCCCTACCACGTAGCTAGGCTGACCCCGGCCGCAGAGATCAGTATTCTAGATAAGACGGTTTGTGTTGTTATTATAGAGACGTTGACAGCTCACTTAACCATCGCCTAAATATACTGGCTTAAGAGAACTAGAAACCTGAATCACTTAGGTATGTCGGAACACAATAAATGGTTATCATGGCGACATACTTAGAAATCAGATGTGGTTGCCATCCGGATGGACTTAGGGCTTTACCATCTAGCCAGGATTGTTTTGTCGCCTCTTACAACAGACCGACCCCGGGCGCAGGATTTAGTTTTTTTTTATTGCGTAGGACAGCAGACAGGCTGACAGCCCGCTTAGAATTTAGCAGTTACCGTCGCCTATAGGTGTTTACAACGCCAGTGGCATCGCGAACACGCTGCTGTCCCATAAGGGTACAGGAACTTGGGTCACTAATGCCGGAACACAACACAAGGTTATTATGGCGGCATACTTAAGACCAAAGGTGGTCCCCATCCAGACGGGCTTGAGTCCCTACCACGTAGCTAGGGTGGGTTGTTTTGTTGCCTTTTACGACAGGCCGACCCCGGCCACAGAGATTAGAATTCTTTCTCCGCCCCTGCACGGATAGATTAGTATTCCTTTTTTATCCCTGCACGTAGAAAATGGGTAAACAGAAAGCCTATTTGTAACTTATTCAATAGTATGCCTAAAATTACAAATTATTAGTGTACCAAAAATAACAACTTTTTAACATTTCCGTCTTATCCAAACTTTATAGCCGCGTTGTTAAAAAAGCAATGAACTCTTAGGAAAAAAATTCAGTTAAGCTATTAACCCCGGGGGTGAAAGCCCCGACGGTGGTTCTAGTTAGTCGTCGTGGCAACCAGTTAAAATACTCTAGTTATTCCTATATAATATGTATAGGTTATTGTGGTAATAATTATATACGGCGAAATAAGTTATGAGTAACAATAAAAACTAAAAGATTTTTTTTAATAACATTTTAAGTACGTGGCAGTCAAATGGTCATAAGTTCAATTCCTACTACACATTTCTTGGGTAGTTTTTCACGATAGGCAGTTTTTAAAGGAAAACTTTGCAAGGAAACTCGCACACCTTTATCTGAATCACCTATTTCGGTACCGGTGTAGTGCAATTCGCCAATCCGATAATATGTAAGTTGGACCCAGAAGCGGTATATCGTGGGCTCTTATTATGTATATCATTAAATATTTTACACACACAGAAATATTCCAAACCACCCTGTCTCAAGACGAGAATCGAACTTGTGAGCCAATGAATCTTTGGCGTTAAATCCGATACGCTATAAATCGTCAACAATCACTAATAAATTTTGTTACTTTACATTCAGCAAGGGAAAGGTACCTGTACGATGCCGGTCATCGACCGAAATTGCACCGTACAGGAAGGAAAATTACACCCCTTCCCGGTTCGGTTCAGGTCGTTGAGGAACTGTTGCAAATATCACGCACTGAACACACAATTTTAAGACACGGCCAATGAGAGTTTGGATTAACTTTGGATTAAATCAGGGAGGTCGAACGTCGACCGTCCCGCCCGTTTAGAAGCTTGCGCGTTACAACGTGTTATTTCCGTTCCACCCTCGCTTCCACCATTTACCTCACCGAGAGTGAAGATAGGTAACAAAAATCAGGAGGCGGGATTTCAAATACTCTGTATCTAAGGATCGAATAGGACCATTTGATTTCTTTTTTCTTAAAAAATAGGAATTTAGGAACATCTTTTCCATGAATTTTAATTTACCTTCTCGATCAAGATAATAAAATTTCATAGAGAGACAAAACAACACAAAGTGTTTGACTGGACACAGATAACCCTAGCTCCAAAATGCAAGCCTTAGAAGCAACTGACATCGACCATTTTGACGATAAATTGCCCTTCTATAAGTTAGAATTAGTGATAACACTATTCGACAATGTAAATACATTTATTTTATTAGGAAACAAACAATCAATTTAAAGTTTCAAAAAAAAGTTTTCACTAATAAGTAGTAAATTAAAAAAAATATAAGTTTATGTTCCATAGAGTCCCTGATATTTCTTCTACTTTTTTCTACAACTTAGTACTGATTCGATCTATTAATTCCATATTCAAAGAGTTTCTTATCTTAATAAAATCAGGTCTATAACATGAACAAATTATATAAGGAACTACATGATCGAAAGGGTTATTAGCCCCAAGACTATGCGATTAGTAATTACATTCCAATTAATTATGATCTCTATCGAAGGTTCACGACGTCTAATCTAAGGGTTAAAGGAGTGTAGGCTGTTGATCCTTACACGCGAACACCATAGAAGAGACTCTGAATATCGAAAGTGCAGAAATTAAGGATCATACTATGCGTACCCGGTTTAAGCTCAAATAGAAATCGCTAAAAAAACAGCGGAACAGGGCGTGGTTGATCACGTTTATCCAAGAATTGGTAGGTTATATATATACACTAGTTATCTAGGTTTCCAGGTTTCATTGCGATGTTTTTCATCATTGTCAGTTAATTGCCTATTGTGGACCTCGCTCGACATATTGGCGATTGAATACGTGACAGCTCTGGGTTGTGTTGGGTCTAATAGCACATCGCTACAACTTGCTACAAAATATTGCCTTAGATCATCTAATTTCAGATAGCGCTGAAATTGTGGAGCTCTTATTAAGTCTTAATGAGAAAGCTGCACGCTATGCGATTTGAAGATATATTTAGTGTAAAACTAAACAATCGATTACTATCATAGAATTTGAGTTAACTAAACTGACCCCTAACTATTAAATAAATTATTAACAGAATAACGAAAAATTAATAAATAAAAAGAAAAGTAACAATAAAAATATAGAAGTACTTTTTTATGTAACTTGTATTATTATTTTACTAATTAAGATTCAAACCCTCTACCTTTTCTGTCAGTAGCTACATGTCTATCTACTATACCACCACTAGCGCCACCAGCGAGCAAGGGTATAAAACGAAAAACATATACACGAGCTTTACTTCTTTACATTACCGTCTTTTGTGGAAGAACCGACTAATATTAAAGCACAGAAAATTTTTCCCGCACTCAGTGGTCTCATTTCGCACCAAACGCACGTGTCCTGACATTTGATTTTAAAACGGTTTATGGTGTTTGGATACAAGGACTTTTGAGATAAATAGTGTTATTAAAACAGCATAATGGAAGGGTGCGGCATGAATTGTATAAAATACCTCCTTGTTGTTTTTAACGGAATATTTTTGGTAAGTTTTATTTCTTATTAAAATTATATTAAAATAAATTTTATTGGAATACTTTTTAAATTTTAAATAAATGTATATAAGGATACACAGTTCGTATTTAATTTCATATAGAGACGTATTTATTTTACAAAAATATATGTTATTATGATGCTAAGTGAAATGTTAATTTAATTTTAGTTTTATCATTAAAAGTTCCTTTATTGATATTAAGTGTGTATATATGTTTACTTTCTAGCCGTTTACATTCAACAAACATGATAATCGTCATTGGAAAACTTTACAATTATTTCGAAGTCTGATGACTATAAAATTTATTTTTAATGATGATCAAACCTTAATATTCAATTTTAGAACTTTATAAATTACAAATTATTTTTATATTTTTGTTATTGTAAATGATACACGCTATAAATTTGAAATAGACGTAAACGTATTTCTGGTAGAGTTATTTTATGATACGTTTGTATTGTCGCGATGAGATGCGAGATGGAAATTGTTTTGTAAACTGTTATCTGGGCCATCTTTAATTCAGCTTCAAGGGCGAAGTTTATGTATTCGGAATTAGCGCTTGCAATAATCCTTTTTTTAAATTATAATTTGGAGTACAGATGAGAAATTTAGATAGAAAAGTTATGCGTTACAAGATATAGGTATATATTTATATTTGTCGTAATTTTATTTTCTCGCAAGCTTTAAAACATTTATTATTATAATATCAAGAGCACAATTAACTAATATAATGATGGGTAATAAGTGTAGAAGTAATCGATAAGTAATGAGAGATTGTTCCAATTCAAACAGCAACGGTCTAGTAAGTTTTTCAACACATTAACATCAGAAGCTTCACAACAGAACCCAAGGGACACTAAGCGCCATTTTCTATCGATGATCTTCCGTAGTCCTTTATAAGCGAAAATCTACGAGGTTTATAGGAAGATAAAACTTAAGGGTCAGAGAAGTATCGCATCACAGCGACCTGTGATGATTAATTAGGCCAAAAAGATTTTTTTAATATTTAAATATACTGGGACAATTCATACAGTGCCCTCTAGTCTCAAAGTATTGTAAATAAATACATAATTATACATAAAACCCCAGACGCGAGACGGGAATCGAACCCGTGGCCTCCGCAAGCGCACCGAAGTGCGTTAGACATTACGCCGCAGAGGTTATCGGTTTGTTGCTTACTAAGATTGGTTAAATACATCTCATTATTGAAAGCATACATAAGCGTTATGAATATAAGAACCTGTAATGTCGCACGGCGGGGCTCGGGCATCCTCCTGAAGGGAACAGACGGTATACCACACTTGTCCAAAATGGATTGGCAGATCACGATATTATTGGTCTCCTTCACCGTCGGTAGATAAATATCATTTAATTATATGCAAATTACGCGAGAAAAGACTGCCTAAGCCTTCACGGAGTTCGAACTCTCAAGTCCTCTAGGTATATGATTTTCACTATGAATTTATTTACTGATATGAAAGTAATTAATAAAATAGGAAGACAAAAAATAACATACCCATAAATGGAAACACTATTATCCTAAGTAACTATATGCACGTAATAACAATTAAACACTTGAACGAAAATCTTTTAACAGTTTACAGCGCCGATTAAATGCAAACACTATGAAGTTTCAGGGTGTAGTGCGGAAATTTTGTACTCGGTTTGTTTGATGAATTGCCGGGGAAATTTGACCATAAACTATATGAATAATTACTTATAATGAATAATTATTTGACTATTCATATGATTATTTGTTGTAAAAAGTTGTAAAATTAGTAATCTAATATATAAAATTCTCGTGTCACAGTTTTCGTTGCCATACTCCTCCGAAACGGCTTGACCGATTTTGATGAAATTTTTTGTGCTTATCCGGTATCTATGAGAATCGGCCAACATCTATTTTTCATCCCCCTAAATGATAAGGGTGACCCACCCCCAAAATTTTTTTTTAAATTTTTTGACATTTTATTATTTATATGGCAGAACAACGTTTGCCGGGTCAGCTAGTATAATTATAATGCTGTCTTTTTCATCAAGTTCACAAGTTTTTCTTCGTTTACGTCTATATTACCTAGTCAGGTCATAAATTCTGTCACATGTTTAATGTAAAATAATTGTAACAAGTTTATTCATTATGTAACCATTCATATACCAAAATGAACTTAACAAAACATAGATTCTTATGACATTAAAGTTTATTCAAAATGACCTCCGTGATTTTGAATACAGGCCTTCAATCTGCGCGGCCAGTCGTATATCGCAGCACGAACGAGGTCCATGTCAATATCGGCGGCTGCCTTAATCAAGGATGTCTTGAGTGACTCCAAATTGGGATGAGGCTTTGAGCACGCCTTTTCCTCCAAGTGTTGCCATATCTTGTAATCTAACGGATTCAAATCTGGACTGGAGGAGGGCCAGTCTTCGTGCCGGTTGAAGTCGATTTCACGCGCCGCCAGCCAGTCTTGTGTGCTCTTCGCTCTATGAGCTGGCGCCGAATCTTGTTGGAATACCCAGTGCCTGTTATTGAACATGGTATGAGAAACAGGTTCCACAAGGTTCGTCAGGACTGTATTTTGATACACAACAGCATTCGTTTTTACACCTTTCTCACAAAAATGTACCTCTGTTAAGCCCCAATAAGAAACTCCCAACCATACCATGAGCGAGGATGGAAAATGACCTCGTTGGACACGCGGAATACGGTTGCTCGCTTCTTCACTACTGTGTGCGTACACCTTATCATTTTGTTTGTTGTAGCTCTCTTCTACGGTAAACATTTTTTCATCCGAAAAAAGAATTTCCCGATATTTTTTTCCCGCGTACCGCTTCAACAAAGCGCGGCATCTCTTCAGTCTCAGGTCCATTAGACGAGCATTCAAACGATGTCCTGTTTTTCTTCGATATGCCCGAAGCCCTAGTCTTCATTTAACACCCTTTTTACCGTGGTTCTGCTTAACCCCATCTGAAGGGCCAACAGTTTCTGCTTACGTTTGGGATTTCTTTGAATTCGTGCCTTCACAGCTTTTATCACTGCTGGAGTCCTAACAGACCGAGGGCGACCACTTCTTGACCTGTCATCTACACTAGAGTCTTCATTGTATCGTTTGATGGTACGATAAACGAATCTTTTGGTTATATTCAAATTTTTCAGTATGTTAAAAATTTGAATTGGCGCGTAACTGTAACGATGCAACGCAATAACTGCAACACGGTCTTCTTTAAGCGTCCACTCCATATTTAAAAATGAGTAAAATTCTAAAAGTTATACATTTTTATTTTCATGAACAATTCGAAATTCGAATTCAATAAACTTTTTTGTGGCCAGCATTCTAAAAGAAAAGTTTTTACTGTGTGACAATACTTATGACCTGACTAGGTATATTGTATATCGTATATTTGTTGCATTCGAAGCTTAAATCTGGAACGGAGCAATATTTTTTAGCATTTAGCAATTTTCGCACCTTTTAATGAAGGAACTGTGCCACTTTCTACCCGTGGAAAGAGACAACAGAACAAAATTAATTAGTTTAAACAGATTTACTACTTTACAGATGACTTGAGCTGAGATTACATTTTACTATAACCTTTTTACGTTTCCCTTAAACAATAAAATGTTTGATAATAAATAAAAATGTGAATATTACTTACCCCATGCACATAAATTCAGATTTTTAAGTCCGTCAAGATTTGAGTCCGTCAATAATTTAACGTATAAAATACACGACCTTAAATTGTGTAATTGTGAAAGTCAGATCACTTTAAAATGAATTACTGTTAAAGTTAATAATGGTATTTATTCAACTTTGAGAATTTATTAGGAGTTTTTGCGTTTTATTAAATATGAGAATTCAACGAAAGTGTACTGCACAACGGCTCAGCCGGACTAACTCGTCAGTTATTGTTATCTGTGTAAATATTTATTTAAATCATTACAACGTGATAATACGCGTCGAAAATTGTTTTATTACACATAACACATTACACTAGGACATACTTGGAGAAAACAGAAAATATTTTTCAAATACCTTCGAAAAAGTATTTATTAAATCCAGATATCTCCAGGTTGTATGAAACAAGCTATTTTATACTGGCTACAAAACAGTATAGCCAACCCATTTTGTTCACGGTATTAACGTGATGCCCAATAGAATACACCTGATAGCTTGCTAGCAAAAGAATCGCCTCATTAAGTTTACCTTTCAGGGATGTCAACTGACAGTCGCTCCTGTAAATTGGAAAATGTTGGTGGTATTTTTTTAATTAGGTAGCTCTAAGTAAGTATCTACTGTTCTTCAACAATAAAACAACACCAAGGGACACGAAATATTTCATTCTGTTTTTCTTGCTATAACCCATGCATACCAAACGCTTTCACGGGGTCCACTGTTGATTCCGGGCCACCGTGTTAGCCAAACCAGTTGTCGTCGGTAGCCTTGCGGACATACCTCCGACTCCTCGGTCGGGACTACACGGAAAATAGTTTTTCCTTGGAAAAGGGGATCACAGTTGCGACTGCTGTATCATACACCTTCTCTTTTTCTCAACACTCCTTTGCCTTATGCAAATATTATATTAAATAGATATTACTAAATATGGTTTCAACAGGACTGCCAATGTTTCCAATCTTTAGAGTGCAGAAGATTGTGTAATTTATTTTTTCATACTTAATACTTTAGTACCTTGTACTAAGCCAGCTACTTACGTGGGGAACACATGTCAAACCATGCCACCTGCACAAAGCCCCAGCCGAAGGGGTAGACCCAAAAAATGCTGGCCTGATGTCGTAAAGGGTGATATTTGCCAATGGACTGACTACCAAGGATACCGAAGACCGTGTGAAGTAGAGAAGAAAAGTTTTTATGCGGACTACCGGTATTTAACGCTAGAATAATGAGTAAACCAAACACAATAGTTAAACGTGCATTTATGGCTCATAGTGACGTCATTTTCCTATTAAAGTAGGAACTTATTGGTCAATAAGTTATGTAGTAAAATCGGTAGCGGTCTTGCAATCCGTGACTCAGTTTCGTACTTAAGGCGTATAATTTATAATGTCAATGATATTTAAATAATAGTAATAATAATAATAATAATATTTTGTGACAATTCACACAGCGTCATCTAGTCCCAAACTAAGTAGCACTTGTGTTATGGGCCCTAGACAACTGATATACTACTTATATACTTTTTTTTTTGTAAATAAATACATATTATACATAACCACCCAGACGCGAGACGGGAATCGAACCCATGACCTCCGCAAGCGTACCGAAGTGTGTTATCCGTTACGCCACCGAGGTCGTCAATCATAATTTAATAAATAATTTAATCAATACTTAGCGAGCCAGATTACAAGTTTTCCATTCGGTACCCACACCCTGCCCAATATTAATAATAATATAATAATAATGTAACTGGGTGGTGAGCAAAGATTCAAAACACGAAGTTCTTGAGTACAAAATGTATTGCAACAATATACAGAATAAATACAAACCTAATATAAACTAGACTGTGACAATCTCCTGACACGGGCGCGGGGCGCCTAAGTTAAAAATACCGTCCCACCAGCACGGGTGGAAACGGTCGTACGGCGGAGCCGTTAGCCGTGAAGTCCTAAGAGTTTTCAAAATGCCTGTCCCAACGTAGGTGGAAGCAGGATCTTTGCCACTTTAGAGCCCTAAGTAGGCGAGCTTGACGGACGTCGCAAGTACGGGAGTTTACACGGCGATCTAGTCGTCGCCTAACGCCATCTAGTGCCGGCGTGAGTAAACACCGTGTTACAATAATCATTAAATAACTTTATTGATCACTGCTTAACAAATAACAATTTAAACTAAATATATGGCGAGCAACAGGAGGTCTTATCGCTAAAGCAATTTCTTCCAGGCTACCCCAGCTTTTGTAAATTAAAAATTATATGAATATTTAATTTAAAAAATCTATACAAATAAATAAAATTGGAGGGTCTGTTTGTAATATTAAAATAACAGCTTTTTACTAAATGCATTTGGACGTATACACGGTACATATACCAAAACAACATTTTTTACAATTTTTCTCTGTCTGTCTGTTTGTTCCGGCTAATCTCTGAAACGGCTGGACCGATTTTGACGGGACTTTCACTGGCAGATAGCTGATGTAACAAGGAGTAACTTAGGCTACTTTAATTTTAGAAAAAAAAATAGGTTTGGCTAAGAATGATCAGTTTCGGAAAATAAATACCAATTTAACTTGACCTCCGATTTATATCATCAACCATATGAAATAGGGTTCAGCTTAGGCTGGACATTGTACATTGTTATTCCATTTAAGTGGAACTCAGATTCATATCATCAATCATATGAAATAGAGTTTAGCTTAGGCTGGTTTTGTAGGTTCGAACGCACGTATTCCGGAGGCATATGGCGTAACAGTTGCATTCGATAACACTGATTGTTTGCATATTTCATTTATTTATATTGGGTTTATAGGGTTTGTAATTTAAAATAAACTAAAAGATATATGCAAAAAATGCTGCCCAAAGTCACTATTCCACGCGGACGGAGTCGCGGGCACAGCTAGTAATTAAATATAATTTTAATTTTGCTGAGGAACAGCAAACAGGCTGACGGCCCATTTAACAGTAAGAAATTACCGTCACGCTAACTAACTCCTCTCAATCTACTCTACTCACTCTAACGCCTATTCAACTTCCTAGAAGACAGCTTCTAGGTGCAGTAGAGCAGTCTCCGTAGATTTACTTCTTCAGTAGGCGTGTTGGGTTTCGTGAATAGGCTTAAAGACTGTGAATTCCTCTCTAATGTGTCGGTCTAGAATTGTCTCTAGCGTCTTCGTTCGTTTTAGCACAAATAAATAAATATTGTGTAACAATCTACACAACGCCATCAGTCCCAAAGTAAGCAGTAAAGCAGTTGTATTTAACATATATTCTTTTCTTGTAAATAAATACATTTTGTATATAAGCACCCACACTCGGGGCGAGAATTTGACCTGAGACCCCACGCCGCAGGTTTAGAAATTGCCCAATGGCTAAAATTGAGATGACAGTCGTCCCTATAAAAGCTACATCAGTTTCCCATATTTTCTTAGACAAAGAATGTCTAAGAAAAAGAAGTCTCATGAAAGGATATAGACGCATAAAGATCTAAGATCAAAGTTAATGTTTTATATGCAGCCGGAATCATCATTGAAGATAAAAAAATAGTCACAAACAACATACGAATATAAAATCAAATGCACAATGGGCGATCTTATTGCCAAAAACGATCTCTTCCAAACAGCTTATGTCTACATTAATTACTTAATAAACATAATCTGGGGTAAACACATATACAATAAATTTTATGACTTCTAAATAATTGAATATGTTATTTTGCATGTCTATATCTTATATATTACAGATAAAATCTATATATATCTAGGGATAACATTATGTAACTGAAATTTTGTAGTCTCTTCAAGTACACAACATTTTACAAAAACATAAGGAATCAATTCTCAAAGAAAAAAAATAACATCTACTATGTATTAGGGATAATCAATCTGTCAAGTAACATACATAAATTAGGCCCTGATTGGAGTATTGCGTGACCAGAAAGAATTCTGTAAACAACTATTTTACAGGTGATAGATAGAACGAACACTCATGTTCTAATGGAGGATAGGAACTTGTGGGTTCCGGTAAAAATAATAATGACCTAACTGTTTATTTTCTTTTTATTTTATAGTACAACGGAGTATAAATCGTTTAATCTCGTTTTTACGGCTTTAGATATTTATATTAATCTCACTGGAAAATAACTTATAAGTTGGTACTTATAAGTTATTTTCTTGGTGGTCCAAATAAATTAAACTGCAAGCAACTTCTTGTTATTGTCTCAATGTCTTTTTTTTATTTATTGCGTAGGACAGCAGACAGGCTGACAGCCTGCTTAGAATTTAGCAGTTAGCGTCGCCTATAGGTGTTTGCAACGCCAGTGGCATCGCGAACACGCTGCTGTCCCTTATGGGTACAGGAACTTGGGTCACTAATGCTGGAACACAACACAAGGTTATTATGGCGGCATACTTAAGACCAAAGGTGGTCGCCATCCAGACGGACTTGAGGCCCTACCACGTAGCTAGGGTGGGTTGTTTTGTCGCCTTTTACAACAGGCCGACCCCGGCCACAGAAGTTAGTATTCTTTCTCCGCCCCTGCACGGATAGATGTCTATTGGTTTGAGTGTAGACTAACCACCGGAATCGATAAAATATAAAAAAAACATTTAATAATGTTTGATACAAATTAGTAATAAAAATGTAATAAATAAATCATGGAACTTATAGCACTACTTTAAATAGGGCAAACCAATCGATTTGCCTCCATACTTTTAACCCCCAATTTCAGATCTGTGGCTGTTTTCCTATTTTGCCAGCTTATTGTTAAACTAGTAATTTATGATTCACAGAACTTACTGAACTACTTAAATAAAAGAAGCTCAAATAGTACGATTTTATTCAAAAATTAAATCGAAATAAAATCAAATCAAAAACAAATTTATAGTATTCCTGTTTTTTGTTTCTTTCTTTTTTCATTTTTTATTGTAATATAGTGTAATTATGTATATTAATAATATTCACAAGTTATTTATTTTCTTTGTTGTAATAGTTAAATAATTAAAATTTTATTGTTTGTTGTTCAAATCAACGTTAATCGATTTACTGTCTACATAATTTTTTCGTTAAGTCCATATAACATTAGTAGACCCAATGAATTATGATTTACACCGCTAAAGATGACTAGCGTGTCAATACCACCCACTGGGGACACTAAAGAACGAGTCGAACACAGGTGAAGTTAAATGGCACACTTAAAGGAATATAGCTATTATATTCTACAAAGCAAATTCAATCCCAATGTCTGTCAAATTTTTATAGCTGAGGAACAGTAAACTGACTGACTTAAAAGTAAGCAGTTACCGTCGTCTATGAGTGTTTGCAACGCCAGTGGCATCGCGAACACGCTGCTGTCGCATAAGGGTACAGGAACTTGGGTCACCAACGCCGGAACACAACACAAGGTTATTATGGCGGCATAATTAAGACCAAAGGTAATTGCCATCTAGACGGGCTTGAAGCCCTACCACGTAGCTAGTCGCCTTTTACGACAGGCCCTGCCGCAGCGGTTAGTATTCTTACTCCGCGAAACCTGCCAACCTGTTGGACCTGCCAATTAGTTGGCAATGGTCTGGATATATATATATTTTTATTGCTGAAAGACAGCCTATCGTCGCCTATGGGTGTTTGCAACGCCAATGAAATTGGGTCACCAATGGCAGAACACAACACAAGGTTATTATGGCGGCATACTTAAGACCGAAGGTGGTCGCCATCCAGACGGGCTTGGGGCCCTACCACGTAGCTAGGGTGGGTTGTTTTGTCGCATTTTACGACAGGCTGACCCTGGCCGCACAGGTATTCATTCTCCGCCTCTGCACGGATAAAAATGGATATGACACATCTGTGACAGATATGACAATTCGACACATTTAAGTATAGTGAAAGGAACGTTCTTTAAAAAAAAATATGGCACACATTTTAAGCCTACTCCATAAATGAATACTAAGTTATATGTATAGAACATTACCATTATAAATAATCACTACTTGGTGAATCAAAGCGTGAAGGGCGTTCGTTTTTGTTGTATTCAACTAAGTGGACAAAACAGTCTGCCGTATTACAAACAACTTACCTTAATCGGGGTCACCTTTATGTCTGTTTTTAATTTTCCAAATATACATTAGTCATTATTGATTTATTGAAGAGAATGTGACATCCTTTTATACATTTAAAAAAGTAACCTTAAATAGTTTGCTTACGTTTAAACATTGTTTTTTATTGGTTAAACAAAATACTATTTCGTATAGTATATAGTTACTATTTATTAAAAAAGAACCTCTCTTCTATTCAAGAGTTGTCGTTATTCGTCAAATAGAACAATTTTTTTTAATAAATTTAAGAGAGCTTCGTCACAACGAAGATAAGAGAGTTGAGTGAGAATTTCGTGAAATACTTTTAATTAAAAAAAAACGTCTAATTTACAATTGAAAGGTAAAATCATGATTTTAAATGTTTTCAACACTTATTTTACCAATTCTTTTTTCTCCTCAGCCCTGAAGCGACTAAATCATTGTCTAATATCTGTTTGTATTGTGATTTTATTAACATAAAAATTACAATACAAAGTCTAAGTTACAGTTTCGTCGCATAGGGATTTTTGTAGAGCATTTAATTTTGAGGAAGTCTATCTTTGGGAAGCATGTTACCATGATATGCCACTGAGCTATAAAAAAATATAACTTTACGTGTATTTTAGATGGAAAATGGTCAAAATTAAAAAAGTAAGTACTTAGGATTAAAATTGAAAGCACAGCTTTGGACAAGATCTTTTTTTCAGCATATATAGAATGATATTTTACTGCGGTTGCGAAAAACAAATTCGTTTAAAACGAATCACTCTAATGTACACTATGTATATAACTACTTACTTAGCCATTGAATTAGTGATGTTGTCATATTTTAGACACACATCAAAAAAGTATAAGCAACATGTACTAATTTAAATTTTAGGATGGCGGATGAGCCGCTGTATGGATGAACACCTAAGCCTTTCAGTATTTCCGGGCCAGCGGTACACTCGCACCCTTCTTGTATCAGGCTTAAACCCGAATCTCGACTCATCGGAAAACATAATTTTGTCCCATTGTTCCTGGGTCCATGTTCTGCGTTCTCTATACGATTCATTTCGACGAGCGCGATTCCCGTGACGTATCGGTGGCCACCTCATTGGGCGACGAGCTTGTAGACCGTAGTCATGCAGTCGATTTCGTACAGTTTAGGGACTTAAATCAACACCACTTGAATTTTGTAGCCTCAAACTTATCTCTCGAGCGGTTAACATCGGCTGGCGTCTTGCAGCCAGTTGTATGTAACGGTCTTGCCGAGTGGTTGTACTCCTTTTACGGCCTCGATGCTGTTCAGCGGGTTCCCTTGTATTATTGTAGTGCTGCCAAAGACGACAAATAACACTTCTATGAATGCCAAAATGCCGAGATACCTGAGATTGATTACTTCCCGCTTGCAACATCCCTACAGCTCTTTGCATTTCATTTGCCGTCAAATGACGTCGCTCCATCACGTAAAGAATATTTAATAATTCAATTTTGCCGCTAACTGTATTTAAATGGTTAGTAAAATTATAAAATCAAGACTAAACGTAGCAATAAAAACGCACTTAAATTCAAACAAATTCCCTTTCATTTAATTTTATGAAAAAAAAAAAACATAATCGAATTATTTTTTAATAACCAGCCATCAATTATTGTCACCAATAACAAAAAAGTTTACATACCTACGCACTTTGAGTGATTAAAGAGTTAGAAATTAATTAGTATAAATGGTAATTTGTAATATCGTGCATGTTGCTTAGACTTTTTTGATGTGTATAGTTTTGGTACTAAACTCTCTTGTAAAGCCTTCGAAGTGCGAATCTTACCTGCCACTTTTCCAAGGAATGGCAGGCTTGGAAGATTTCCCATCCATGGATACGGGATCATTTTATAATTGTCCTTGTTAAAAATTAATCCGATTCCGATCCATTTTTTTTTTATTTTTTGTCTCAGAACAAGACGATGTGCGGATGCATACCAAGGCAATCAGGCGTACCATTGATAGTGATGACATTAAGCCAACATTAACGCTTTTAAATTGCTAAAAGTTTCGTAATCACGTTAAATGTAAATATTGATCTATCTAAGGTTAAAACAACGAGGTTGTCAGCTTCTGATGCCAAATAAAGCGGCATCAGTCTCAATATTTTGTCAACCCTGACCTGCGTATTCATTGCATAATTCTTATCATGAACTGGTGTTGCCAGGGAACTTTTATTTATTTTAGAATTTCTATTACATTTTATTTTTACTTCATAGCAGACGTTATTCGTATTTTTCTATCACCAACAGTGCCTTTTGACAAATGAAAACCAATAAGGCCTTTTAAAACGGCTGGGGTTTCGCTGTTTCAAACTAAAAAAATAGTATGTGACTAAGGGCTATTTGTCCCTCCACCATATTTAAGACCCATGTTATTTCACTTATGTTTATTTTAAAATTAACTAGACATAACCAACTTATAGTTCTAATATTTTCGGCTTTAATTCTGTACTGACATCTAGTTTAAGTCGAGATTTTATAGGCTGTTTACAGTTTATTAATAATAATGAAAGGAAAACGAACATAAATTTTAATATTTAATTATTATAGACATGGAACTTTACTCATTTCATATTTTTAAATTTTGTAAACTAACAAGATTAGGATATTATGTGAAGACATGAATTATATATAAATATAAGTTGCTGCCAACACAAAATATATTTAATCCGTTTACATATACGAGGCGCCTCCACGCTCCACACGTGATGACTCATCAAGCATAAATAAATTACCCGACCGAATTGAAAATACAACACTTTTGATATATTTTTAATTAAACGTCGGCCTTTTCAAGCGATTAGGGTTACGTACCATGTGTTATTTTCAATTGTGTTTGTCCTAATTTTAAGGCGTAATACCTCATAGAATTTCAGTACACTGCATTGGTGTATTTATCACTGCTATAAAGCTTAAGCTTCTACAATATCTAAATTTTGTACTTGCTAATAAATGTTCATAAGAAATAAAAAAATACATATTGAACTAAGACGTGTTGCTGGAGAGTTTCTTGCCGCTTCTTCTCCTTGTAACAGCCAACTTTGTGAAGCTTTAATAACTTTAATTCATGTTATAAATAATAGTCATTTATACATATTTTATTTTCAAAAAATGTTCTAGTTAGAACTAGTTTTGAATAAAAAATTTGAGTTTTAGTTCGAATGCATTTGAATCTTCTCAAGATTGTCAACAATGTCACGGACAAGAAAGCTACCCATCTTTCCACACGTTGACCCCAGCATATTAATCTCCATGACACTAAATTCCTGATTTCTCCATAACACAGACCAGGTTTCATAAAAGTTATTTTTTATTTATTTTTTATTGCTGTAGGACAGCAGACAGGCTCACTTAGAATTTAGCAGCTACCGTCGCCTATGAGTATTTGCAACGCCAGTAGCATCGCGAACACGCTGCTATCCCATAAGGGTACAGGAACTTGGGTTACCAATGCCGGAACACTATACAAAGTATTATTATGACGGCATACTTACGACCAAAGGTGATCGCCATCCGGACGGGCTTGGGGCCCTACCACGTAGCTTGGGTGAGTTGTTTTGTCGCCATTTATTACAGGCCGACCCCGGCCACAGAGGTCAGTATTCTTTCTTCGGCCCTGCACGCATAAATTCTTATATGAATTGTAAATCATCTGCACGTTGCAGCGTTGCCAAAAAAAAAATAAGGTAACAATATTTTTTGTACAAGTTTAACTAACAAACAAAGATCGAAATAACAAACGTGTTTAGCATTTTAAATAGTCCTAGATATGTGTGTAACATTTTTAAGCACGTCTGTTAGTAAAGCATGTGTTAAAATTCAAATCACCGAATTTATTTTTTAACTTAAACATGTACTGACCTTTGATCTGGATGGATAATGACATACTTTTTTGGAGCCAAAAGAAACGATTTGCTACTCAAAATATATGTTATATACGAAGTATTTTGCTATTAGTATATACTTTTATTTCTTCAATTATGGTAGAGAAATTAAAGTTACGTTTAAATTTCGGTTAATATTAGTTTATATTGTAGGCGTAATTTAAAATAATTTTGAGTATTTCAGTTTTAAATGACTTAACTAAGATGGAAGAGCTAATCCATACTAATATTATAAATTTGATCTTGGATAGGCTACTTATGGTCACGAAAATGACCCTTAAAGTGGTTGAAATAGGGGTGAACGTAATTAAAATCTGTTTTTTTTTTAAATTTATATGGCAAAACAACTGGGTCCAGCTAGTGTAAATACATTTCATCGACTTTGATTCTACAATATAATTGATTATACCTCTCCCTGACTTTCTGTTAACTTTTATGTATCATAAATCTTATAAGCTTCAATGTTATAAATTTGAATTAAATAATTCATCAAGAAGTGTTGGAAGGGGTAGACCTAGGCGGACGTTTCGAGACCAGATCAGGGACGTTTTGAAAAAATGCCAGGTCAGAGTACCCTAAACCGAAAGGCATGTATGAAGGAAATAATGAAATTGGACGAAGCGAAACAAGTATGTAAGGATCGTAGCAAGTGGAAAGAAGTGGTATCTGCGTACCCCTACGGGAAAGAGGCTTGATTATATGTATGTATGTATGTAATTCATCAATGACTCATAATTTGAACTTTATATGACCCGGGTCACAGCACCATTGCTAATGCATGAACAGGAAATGAACGTATTGATTCGTGAGGGCATTAGACTATCAATCAATAATAACATTAACGACACGCTCATTCGTAACGATAAGTCACGTCTTGTCATACATGAATCGATTAATTCAACGTGCAATATCGTTCTATGAGCTGGTCTTGATATTACTAAGCACGTATACATTGGATTCTTTCCATTAAATGTTTACACTAACGTATTAATGTAAACTTTAGATACACTTTATAGCAATAAGGAGAATCTCATATGTGAGAGAAGTTGAAAACTTGTCCAACTGTATACACTGTAAATTATAGTTCAAAATCTAGAATGCTGCGTTAGTGCTGCTGCAGGGTATACATAGTACTAAGATGACGAATTGAAGTACGAGTATGTTGAGTCGAAAATGTTCTATACCACACTAATAACTTGGCACTTTCCTTTAAAATTTACAATGATGCGATTGTAGCGCCACCTTAATTAAGCCCATTCTTACGGAGACTAATCATTTCCGTGCAGAGGCGGAGTAAGAATACTAAACCCTGCGGCCGGGGTCGGCCTGTCGTAAAAGGCGACAAAACAACGCAACCACCCTTGGTCTTAAGTATGCCATAATAACCTTGTGTTGTGTTCCGGCATTAGTGACCAAGTTCCTGTACCCTTATGGAACAATAGCGTATTCACAGTGCTTCTAGCGTTACAAACATCCATAGGCGACGGTAATTGCTTTATTAAGGGGGCCGTCAGCCTGTCTGCTGCTTCTGAGCAATAAAAAAAATCACAGAGATGATTCTCTTCCTGCTGCCCTCCATAATACAGTTACACCGGTGAAAAGGGAAGTTTATTTTGGCCAAATTATTTAGGATAGGCCAGGTTAAGGCTAGAGGTAGAAATAACTAGCTTTGCTGCCGCCGGGCCCCGACAACCGACAGACAAGAAAAATGCTACCTTAATATTATAAAATTAGATAAGCGTGTTAATTATAACAAACACGTTAAGGACCGTGCGAAGTGTAGCAAAAGAAATCTGAAAATCCGTCGGGCTCATTGGCGGGTCTAAGATGGCATTCAACGTTTAGACAGCTAAAAAAAACACGTAGGTCGAATGTGTAAAATATACAATATATAATAATATATTTGACACGTTTTTATTGCTGTACGACAACAGACAGGCTGAATCTACTTAGAATTTAACAGTTACCGTCGTCTATGGGTGTTTGCAACGCCATGTGGCATCGCGAACAAACTGCTGTCCCATAAGGGTACAGGAACTTGGTCACTAATACCGGAATAGAACACAAAGTTATGATGGTGGCATATTTAAGACCAAAGGTGGTCATCATCCAGACGGGCTTGAGGCTCTACCACGTTGCTAGGGTAGGTTGTTTTGTCGACTTTTACGACAGGCCGACCCCGGCCGCAGAGGTTAGTATTCTTCCTCCGCCCCTGCACAGATAAAAGCTATCTGCTGTTCCTCAACAATAGTAAAAGTACTGATGGAAAACTTTGCGAGGAAACCACATCACAATGCAGGACATCAAAATGACCTTCATGTGTAACCTGTCAGTCTAAAAAGGACAAGCGTGGCAGGCATATTATCTGTTAGTGGAAAGCCTAAATCTAGCCATAGAATGTTAACATCTAATATATAAAATTCTCGTGTCACAGTTTTCGTTGCCATACTCCTCCGAAACGGCTTGACCGATTCTCATGAAATTTTGTGAGCATATTGAGTAGGTTTGAGAATCGGCCAACATCTATTTTTCATCCCCCTAAATGTTAGGGGTGACCCACCCCCAAAATTTTTTTTTTTTTAATTTTTTGACATTTTATTATTTATATGGCAGAACAACGTTTGCCGGGTCAGCTAGTAGCTTATATTTTACGCCCCATCGTAATCGGGTCAGTAAATCGGGCCGAGCGGTCAAGAAATGCAACGATCGATATTAACATTGCTATTGCTTACTGCTCAGTAAGTAATGACACTTAGAAATAACTTTATTTATTAATATGGCTCTGTTTTATTTAAAGTTTTTTAAATTAATACTTTATTTAGGCTCTGTAGAAATAACTTTATTTTTAAATATTCGATTAAAGATATGAAACACAGAAGCTCCTTGAATAAGTAGTAGATTTATTTACTTATTTAAATTATGATAATTACGAGTAAAACGGTTTACACGTTAATGAATCTTATGACATAATATAATAAATATCAAATTTATCAAACGATGCGAATTAAACGTACAAATCCTTAGTTCCCAAAGTGATCCAGGTCACAAAAGACTGATCAAATCAACTGATCTCAGTGAATCCATATTGAATCTTGCATGTTTCTCCACAATGCTTTCCTTCAGCGACAATTACGTTACATTAAACATTATGCACGTTAAGCGAAAAAATTGCCAAAGCAGTCGTCGAGGAACTTTATCCGAGACTTTTAGGCTAATCTCTATGTATAAGAGGGGTGTTCAATAAATAGTAATAATGCGATACATTCTCCTTGGAAAGACAAAAAAAATCTGGCAGGCATAGCCCAGACATTAGATATAATAATAAAAACAATCAATTCTGTTTTGTTTTTTAAAAATATAAGTCATTTGTTTGCGTCGCGTCGGAACGTGTTCTTAAAAATGGATAAAATTGAAGTTCGCTAGTATATCAAGACTTGAGAGCAACATTAGGGGTTCATGCTCCTCCATATTCTACGGCTGCGCTTTGGTGTGCTGAGTTCAAGCGAGGAAGAAATCCCATTAACGATGACCTCCGCACGGGATGCCCTACATCGGTAGTGACTGAACAAATGATTCAAAAAGTTGAAAATATTGTCTTGGCGGATCGTCGTAATACTATTTGTTTTATAGAAGAAGAAATAAAAATTTCTGTAGGAAGTAGTCATTTGGGTATGAAAAAAGTGTCAGTACGCTGGGTGCCAGAACGCTTTCTGACGCGCAGAAACAAACGAGACTGCGAATTTCACAAAGCTGTTTGGGTTTGTTACAACAAGATCTGGACAGATTTTTGGCTCGATTCATAACTGTGGATGAAACATGGCTTCACCATTATTACCCGGAAACGAAAAAACAGCCCATGACTTGGAAGAGAACGACATGGACTGTTTTTTTCTGGGACAGCCAAGGGGTGGTAATGATCGAGTACCTTAATCATGGAGCCACTATAACGGGGACTTTGTAAGCAGGACATATAACAAAGTTGCTTGAGGAAATACACAAGCAACAGCGTGTCAAACTCGCTAATGTTATTTTGTTTCACCAAGATAACGCCCCCGCGCACAAGTCCAGAGTTGCGATAGCTGCCATTCAAGAATTTGGCTTCGAATTGATGGAACATCCTCCATATTCACTGGACCAAGCTCCTAAATTTCTACCTATTTCCGCGGTTAAAGGAACATCTCAGGGGCTATAAATTAGAAGATGATGACGCAGTAGTCGCCGCGGTACACGATTTTTTAAGGAAGAATCAGGAAGTTTTTTTAAAGGGAATTTTAGCTTTAGAAAAATATATTACAAAATATATAAACCTGAGAGGTGACTACGTCGAAAAATAAAATAACATTTAATAAAATAATACCCGGATGACCGAGCTTTGCTCGGTATTTTTTTTTTATAAATTGTGTTTTTTGGAAATTAACAATTGATTTTCTTAGTATAACCTCAAAGCAAACACTCATTGACTTCTTGTTACTTAACAACACCATCTGCTGGAATAGCTTTAGTGTTGTGTCGTTAAAGCAATTTAAGAAAATAGTATTATTATTCGCCGATAGATGTCAGGAAGAGTAACATTTTTGTTATTTTTCTTCCAATAAAAAAAAGCTAATAAAATGACATTTTCTACAAATGATTCCTAGCTAGATCGATTTATCGCCCCCGAAACCCTCCGTATACTAAATTTCATGAAAATTGTTGGAGCCGATTCCGAGATTCCAATTATATAAGTATATATATACAAGAATTGCTCGTTTAAAGATATAGGATAATTGCGTCATACTCATTATCACTTTCTCTTGAACACGTCTAGTAAACCACTTGGCTACTACTTACCTTTAAAAGATAGTCTTTTTAAAAGAAACTACCCAACATCTTCTGGATTGTAAATCAGAATAAAGACAATTCTTAACTTAGAACAACTAATAAAATTAAATTGGTTCCGATTAGAAACCGGGTTATGGTCAAACCCAATGATGTGGTGACGTCATACGATGCCATCATTGTGACAATTAAATCCAATTTACAGAAATACATACCGATGCTTACAGACGCTGGACAGATTTAATAACAATCTTGCATAACATGAATTTTTTTTAATTATTGTTATGGAACAGCAAAACAGCACCGCTACTACACTGCGGTCCACGTATGGACCACTGGATCCTGGGTCACTTATGTGCACAACACAAGGTTATTATGGCAGTATTTAGAGACCAGGGTTGGTTGTTATTAACTGGATGTATTTTGTCGCTTTTTCGACAGGCCGACCGCGACCTTAGGGGTTAGTATTCTAATTTCGCCTCTGCACTAACATAAATAAAGATAAATATTTTAAGTATAAATTTGTTTTGTCATTATAATTTAGTATATATAGTTTGATAAGATGATCAATTTTCAGGACATGAGCCGTCTGTGAGTTTCGCCGAACAGTTCCAAGAGAACTGCGCCGGTTATAGTTAGCCGGCAGATCTTTGATCTCATGTTTGGGACATACTCAGTGGGTTTTAAACTGAATGTCTTTTGATTTATAAGTGTCATCTTGTACAAATGAAACATTTCTTACAATTCAATTGATTTATTCATAAAAACTATTATGTTACGCACGTAAGAAGTTCTTCTTTGACGTAACAAAATAAAAATGTTTCTAAAAATGTTATCCTTCACGTTGTCCTACGTTTGTAGAAAAAAAATATTTTATGTAAATAAATAAATACATACCGTCAACTAACCTCAAATTCTACAAACGTACTCAAAGTAATATGTAAAAACCACTTTTATCACTTACAATCACAGTAAATTATCTTTAAATCAATAAATTGTTAATAAATATCAGTCACCACGAAATATATTATATAAATTTACCGTAAAAATTTATCGTAAAAATTTACTTTCATCATTTTTCCCTAACGCGCCAAAAGAAATATAACTTCATAAATGTCGCTGATGTCTATTGTATGACACAAATTCATTTTACTGAAGAAACATGTATAAAAATTCAAATACATTAATTACTGTGAAAACACCTATGAGTTTCATTAATTAAATAATATTTCACTCATCAAAATTTAGATTTCGATTATTCACGTTTCGAAATTTTAAATTATTTCTGATGCTACTACAAGTTTGGAATTATTAATTTCCCTATGTAGTCAAATCCTTGATATATTATAAAATTTCTGAAACTATTTAAAGAGTTTTTAGCTTATAGTTCCATTCAATGAGTAATTAATTTCATGAAGGCATCATTAAAGAATACCCAATGAATCTATCGTAATTTGAGAATAAGCATCAGAGTACCATGGCATAATTTGCTATTAGGAATGCGGTGTCAGTTGAAAAAAACTGTATAAAACCCATTGGTACAGAGACTTCAATGAATTTACATAAATATTTTGTTCAAACCTATAATTACTAACGTTTTGAACGTGAGTATGTCATTTGACATTGAAGTGATGACAATCAGTCCACCTTGGAGCGGTAATGAATATGGCGTCAGTGTTATATTGATAATGTGCAGCATCGTCATCCGTTACTACAGGTTCTGTGGTCATTATAGTTATTTAATGCTGTGAGTCATTTTAGCATGAGTTAACAAGCATAATCCACGCCTGGGTTGTCTAGAAGAGATCGCTCTTTAGCGATAAGACCACTCTTTGTGCTATCTATCTATTTTATATAATTTTTTTTAATACGTGTTTTTCTTTTTTTAGTACAATAAAGAGTTTTCTATCTATCTATCTAACGACCATAGGATAGGATAAAAACATGTTAGTTTACTACTAAGTAATAACTAAAGGGCAATCCTGCGATCCCCACAAGAGCTTTGGCAACGACCTAGGTTTTTAGCTAGTATACCGGCGACAACCTGGGGGCATAAGAGACAGAGAGTCTCTTAGGATAAGAGCAGAAAAAACATTTAGTGTACAAGAGTGTTACACACCATAGCAGAATTTGAAGAAACAAAATCGTAACCGATGACACTTTGACCTAAAAATTTTGCAAGATTCTGTGGGTGTTATCAGATCGGTCGGCTCATGTTAATTGTTTGATGCATCCACCCACGTATCATTGCAGGTGTAAATATGAAAGTAGAAACAATGATTTATGAATGTTATAACGTAACTTGGCGATATTGTCTATTTATTCTATTGAAATTGCCTATAAAGCTGACTTTAATAATATGTTTTTTGGTTTATAGTATGTAACGGCTAACACGTCGGTACGTCAGCGGACGGTTTGATACCCATCTCGCATCTGTATAGTTTATATATAATATGTATCTAGTTATAAATAAAGTCTAGGCGGTATATAATATTGGTATGAGTACGGTTGCCTGGAAGAGATCGCTGTAAACAATAAAGCACCATCAATTTCTTACTTTTGCTGTAGCTTCTAATTTTGGTGATAAATAAAGCGTTATCTATATATGTAGTATATTAGTTGTCTAGTGCCCATAACACAAGTGCTATGCTATCTATATTGGAACTAGATGGCGCTTTGTCAATTGTCCCAATATATATATTTATTATTGAATTTTTTTGAGCAAATAATATGGGTTCCCCGGTGCTTACTGGGGAAATGTAATACGTGAAATGGTTTAATCTCTTAATAGATTACAGACAGGAGAAGGACAGGTATCGTACTTTACAAAAGGCTTAATACAAGGCAATCGCTCTTGTAAAACGTAAAAAAAGCTACATGTGTTTTATATTTTTTTAAATGTGTATTTGATTAAGAAAGAAAATGTCCCCGAAGGTGTCTCTAGTCCAGTGATAACACTGTACTTATACTGTACTGTGACTTAGAGACTGTCCAAAATGTTTGCTTCTGATGTTACCGGAATAGATGTTTTAGTACTTAGCAACGTTACAATTAACAGAAATAGAAAATAAAAAAAATTAAATAGAATTTAAAAAAATATTTTACAAAAAATGATGGAACTGAATGTCGCTTTACAAAATTTTCGCCTAAAAATTTCAGTGACCAAAAATTTCAATGGCGACCTCGGTGGCGTAACGGATAACGAACTTCGGTACACTTGCGGACGTCACGAGTTCGATTCCCGTCTCGCGTCTGGGTATTTATGTATTATATGTATTTATTTACAGAAAAAAAGTATGTAAGTAGTATATCAGTTGTCTAGTGCCCATAACACAAGTGCTACTAAGTTTGGGACTGGATGACGCTGTGTGAATTGTCACAAAATATATTTAAAAAAAATAAGTTTCGTAAATATAATAAGAAATACTCAAATTAATTTTATTTAATGTAATATAGATAAAGTTAATTTTTTTATTTGTTTAGTTTTTTTTAAGTTTGTAATGTTGATAATCGAAGTTTTGGATCCGAAGATGTTAGCACTTTTCTTATCTAGCAATGTAAACCTAGTTGAGTTTACTGGAATGATGTCCTTATTTAACAGACAATTTATCGCGCCTCATCAATACCAAACAGCAGGCGCTTTCAGTTCGCTTTATTACTGTGTGAAATATTAAATCTGTTCAATCTTTATTAAAGTAACGATTGATAATTCTCAGTTCAATATTTAATTACAACATTATAAAATTTTAATTAGCTCGCTGCTTTTATGAACTTTTCAAAATAATTAAATATGTTATTTAAATTATTTGTACATAAATGCGTGAGCGAAGTATTTATAATTTGTTTAATTAAGAAATTCTAGAAAATAAATATTCAACATGTGAGCTCACTGACTTCCAGAATATTACGGATCATTTCCATCAATATCCACACCCTGGAAACCTTGCAGATATTCAATTTTAGCTGGCTTGTTCTGCCATATAAATTATTTATGAAAATTAAATTTTGGATAAGGTTTCCGTAAAATACGTTTTTAGTGTGCTATTTCTAGAGTGATCAAATTTCAAGCAATCGAGTGTATAGTTTTAAAGATCTCGTTATGGTAATTCGCTTATAGAAATATGGATTTTTATTTATAATTTATTCTTTCCCAGATCTTCGGTATCGTGATAATAGCGACAGCATGTGTCGACATGGGCATGATCAAGGGCTTCGCTGGTATGGAGTCTACGGGCCACGAGACGGATATTATCCTGATCGTCATCGGAGTGTTGATTATCATCATCGCCGCCTTCGGCTGCTTCGGTGCATGGAAGGAGAGCCCTAAGCTCCTGTATATTGTAAGTAGGAAATCGTCAACAGACTATTCAGATCCTGACATCCAATTGAAGTAAAATCGGACCTAAGATCTTGATCATCACGTTATACTAATCGCACAGTTTGTCGTGGTCCAAATATGTATTTTATGAGTGGAATATTTTTAAAATGTTTGTTTAGAACAAGTTTGGAATCTTTAAGACGCAAAATGTATGTAATTTTACGTGTATATATTACAAGAAGTCAAACATATAATAATTCCAATTTGGTATATTAATTCAAATCACTTAAATTCTTCTAAAAGCTTTTTTATATATGATGAGGAACTGTGATGAAATGAATGTAAAGGGTACTACGGTCTTCGAAATGAGGATCGATTTCATCTGGTACATCCCCTTTTTTCATGAGGTGAAAGTCCTTAATGCACATCCTACTGCTTGGGGGCTCCACGGGGTGGTGTGAGTCTCATCATGGTGACTTAGGTCGGCCTCGTCTGAAGCTTACAGTCCTTGCTAAACAATGGACAAGACTGACGCAGGTTCTCCTTTCGATGAGTTTAGGCTGTCTCTCCTAAAATTTTTAGCACAAGCAAGACGCAATTGAGAAATATTACCTAAATTTCACGAAGACCATAAATGTAATAAACACTATCCATTATAACCAAACCGATGAAATTAGGGTACTTATTTAATAAACACTATGACGGTGTACGCACCTTTTCAGATATTCCTTGACCAATGCCTATATTTCTGACGTGACCTCAAAAAAAAATACGGTTACTTTAATAGAGGTGAAAATAAACATTTTGTTAATCTATTTTGTTTTAATCTGAATGATAATGGATGGAGTTTGGATTTCTTTCTTATATCAAATACAAGTTAGCCAAATGTTAATTGTTGAACGAAGGTTGGCATAATAATCAAAATAATATTTTATGAATAAATCGAATACAAAACCACGCGCTAAAGTAAATAATGCTAAGGTAAGTTACCTAAGGTAGGTTACAGTGCTTAAATAGTCTTAAACTATTATATAATGCTCCTCATATGCTACTTCCAGTTTGCTGGCTGCCTGATTATCATTATCCTTCTGGAATTGTCTGTCGGGATCGCGGCGGCTGCTTTGCGACCTCAGTTGGAGAGTCAGATGAAGTCGCAGCTCCGAGCTTCATTCATCAAGAACAAGTCTACCAGGGAAGAAGATTCTACTTACAGGGAGTTCTGGGACAAGATTCAGACTAATGTAAGTTAAAGCTAAATAGTAATTAATAAATAAAGGCGTATTTTTTTATTACGTTACTACAAACACAACTTTACAAAGCGAGCCTCTACATATCCCCTGTTTTAGTGTTCAAGAATGTGTGTAATCGCTCATAGATTGCGCTCCGGATAGGTTCCACTAAATAAATTTTACCACCTGATGGGTAGGAACAATATTCCTTATTGCACAAACTGTGAAAAATTGATGATATACACCATTTCTTGATGGAATGTGTCCGAACGAAAGATAGTAGGGAACGACTTGTACGGTCTCTGCGAGTCCACTTGTGGGAAGTGGGTGTTTTTCAGAGCATACTTTCGAGGCCGCTCTCTGCTGCCGCTGTTTTCATATACAATCATTTTGAGATTTAGAAATTAAAAATTTTTAGTAATATGTAATTAGGATAAAATGGCAGCCCCACTTGATATTTTTATCAAAGGCCCCTAAACAATTAGTTAATAAAAAACACATACACAACATAAAAACTTAATTCGTCAAACAATTTCATTTCTAGAGAGTTGAAAAAGGTCACAAATGGATTAGTCATATATCAAAGACAACAGGCAATAATATATTTTTTAGTTCTAAAGATTTACATTTTTTTGGGAGGTCCAAAATTTACGCTTATATTTTTAACAAGTATTTTTATGTAGTTATGTATATAGGACAAATGAAATTCAAAGCAGTTTCTAGGCTTCATAATATAGAATGCTCTTTCGATAATCTAGGGATAGAGGCGTTTGGAATTGTACACTTTTTGTACAGCCTCGACCACCAAAAATAGTTTTGCTAAAAGGCACTAGCTAAAATGTGTTTTGTAATAACAGCCTATCCTTCGATGGGCCTGGCCAGAGATATAAAGCAGACAGTATATTCAAATGATTTGTTTATGGTTTATTTGACAACCTCTCTAGATTGTATAAGCTCTGAGCCACCCGACCAAACCAGAAGTTATTTTTCGAGTATTTTCTCTGTTCTGGGGTTTCGGCTGCTGAGATGTTTTTAGTGCATACACCAAATACAAAATCCCACACTCTAACCGAACCAAAGCCTTTTTATTTGGCAGTTCAAGTGAAACCAATTGTCTACCACCACTCAATAACCCTACACAAGAATGAGTTTACATGGATTCAAATGCAACTATGATAATTTGTGTTTGTCTCTTCATATTCCTTTACAGTTGGAATGCTGCGGTATCACTGGCCCTGACAACTATGGATCCTCTGAACCTCGTCTCAACCCGTCCTTCAGCTGCTGCCCCAACGATGGTACCGACCGTAGCGCCGAAATCAAACGCTCCGACTGTCTCTCTCTTGAGAAATACTATAAAGAGGGATGCGAAGATAAGGTCCTCAGCACCGTCCATAGCGCTGGTCTCACTGTTATCGTCTGTGGTATACTCTTCTGCTTCTTGGAGGTAAATACTGTTTATTGAATATACCATACACATACTGGCGATATAACATACGAAGTCTTTAAGTCCATCATTAGGCCAGTTATCTTTTTCGATTAAAATATGCGGCTAATACTAGAGTCACGAGGACGAACTACGTGTTAAAGTGATGAATATGCTCCTGCGATAGGTTACGGCTACGTTGCTGATAATTTACAGAGGAATCGCCTTTTTACTGGTATGGCCATGTTTCATGACAATTTACTTTGTATGTCTAATCGGTCTGAGTGCAGTTGACTTATGTAGTACTTGGATTGTCGTCGACTCACAACTAGAAATTCGAAAGACCGTTTAAAGTGGAGGAGAAAAATGTGAAAGCAGACGCTGTACACCGAATGGGACGTCTGAGTATTTTTAGGGTGCCTTTTTCTTCTGGCTTGGCCAGAATCGTTTTTTGTTCCGGTTTTTATTTTTTCCTACTATTTATCTTTTTTTACTGTCTTTTTTTCCTTTTATTTATGTCTGATATCCTATACATTAATTTATTTTAATTTAGTCATTCTAGATTTTTGTTTAGTTTGTATTATATATTTACATTATTTTTATTCTACATTTCCTTATGGGACGTTTGGTATGCATCCGGATTGGACGCTTGATGATGATGTGGTACATTATAATAGAATAAGCTTTTTTCTTATGAAACATAGATATATATTTAGAACAATTACAATCATACATTTGCACACATGCATACACTGACCACTAATCACGACGTATATAAGGTCATGTTGTTATTATAGTTAATAATTTTCTAGCCGTGCTAATTTCAGCTTACATATTTATTATCTTAATAGGCGTATGTTACTTAGCTTGAATTATATATTAAATATATTATATACCTATAACATTGGAGGAAGGACATTTGCAAACATTGTAATAATACATTTTGTATTTTTCAAACCTTTTAATGTATTTTAAAAAAATGAGAACAATAGAAATTTTAGATATTTTTGACAAGGTCTTGAGGCGTCTTAATTTCTTACTTTTGAGTTTTTTTCATATACATTTTACAGTAAATATGTGAGATATTAGCCACAATTATGTGAGATAGTGATAAGTGTCTTGAGTGTAATATTTGGCTATCACGTATTTAATGATAATTCTTGGTTCTGTGCTTAAATGAAGAAATTGCATAAACATTCTCAAACGAATAGAATTTAAAAAAAAACAACTAAGAATACTTTGCGCTTAATCTCATTCTTTTACGAGACCATAAAAACGATTGTTCCTAATTTAAAGTCTATAATGGTCGCTGACGTCATCGAGGCACGCCATCTTTGTAATGGTCAGTTTATCAAGATTTTAAATGACCTAGGTTCTGGTTAGATGGTTATTGGAAGGAAACACGAAAGTACGCTGATGTTCCGATAAAGAATGTATATGTAGCCAGTTGACATGGCAACGAAGAATACAACCTTATATTAAGTTTCACCTAAGTCCTTTTCTGCTTATTTCTTTACGAGACGCCGCTATCTTGGAAAATAGTAATGCATTCATATTTAGAGATTCTTATTAATATTTTATGACTAAAATGACGAAAGCTGCGATAGAAAAATAGGTGTAGTTAATTATTGATGTAAAAATAAAAACAAACAAATGTGTAGGTAGTTTTTTTATTAATGGTTGAGTATTTAAATCGTACACGCATGTTCTTGATTTATTATATTGGTATAGACAATGAATTTATTCTATTTAATATATTTATAGAATGACTTGATAAATGTTGGTGTACTTATTTAACTTTTATACATAAATATTGAGTTCAACCAAATTTTTAGTTTCTTTTCTAAATACCAAAGGACTGGTAGAGCGGTCGACTCTCGAAAACAAAAACTTTGTCGGGATTAAACCCGCATTTCCAAGCAATGCATTAATTAATCCATATTTTTACAGGTGGCGGGCATAATCTTGGCATTATGGCTGGCACACGCCATAAAAACCCAAGGAAAGAGTCGGGAAACAGCTTGAATTAGGCAATTAGCTCTATAGTGGATTTTAATTTATTTAAGTGCACAAATTAAGGTTTGTAGTTGTAGCTTGTATTTCTATCATTGGATGTTGCACTAATGACATAAACTTCATTTTTTTATTGAAGGTAGTCACTGTTTTTGTGTTACGGGTAAGTCCCTTATAAGTACCCTATCTGATCATAGGATTAATGAATTATGTAAGTTTTGTTTTAAAAGTAATTATTAATCTGACTTACTAAAGTTGCTTTTCTTAAATCAACATGTATACCTACCATCATAACCTAAAGGTACATGACATGTTTACCATCGCAATCAAACGACTGTATTATTGTTTATTGTGTTTAAACATTTTTTACGCGTAAATTGAAATTTTATTCACAATTGCATTACGTATAAGCAAAAAGGATCCACCCAATAAAAATATTTCTAAAACCAATACACAGTTTATGAATGAATTATTTATTGTACAATACAATAAATAAATACAAACATAGGAGAAAAAGAAACAGCAAAGACTACTAATTGGCGGCCTTAGCGCTAAAAGCGATTTATCTTGTCTATTGTTTAATTGCTGATTAAAATTTATATGTTCTTTTGTTCCATATATGAATATTATAACACATAATAATGGCGATTGGACAATTGGCATTATTGGCTTTTTTAATTCCTAGGTTATCTATAGAATATTCTTAAAGTGATTATGAGATATATATATATATATATATATATATATATATATATATATATATATATATATATATATATATATATATATATATATATATATATATATATATATATATATATCGTAGTTACCAACAGTTACAAAGTGTTTAGATATTATATTTTAAATTTATTAAAATAGAAATAAGTAAATTCAAGTAAGATATTAACTAGTCAAATAAAGCTAAGAGTTTATATATCCCACCATTAATAATAAGATTCGTTCCGTGTGTTATTTATAAATAAAGTTTACTTCCTTACTATTTAAGCGCAGAACTATAGATGTGTTAAATGTTGATATAAATTTTCTGAAATAAATTATCTGTGTTCCATAACATGCATGTTTCATTTAAAGCCTCAATATAACGAAGACTCGACTCATGTTTACAATCCCAACTTGTGCTTCGGTGACCGGAAACCTGTTTCAACTTCTCACATGATTTCTGACACCTTTGCTTGCGTAGTACCATTTATGAAGCCAGCTCTTCTTTAGTCTGCGCTACCTACCAAGACCGGGCGGATGCGGTGTGACTATACTTATCCTCTAAAAAAATCGATGACCGACGCGTTGTTGTGACTATTATAAGATATTTAAGTAGCAATATTTTAATGACAGAGGTCTGCAGTTGTGCGCGTATCACAGCAAAACTACGGGATATATTTCAATTAATTTTATTAAGTTTCATTTCTTAGACATTTGGCCCTTATCTAAAAAAAATATTGCAATATCTTCATCCATACTAATATTATAAATGCGAAAGTAACTCTGTCTGTCTGTCTGTTCCTCTTTCACGCCTAAACGGCTGAACGGATTTTGATGAAATTTGGTATGGTGATAGATGATAACCTAGAAATGGTCATAGGCTATAAATAATCACGCCATCGTTCTCAGGGGGTAGGCAGTAGGCAGATAACTAAATTGAGTTAGTGATTTTTTGTGCTTATCCGGTATCTATGAGAATCGGCCAACATCTATTTTTCATCCCCCTAAATGTTAGGGGTGACCCATCCCCAAAAATTTTTTTTTAATTTTTTGACATTTTATTTTATTTTATTTTATGGCAGAACAACGTTTGCCGGGTCAGCTAGTTTAATATAAAGTAATTAAAGTTAAGAAACAACGATTTTTATAGGAAAAGTGGAGCAAGCGGAATAGCGTGCATACGTATGAAAACTTATATTTTTATTAAAGTTATATTCTTATATTTTTCGATTTACTTTTTTCTGTTATTACACCAGTGAAGCGGGCGGGAACGTCTAGTAAATAATATAATATGATTAACTTTAATTATATATATAATTATAATAGATTAACGTCAGACAGATGGCCGGTTGTAAAAACTAAGCCACAACTATTACAACATGTATTGTTGTGCCGACCCCATATAATGTGGGACAAGGAAAGGAGGAAGAAGATATAAAAAAGCAATCAACGAAGCAAATATTATTAGCAGTTCCGTATTAGTAGCGGGTTGCTATAAAAACAGTCATAAAGCCGCAGACGACTCTAGTTTCTAGTAATGTTACAAATATGAAAGCCGGCGTGATTGTAGGAAATCTCACGCAATACCTAACAACTGACCACTTTTGACTATAGGATAGGGACAGGTAACATATCTTCAAATTTGTTGGGTTTGTTCAGAAATTATAATAAACAATTCAAGACAAGCATAATAATATGATGTCTACACCATCAGATTCAAAGCTAACTTCACAGGTTGCTACGCTTGTTAAACTACTAACAAAATTAAGGGACTTGAGTGGAAACAGTTTCTTATTCCTGCCCTTAGGGGCTGTCCATTAATCACGTGAGGCTTGAAGGGGGTCCATAAAAAATCACGAAATATCACAAGGGGGAGGGGTGGTGTTATAATATATCACGTGTATTTATTTTTTCGGCAAACGCGTACGAAATCGAATTTAGCACTGTGCCAACAACTGACTTGCAAGATGCTTATCCAGTTATTGGTGTTGAAGAAAGTCTTGCTAATCCGTGGTCCGAGGATACTATACATTAAATTATGTTCATTGTTCATGGATGAGGGCAGCGCAGGACCGATCATCGTGGAGATCTTTGGGGGAGGCCTTTGTCCAGCAGTGGGCGTCTTCCGGCTGAAATGATGATGATTGTTCATGTATTAGTATAAAAAAGTTTTTCGCATTTCTTTCATTATTTTTATGTCAGTCAAAAACAACCTGCAATCTTTCTGTCTACCTCTAAACATTATTATTGTAGTCTTTAATTTTCTATAATAAAATTAGATGATACTTAAAATCAAGATCCTTTGTAGGTACTAAAAAATACACGTGATATAGGGGAGGGGGGGTTAGTCTTAAACCTCACCATGTATCACCAAAGGGGAGGGGGGGTTAAAAAATTCCAAAAAAAATCACGTGATTAATGGACGGCCCCTTATCCCACATTATATGAGGTCGATACAACATGAACACCCTTTTTCGCCACTTCATCTTTTCTTTGGTTTACCTCCTTCTGTATCCTCTCATATTTCTAGCATTCCCATGGCATTTAAAACATGCATTTACTTACTTCTCTTCGTTTCTTCTTTCAATTCTTCAATTCTTTTGTTGTTTTTGATTAAAAGCAGGCAGGCTGATGGGCCACTTAATAGTTAGCAGTCACCATCGCCTATGGTTGTTTGCAACGCTAAGAACACCACGAACACGCTGCTATTCCAAAGGGGTATAGGAACCTGGATCACTAATGCAAGGCTATTATGGTAGCATGCATTTCTACATGCATGCATTTGGTCTACCAAGGGTGGTTGCCATCCAAACGGACTTGGGGCCTTACCACGTAGCTAGGGTTGTTTTCTCGCCTATTACGACAGACCAACCCTGGCCGCAGGGGTTTGAAATCTTACTCCGCCCTACACGAAGAGAAAAAATAGCAATACTAGCTTGAATTACCTTTGTGAAACCTGTATTACTAATTGTTTAGCGAGGATGAAGTTCGAGCACGCATCTAAATATTACAACCAAAATGATGACGGTATTAGTAGTATGTCATCAAATTAATCAGCCTTAAAATCAAACTTTGGTACACGGATAGTTCATTCATATATAGTTACATAAAGTTACTAATGCGCTTCATGAGCGCTGATGGGCATCTATATCTTTACTTATCCGAAGTAATCAACATAAAGACGGAATGGATTTAGCTACAAAGGTTTACATAGGCTCTCCATAAAGAACTATTATAACCCATGGACACACATGCCCGGAGAATCGTGTGCGTGGGTGTTCCACATGCCAAGCCCGTCCCTGTGTTAGAAAGATGCTGGGAGCCCATCCCTCCCTCGGCTTTAAAGAGGCCCGTGAATACCGTCCGGCCCAAGTAGCTACCCGCGGCCACGCCGTTCAAGGCGAACGAAGAAACACGAATGATTTTAGTGTGTATACGAGTATCAGCGACGTGCGTCTCCCATACAACAGATGGAGATTGATAGGCGCTTTGCCTAGGGGAGTCCCCATGCAATGCGCACCACACTATTGTGTGCGTAGCGAATTTCCACCTCCCAAAAAAGACCCTGTATTCTTTAGTAGGACTCCTTGTAACTCCAATATCAAAAAAAATTGCAAAGAAAATCACAGTGATACAATTTGTGTTTATTTTATTTCTTACAGACGTATAACATACTATATCGTCGTAGTCGTAGAATAGTGACGGATCTGATATATATTAAACTTTACAGGACAGCCATTTTAAAAATACACTTTACCGACTGCTTAATTTGAAATCTAAATACATGTAATTTTTTTTAATGTAGCAATAATATTTAGACAATGTAGTATCCAAATATGGTAAAAAGTGAATTTTGGATTTTTTTCAAATCCGACGTTATTCTACGATCACGACGATATTTATTTTACTAATTTCACACACGCAATTACAAAGTGTAATTATTTTTATTTTATTATTATTTATTATCTTGTAGTCAATATATTTTTGTTAAAAATACTTAGTAAAGTTTAATGTGCAAATATTAAATGATATTGTATAAAGTCTTCATAAAATTAAAGATCAGTGATTAAGAGATTACTACCTACTTGTACCAACAACAAAACACTCACGGCGAAAAACCTAAAGGTTACGGTTTCGAATTCCACGATCGTATGCATCGCTTAGGCTTTCCTCGCCTGATATGCAGTAGCGTAGCGTGGATATTAGCCGCCCGGGGCGGAAGTAATTTTGCCGCCCGCTTACGTATTTCAATTTATAAAACAATATACAATATTTCTAAAGAATTTTTCAGCACGAATAAATTACCGCTCATTTCAGCTGGTCCGAATCGTAGGTGCGGAAAAAATATGGTAAAAATATTTACAATAAATTATTACTATTTATTGTGAAATTTTGCCGCCCTCTAAAAAGTGCCGACCGGGACGGGCCGCCCCTGTCGCCCCCGCTACGCCACTGCATAAGCAGAAATAATATTTCTTTATTGCTGAGGGACAGAAGACAAGCTGACGGCCTACTTAATAGTAAACAATTACCGTCACTTTTAAATGTTTACGACGGTAGGAGCACCACAAATACGCTGCTGTTCGCAGAGGGGTACTGGAACCTGGGTAATTAATGCTGGAACACAACACAAGGTTATTATGGCGGAATACTTTTAGACCAAGGGTGGTTACCAGTCAGACGGTCTTGGGGCCTTATCATGTAGCCACGTAGGTTGTTTTGTCACCTTTTACATCATCATACTCCGCCTCCTCGTGGAGATAAATTAACACAATTGTCACGTACATCGTGAGGGAACATGCATACTGAGAGCACCGAAACATGACACCTGCCTTTCACAAGCGTGGAGGGCATACTGTCCGTTCCAGCAGTGAGGCCAGATGCCACCATAATAACCCCGTGTTCTGGCATAGGTTCCATTTTCTTTATTTATATGGCAGTGTGAGCCCCTGGTGTCGCAAACGTCCATAGGCGACGGTAACTGCTTACTATAAAATTAAGGCTGTCAGCCTGCCTGCTGTAACAGTAAATATTCTAGGCAGTCTAGCGTGCGAGCTTACATTCCGGGGCCAATTGAAAGAATATTTCATTGAGTATATTACGCACGCACGTAAGCACACACGTCATTTATTCGATCAAAAACCAGCCAGCCCACAATGGCTGTTATTATGCCGATTTGGCTACATTTACATATTTCAGCTATATAAATTTAATATTGCTATTCTGCATTGAAGCGATGTGCTTAATTACGTAAGAAAACCTAGCAACTATATTTAAAAAAATCACACATTCTTACTCATCTTCAACTATTATTATTCCTAAATATTGACTATATGGGTATATAATATAAACACGTACACATACTCATAGAAACACGCTGACACTCATATACACACCCTCACGTACATACATATATTATTATATTTATTATACATTATTCAAAGACACACAATTATATAATATATGTAAATCTATAAATAATAAATATAATAATATATGTATGTATGAGTATTGTTCGTGAGGGTGTGTATATGAGTGTCAGCGTGTTTCTATGAGTATGTGTACGTGTTTATATTATACACCTATAACTATAAATATGTGTTGAATTGATCTATTATAAACTTGATAGTTGATGAATATTAAAAATATGTTATTTAATTAATATTACAAAATATCGGCAGTGCATATTTTCGTTAAAATATTTCCTAATATTGGACCCATTCCACGCAGCTGACGTAATTTAATCTACTTATTTTATCACAGTTTACAGCAAATTTTTCGTAAAAACAATGCTTACGGGTTGAATTAAAAAACAATATTATTATTAAAGAAAGTATCATTAAAATTATCCAATAGAAATATAATTAAAACTATTTATATTTTCCCAAGTAATAAAAACTAGTTTATTTTAAATCAAAAATTACGGTTTCGCGAAATCTATAATGAACATATTGTAAAATTACCAATATATAAGCTTTACTTCTAAATTGAAAAGTATTGAATAATATGTCTTAAATACTATGAATTACATATTAAATTCTATATCTATTAAAATGTGTAAAAATCTAAACAACTTATTACATATATTGTTGTTTATTTATGTTTCAAAATGTGCTTGTAGATTTTGCTGCAGCTTTCTCCTCTCCGCTCGTATAGTTCTGGCCATCCAAAGCGCCAACAGAAGGCATAATATCTAGAATCATGTAGATTACTAAAATTTACATCGTCAAAAAAATACAGTCTTATTTAAATCAAACTTCTTAAACACCGTTGTGTATTGAAAATTCGACGAAACGGCAAAAACTATACCAAAAAGAGGCAAACGTATTTATAAATAGATATTAACCTGCGAGAGAATGAGATACAAAACAAGTAGTCTTTGTCTCCTCTTTGTTGAGGAGACCCAACCAAGACCCAAGCGACTTTCGTAGTTTTTGTATCTTATTATATATAAATTACGTCTCACGTTGTTTGTCCGCTATAGACTCATATAGTACCAAACCGATTTTAATAAAATTTTGCACACTGTGTGCAGTTTTATCCAACTTGAAATATATGATAGTCTATATGTCAATTTATAATCGCAGTTTTAATTAATTATGAATTATTTGTTTATTATCTGACACAGAGTCATAATTATCTGTTAGTTCAATAAGATTCTAGCAGATGGCGGTCTAAGGTAATTAGTTGACTGGATTGAGTATACATCCAATAGATGGCGTTGTTTTTTTTTTTAATTTGTATGACAGAACAACGTCTGCCAGGTCAGCTAGTACTAATATAAATATGAAATGTAATCTCCTTTTCTGAACTTTCACTTTTGCCGTATGTGAATTGTATACACACACTTTTTTTAGAGATTACAAGTCTAACCATAATACAGGGAAAAGATAAAATGCTGGTGTTGATTAAAATATCAAAAAAAAAAAGACTCCAAGACGGGATACTAGATACAGAAATTGAGAAATACTTCTTACCTCCAACAAAGCAAAGAGAATTCCAATAACGATGAATGTTTTTCCTTTTAAAGTCTTCCTTTGTCTCAAAACTTCTTCACAGCCCTTCGAATAGTACGTCCGCTCAGTCAGGCATGACGCATGCAAGTGACGTCTAGCGCCACCTTCGCGGAGAGGATGAGCGCGGGCGCAACACGATGGAGGTATTTCACGGTTGATAATGGCGTAATCTTGAGGACCATCGACTCCACAGCATTGATACTACGATATAGTTAATATCATTTTTTGAGGTGTATATATTTATTATTAACTAGATGGCCCAGCAAGCGTTGTTCTGCCACATAAATTTTTTTTATAGTCGACTGAATTGTGAATATAAACTATTCTCGAATCCACTTGAACACACACAAAAAATGGCATTAAAATCGGTCCCGGTGTTTAAGAGTTCAGTGACATACACGCACATTGTTTACGTGTGTATGTTAGCTGGGTCAGCTAATTAAAGTATTTTATTGTACAGAAATATATATATACAGAGTGACTTTGACAAACCCGTCCAAATTCACACAAAAGAATCTTTAGTAAAAGTTATGAGAAACATGTATTTTAGTTTTGTATCACATAGTACAAAAATGTTGAGTAATCAGCATCACAAAGTCATTCAAAGAACTCGCAATTTACATAATACGGCGCTAATGTCAATGACCTCTCCATCTGACCTAGTAAGCGGGTAAGGACGGCGGTCATTGCACCGGGCGAGCGAATACGCACTACTCATTTACGCGGGAGGGACAGAGACAGGTAATAACAGGTTAACGTACGAAGGTTGCACCATAGGACTATTCTGTACGATTGAATTAATGATCATATATGAAATATTTTATTTTGAAAATTTTACATACAATTTTTTTGCAAAAATGGGTTCCTTAAATGATGTTTAGTGCGTAAAAAAAATTTGTACGGGTTTGTCAAAGTCACCCTGTATGATACCCTGTCACACATATATGAAATTTTCCAGTTTTCAAAACAAAGTTTTTTTTATACAGTAGAAATGAAATATATTTATTTCACTTCAATTTCATACAATTGACGAACACAGACGGGAATAAACTATTTGTAACGTTAAATTTTATTTTCTCTTCCGTAAGGATTCTTAAAAAGAAATACATGTTTTACTTTGCTTTGCTAACTCATAGACAGAAATGGCACCATTTAATCTCTTTCACATTTAAAAAAGCAAATCAGTCGATATTCGTCCCAGTATTGCAATATCTATAGCGTTTATTTTCTGGTAGCTCTTTACTCAGGGAAATAAAATGTTACGCAATCATCGACGGAAATAATCTAATTGGTTTCCTAAATATGTCATATAAACGGATAGTTCTTGCTGATGCTGATGCTTGGTGTGGGCCAAAGTAGTAATTAGTACCAAATAATTTACAAGATGCAGGATATTAATTGTATATAAAAAAGTCAATACATTTTGGTGTAACATTTTAAACTTATGCTAACCTCTGATTGTAAATCGTCCCAGGAAACCGGTTGGTTACTCATATCATCATCAATAGTCGAGTTTTTAAAAAATTGGACCCTAAGTTCATTAGTTCCTCCGACCCAAGCGCTGAGGACAGCACCTCCTACGCCAACTATTAGCTCCACAGATACCAGGAATATGAAGAAGCAGGCGTGCTGATATAAAGTACAGTAAATAGGCATCAATAAAAATATTTGCAACAATAATCGGCAAACGTAGTAGTGTACGACGTCTCGCCGATAGCCGGTAACCGATGAAGAAGGCATTGGATCGGATGTGGCGAGTACTAGGTTTTTTGTCCAGCAATAGATTAGTGGATACTTTAACGTACCAGTTAACCATTATTTTCTCATCAGCATTTCACTATTAATAATTCCTTCCACGCGGGGGTGGAGTAGAACACTGACCACTGCGCCCGGGAGCGTTCTTTGTAAATGATGACAAAACAATCCTAACTAGGTGGTAGGACACCAAGCCCGTTAAGATGGCAACCATCTCTCTAAATATACCGTTATAATAGCCTTGTGTTCCGATATAAGTGACGTGTTAGCGGTGCCCCTGGTGTTGTGAACAGCCACAGGTGATGTTAACTGCTTACTGTTCTACAGCAATTAATTGAAAAAATATTTCATTCCGTCATAACATGATCGGTGTCTAGTTTCTAACCGAACTTATATATTATTTAATAGATGGCATGCAATGTTCTTATAATGTTTATCTTTAGTCTACCAAAGCTGGGCAGCAATACCTGGTAAGGTTGTTTTTTAATATTATACAGAGACTTCTCACAAATATCTTCTAACAGAAAATAATTCCCTATTTAGTTTCTTTATACTCATCCTATATAAATACATGATTTTATATAAAATATTTGTTGTGGCTAAATTCAGCCAATATAAAATAATATTATGTAAAACTTTCCTTTATTTATATGTTTTAAACTTACGATGTATAAAATCTTGACATGCTCCCTCAGCGCCCCAATGCACCCCAAAATTGCTGTCACTACCAACCCAAAGCCCAGGGTAAGGAGGAATGATAGTACACCTCTTGAAAGAATGGATTGCTGTTCAGGTTTGGTATTCTTCTCCCGCATATTAATCACGCATACCACCATCAGAATTAGGCCAAAAAGCTGTTTATAAACAAAACATTCAAATACTTTTTAATAATCACCTTGTAAAAGATTACGAGTACTTTACACAAGTCGTAGATTGTTCTGGAAAATTCTAAATATTCCTACTTATTTCATTATGCTTAATGGCGTAGTTTCTAGTAAGTAATTATAAGTGCTAATACACAGTTCTCTTGCTCCGCTGCTTCTCTTGCCCGTGTCTTGTCTTTTGAGTTGCATCCACAGGTTTTTTGAATTACAAAAAAAAAATAGAAAATGTTTATTTTGAAATCGAATATTGTTGAAATAAGTACTACAAAAATGTTTATAGAAAATAATCGAAATGGAAGCATTTAAAATTTATGACTCAATCACATGGCAGCAAGAATCAATACTACGACATAAATAACTGTTGATTACATCAGACCATCACTAAACACGGACGTTACGTCAAAAATGTAAAGTAAATTTAAAGTACAACATGTATAACGAAATTTTGTAATATGATACGTAAAATGAAAACATTTTTAGTTGCTGAATTTGTATAAAGGAAAAAATTTTATACAAAAGAATGGAATTTTAATTAAAGAAAAACACAAAAGTAATAGATACAAAATTATTTTTACTTGGATCAGGAACTAAAGATAACTTCTATGATTAAACTTATAAAATATATTTGATTAACTAAAATTACACTAGTCAATAAGGAAGTCTGAAATGAGGTTGATATTTCAATTGGCGTGGATTTTGGCTCGTGCACCTACATATTCTATTCTACTTAGAATTGTAATAATTTTTTTATTAAGTATTCCGTATTATAAATACTATCTGCCCGAAAGAGTCCTGTCAATTATCCGATACAAGCCGATACAAAAAAACTCAAATATATTATTCTACAATAATAAGCAGAATATGTTATATGTACATAGCAAAATTATGTTATTTTGATATTTAATCACCACATATCATTTATTTTCTCCGTGCGGGAGTAGAGTAAGAATACTAACCTCAGGGCCCCAAGCCTTGGATGGCAACTATCCTTGGTGTAAAATATGCCGCCATAATAACCTTGTGTTGTGTTCCAGCATTAATGACCCAGGTTCCTGAACGCCTATGGGACAGCAGCGTGCTCGCGGTGCCATTAGCGTCGCAAACATCTATAGGCAACGGTAACTGCTTACTGTTAAGTGGTCCGTCAGGCTGTCTACTGTTCCGCAGCTATAAAAAAATTGGATAGCTCCAGTCTAGTAACAACGAGAGCTGACTGTCTTCATTGTACTCGAAATGTTTTCTATAACTATCGTAACAAAGGCCTCACCCTCAAGATAATGCCAAATATTATTGTGCATTTTAATCATGTCTTGTACATAAATAATAGTCTACTTACAATGCAGAAGATATTAAAGAGAGTCAGAAAGAACTTCATGCAACGAATGCTTCTGGACTTCATGGTGGTGACCGGCGCGGAGCAACTGGGCGGTAGAAATGAGGTATGGAATATCGATCAGTGCATTCGACGACCCAACGCTGATTACATATTTATGGGCTTTGGTCACAAGCGAAGCGTTTTTGGATTCCCAACAAAGCGTATAAATTTTCTTTGGTTGAAAAGTATTATTGCCAACCATTAAAATATGGGTGGAATATTGTATTAAGAGTGGTATGTGATAATATGCTATTATGTCGGATAAAAGAGAGAATGTTGAGATGACGGCTAACATAGGAGAGCGGAAGAAGAGAGATGTTGTGCCGACCACATATAATGTGGGATAAAAGCAGAAAGAAGAAGAAGTTATGCATATTATCCATTTCGATGAAGTGGATCTGATAGTCTTTGCATCGTATACGGGAATTCTTGCAATTATATTTCTATAATTGTCAAAATTCCGTCAAAATTATCAAAATTCTAGTGGAAATTTATTTATTATTATATAAAATTTACAGATGAATAAGAAGTAAATCTAAATAAAAATGACGTGCTTTTATCCTAAAGACTGCGAACAATTTGCAGTATGTATAATGTTAGTGGCCCCTTGTACAAAAACGTGCTATGAAGATCCACCTATATGCTATCCCTGCTTGCCACGATGTCCTTTGCCGAAGGTTATGTATTATTGTGAAAAAGCTGCGTGTTTCAAGGCCTCTAACTTTCTAAGAGGAAGATTGCTGTGATCCACCACTAAATTATAAGAAGATTGTGCGCAAGCACCTGCGCAAGCTGCCTGTTTCTGCATTCAAGCGCAATGAAATGCAGGACTAAGAGCAATCGAAGACGCTTGACACTGCGAATTTCCTATTTAGAAGCTCTCATGACATAGTTGTTGAATGTGATTGTGCACGGACCCCGTAATAGTCGGCGACCCAGCAAAAGTGTCACCCTGCACATCCAAACCGACACTCGGATGTTGTTTGTTCAAGAAGAAACCAATAAAAGTGTAGCTTGAGGATATGTTAGATGACTAACAACGAAATTTCGTTTCCTACTTTCAATGTGAAACCAGAAAATAATTTAAATAAAAAGGATGACTGATTTTTTTTCCCCCAAAAAGGGCTTAACGTCAGGCAAGCGGGCGGTTGTAAAAACTAAGCCATAACTATTGCAACGTGCAACATGTTGTGCTGACCCTATATAATGTAGGATAAGGGCAGGAGGAAGAAGATTTTCATAAATGGAGATCAGCAGATCTTATCTTTATGCTATATATAAAAATAGCGCATCGTTTACTACTTATTTTAATAATTATGTGTGTGATTGAACGTTTGAAATCTGAAAATATAACCCATTTCAAGACTATACTACAATTTAGATAAGTTATTATAAAACATACTCCATTAATAATAGTGTTATTAAAGATAATACAAATCAACTGTCATTATCATGTATTATAATGGATCATTATCGTTTATTTTAGTTTATTGGAATTTTTATTGGTGTCGCTCATATATATGTGTAGAGTTTAAAAATAGTTGTGTGAAATTGGAATACTTTGTAAACTATGTTGTAGTTGCCCATTAATTACTACCTTTTATTGTCACTGTTGTAGTGTGTGGTGTCGCACCAGAATAGCACCACCCCATCTCCTCCCTTGGGTGTCGTAAGAGACGACTAAGGGATAGAAAGAACGGAGGATGGGCAGCAGCATCTTTCCGTGAGAGCATCACCAACTGCGAATACTGCGATCGCCAACCCGCCTGCCAAGCGTGGCGATTATGGCAAAACCCCCCCCCTAAAATGACAGATACACACAGGCCCCGGCCCCTAGTCCCCGGCGGCCCCGTTCGTGGTGGTCACGGTAGCAGCCACATAAGCGACGGGGCAGGGGGTGCGAAGAATCCCCGGGTTCGGATTCGCTACCAAGAACGACGACCTTTGGCCCTGGCAACATACAATGTCAAGACACTGCGGACCAACGAGAAGTTGGAGGAACTGGAGGAAGTTTTGAGCAGACTGCGATGGGATGTTGTGGGGTTATCTGAAGTCCGAAGACAGGGAGAGGACTCAATAATCCTAAATTCCGGAAATCTGCTCTACTTCCGGGAGGGCGACCAACTGTCCCAAGGTGGTGTCGGGTTTCTCGTTCACAAGTCTCTTGTGAACAACGTTACTGAGGTGGGGAGTGTTTCGACTAGGGTAGCGTACCTAATACTCAAAATTACCAAACGGTATTCGTTGAAGGTCATTCAGGTTTACGCTCCGACTTCGACACATCCTGACGAAGAGGTGGAAGCCATGTATGAGGACATCTCAACAGCCATCCACACTTCTAAAACCCACTTTAACGTTGTCATGGGAGACTTCAACGCAAAATTGGGGAAACGTAGCGGCGATGAGTTGAGAGTGGGGCAATTTGGGTTCGGAAATCGGAACACCCGAGGCCAGATGCTGGCCGACTTCATGGAGAAGGAGGACCTGTATATGATGAACTCCTTCTTCATGAAGCCAGAACAACGCAAATGGACTTGGATTAGTCCCGATGGTGCCACCAAAAATGAGATTGACTTCATTATGTCGACCAAAAGACAGATATTCAATGATGTCTCTGTGATCAATTCGGTGAAAACTGGGAGTGATCACCGCTTAGTAAGAGGCACATTGAATATCAATCCAAAATTGGAGAGGTCTCGACTGGTGAAGTCTACGCTCCGACCTGCACCCATACAGATCCAAAACCCGGTAAACTTTCAACTCGAATTGCAAAACCGCTTCGAATGCCTCGGTGACTGCGTTGACGTGGACGAGTATAATAACAGGTTCGTGGAAGCTGTTCAAACGGCCAGGTCTAAATTCTTCAAGGCCAGCCGTTCAAAAAGAACCGGAAAAATCTCAGATTCTACTCTCAAATTGATGGATGTGAGACGTCAAATGACCCTTCAGTCCCCGGACGATGCTTCCCAGTATAGGCAGCTAAATAGACAGATCTCCAAGTCCTTGACTCGCGATATCCGCCGCCATAACACAGACTGTGTAAAGGCGGCTATAGAGCGTAACAAGGGCTCTAAAGTATTCGCACGAGACTTGTCTATTGGGCAGAGCCAACTGACGAAGCTGAAGACCGACGACGGCAGGATCGTTTCGTCTAAACCCGAACTTTTGAGGGAAGTCGAGAAGTTCTACGGACAGCTATACACGACCACACGGGCACCTGTTAACAACAAGGCTAAAGACCCAAGAGCCAAATTAACCCGACACTACACCGTAGATATCCCAGACGTCAGTCTGTACGAGATTAGTGTGGCCCTTAAACAGCTTAAAAACAACAAGGCGCCGGGTGATGATGGAATTACAGCCGAGCTTCTGAGAGCTGGTGGTACTCCTGTGCTTAAAATCCTCCAGAAGCTATTTAATTCCGTCATCCTCGATGGCAAAACGCCGCAGGCCTGGCACGGAAGTATAGTGGTGCTGTTCTTCAAAAAGGGCGACAAAACCCTTTTGAAGAACTTTAGACCGATATCACTTCTGAGCCATGTTTACAAGCTGTTTTCAAGGGTCATCACGAATCGTCTCGCGCGCAGATTTGACGACTTCCAGCCTCCCGAACAAGCCGGATTCCGAAAAGGTTTTAGCACCATAGACCACATACATACGCTGCGGCAGGTTATACAGAAGACGGAGGAGTATAACCAGCCACTATGCTTGGCGTTCGTGGACTATGAGAAAGCCTTTGATTCGATCGAGACCTGGGCGGTGCTTCAGTCTCTCCAGAGGTGCCACATTGATTATCGATACATCAAAGCGTTGAAGTGTTTGTATGAAAACGCCACCATGTCAGTCCGTCTCCAGGATCAGAACTCGAAGCCTATCCGACTGCAGCGGGGAGTCAGACAAGGCGATGTCATATCGCCGATGCTGTTCACTGCTGCGTTGGAAGATGTCTTCAAGCTTCTGGACTGGAACGGACTGGGCATCAACATTAACGGTGAGTACATCACTCACCTTAGATTCGCAGATGATATCGTAATCATGGCTGAAACCATGGAAGACTTAAGCCATATGCTTGATGGCCTCAATACAGCTTCCCAAGGAGTAGGTCTCAAAATGAACATGGACAAGACGAAAATCATGTCTAATGTCCATGTCGCACCTACCCCCGTAACAGTTGGGAACTGTACTTTCGAAATTGTTGACGAATACGTCTACTTGGGTCAAACGATCCAGTTAGGCAGGTCCAATTTCGCGAAAGAGGTCACTCGTCGAATTCAACTCGGATGGGCAGCGTTCGGGAAGCTCCGTAAAATCTTTTCGTCCCAAATACCGCAGTGTCTCAAGACGAAGGTTTTTAACCAATGTGTGTTGCCAGTGATGACATACGGAACGCAGACGTGGTCGCTAACTATGGGCCTTATGAGAAAGCTCATGGTCGCTCAGAGAGCAATGGAGAGGGCTATGCTCGGAGTTTCCCTGCGAGATCGAATCAGAAATGAGGAGATTCGCAGGAGAACCAAAGTAACCGACATAGCCCGGATGATTGCAAAACTGAAGTGGCAGTGGGCTGGGCACATAGCTCGAAGGACTGATGGCCGTTGGGGCAGAAAAGTCCTCGAATGGCGACCGCGTACCGGAAGACGCAGTGTTGGTAGGCCCCCCACAAGATGGACCGATGATCTGGTCAAGATCGCCGGGATAGGTTGGATGAGGGCAGCGCAGGACCGATCATCGTGGAGATCTTTGGGGGAGGCCTTTGTCCAGCAGTGGGCGTCTTCCGGCTGAAATGATGATGATATTTCTATAGAATTTTATTATATTAATTATATTTGTATAGAATTATTTTTATAGATAGATAGATATATATAACACTTTATTGTCACCAAATTAACCTAATAATATAATACAAGTAAAAGAGAATATTCAAAATATTGGAGACAATGGGCGGCCTTATCGCTATAAGCAATTTTTTCCAGACAACCCATATTATATAAATTTCTTATGGAGAATACTAGCTCAAATTATACTAGTCAAGAAGAAAGTCTGAAAAAAGAGATTGATATATCAATTGCCGTGGATTTTGGCACACAGCGCCGAAAATTTGCGCGTGCAACTACACTTATATTATAAACACTTAGAAATTTTTAGAAATTAGAAAGAATCCTGTCAATAACTATAGCTAGTAGAATTATTTTTATTGTATGTTATACAATCCTTAAAGTAGAAAACGATTGTAATAAAACAGAAATCAACAACAGGAAACTCTTCGTTTAATTAGTAACTATAATAGCTACACAAACGAAGCGGGGCAGGTAAGTAGATTTATATAATTTTAATACATTTTAAATGTTAGTGCTAGATTAATAAGACCGAGTTACTTCACGGTTGTTGTTATTACTATGCGTGTATATAAAATACTAAGTATAGTACTTTATAACAGTGATTTGATATGGAACCATTTTTCCGCTCCGCTCATCACTAAGCAGCTGTATATGGAACGTGGGAACCCACGTGTCAATTTACCCACACTTCAGGGACCGTCTTCAGCAACCACAAGCCTTTATTTCAAAACTCCATTACCAACTTAATATATTCCTCAGCAATGAATCTTATGTCTTCAGTGTTCGGATGAAATTTGAACAACAAATTTGTAAAATAAAATGGTGAAAAATTCTTTGTTCAATAATATTGACGATTTTTTCTAGAAGTAGGGTAGTTCGTAACTTATATTCAATAAGGTACATTTCGGCTTAATATTCTCGCAAGCCTTTTATTAGTTGCAATTAATAGTATCGATTTAGTATTTTGCAGTATTAAAAAATCATGAAAATTAGTCAGGAATAGGGTAACAATTTCTATTATTTATAGCAGCTAACATGCAGCTGTTTCCTTTGTTCAGAGTTTCAAGTTAGCCTTTAATTTGTAAAATAAACGGAAATTACGGTAATATTGGAACAATGGGTTACGTTCTCAGAATAATTTGTAAACGTAATTTTATTATTGAATCTAACCGGAGTATTTGTATTGAACTTATAGCCAGAAATAAAAACATGACTACCCTAACAATTATCCCGTGTAATTGAATATTTACGTAGTTAAGGAGTCTACACACGAAATCAAATCACCGACCTCGGACAACAGAAGAAGTGGGGTGGTTTTAATGGGTATACCAGCAACGTGCGTACCCCATTCACCAGTGGGGGCGCGCGGGCACAATGTACGAGAGATCCACACTACTCCGCTGTGAGCCCTTTTTTTGGGAGGTGGAAACGAATGACGCACACCCCGCCGCGTGGGAATGGGCGGCCGGGTAGTGTGGGACTCCCCGTGCAATGCGCCCGTACGTCCCCTTCTCTAGGCTGGGGGACCTACTAAAACCAACCCGGCGTTCCTTCATACGCCTTAAGTGCCGAGGACAAGGGACGCGACGGATTAGTCAGACCATGAACTCAAAAGGCGCTGGCCCTTTCCCAGGGGGGCACGCCGTTGACCGATCACTACGGCGGTCAGAGGTCTGTCGCCAACCTCCAGCGAGGAGTGACCCTGCGTAAGCGGGAAGAAAGCTTGGCGCGTTCTCTCACCCTCTTTGCTGCCTTCTTCGCAGATATGACTGTCTCGCAAAAGGACGATACGGCGTCCCATCCGGCTTTGCTACCGACCATCGCTAGGATGATGGCCGGGAGCGAGAGGTTTTTGAACGATGCGACACAGATACCACCCGAAGCAGCCGTGCTCCGAGAACACCTGAGTAACGTGAAACGACAGAGTGCCGTGACGCCTATCAAGCCAATCTTGCAGGGCGGACTGCACCGCTGCGATGGTGTTTTCGCCCGCACTGGGTTGCGCAAGGCTTTTCTTCCAAACCGTAAGATCTCTCCGGAACTCCGTCCGCTTTACCTCGATATGACGAGGCTCAGGGCGAGAGCCTCAGGCGACGGCCTCCTGACGTCACCGATACAGTGACACCAAGAGCCGGCGAGAGATCCGTTGGGGAGCAGTCGGGCGAGTGTTCCGGCCACCCCCGTGAGTTAAGGGGCCAGCCGGTCTAATTTGCACGTCTTGAGGCGGCCCGCGTTGTCGGCTATAGAATACTATAGCCTCGGACTAGTGCAAAGCCACCTCTAGAGCTAGCTACCAGATCTGGTGTACAACCTGTGCAACTCGAGTCGTGCCCCTGAAGCACGCCTGCTGGTAGGTCCTGCCGCAAGCTGTGACTAGCGTGTCAGCGTAATATGTTACGCCGACGCCGGGCGGACCTCCGCTGTGAGCCCCTAAGCGATGGGGTGTGAATCAAGCATTTCCAATTCAAACAAAGTTAACTACTACTACTATTTCGCAGATACTAATAAAAGGTAACACGTCGTCAGCGTTTCCTTTGCTGTTATGAAATCTAAATTAAAGCATACCTAAAGCATCCTTTTTTCTTGTTTCACTTTGGTCAAAAAAGTCACAGAGCTACCCAAAAAGACGTGTTGACATTTTGTCTAGAGAAAATACACGCAAGCGTACCAAAGCCTCCAAAGTGTAAAAGGTGTGTATTCAAACGGATGAAATCTATGTTACAAGAGATAAACAAACATTTAGATAAACAAACATTTATTAAAATATTTATTTTAATCTTAAATTTCTTATTTATGATTTATCTTCGACATTTTAAAATGTGTTGCGTAAGTCGTCGTTTACGGTTATCCCTACTTGGGAGAATACGAGAGGTGTTCAATAAATCTTATATCTTTAAACGAGCAATTCTTGTTTAAATATATATATATATATATATATATATATATATATATATATATATATATATATATATATATATATATATATATATATATATATATATATATATATATATATATATATATATATATATATATATATATACCTAGTCAGGTCATAAATTCTGTCACATGTTTAATGTAAAATAATTGTAACAAGTTTATTAATTATGTAACCATTCATATACCAAAATGAACTTAACAAAACATAGATTCTTATGACATTAAAGTTTATTCAAAATGACCTCCGTGATTTTGAATACAAGCCTTCAATCTACGCGGCCAGTTGTCTATCGCAGCACGAACGAGGTCCATGTCAATATCGGCGGCTGCCTTAATCAAGGATGTCTTGAGTGACTCCAAATTGGGATGAGGCTTTGAGCACGCCTTTTCCTCCAAGTGTTGCCATATCTTGTAATCTAACGGATTCAAATCTGGACTGGAGGAGGGCCAGTCTTCGTGCCGGATGAAGTCGATTTCACGCGCCGCCAGCCAGTCTTGTGTGCTCTTCGCTCTATGAGCTGGCGCCGAATCTTGTTGGAATACCCAGTGCCTGTTATTGAACATGGTATGAGAAACAGGTTCCACAAGGTTCGTCAGGACTGTATTTTGATACACAACAGCATTCGTTTTTACACCTTTCTCACAAAAATGTACCTCTGTTAAGCCCCAATAAGAAACTCCCAACCATACCATGAGCGAGGATGGAAAATGACCTCGTTGGACACGCGGAATACGGTTGCTCGCTTCTTCACTACTGTGTGCGTACACCTTATCATTTTGTTTGTTGTAGCTCTCTTCTACGGTAAACATTTTTTCATCCGAAAAAAGAATTTCCCGATATTTTTTTCCCGCGTACCGCTTCAACAAAGCGCGGCATCTCTTCAGTCTCAGGTCCATTAGACGAGCATTCAAACGATGTCCTGTTTTTCTTCGATATGCCCGAAGCCCTAAGTCTTCATTTAACACCCTTTTCACCGTGGTTCTGCTTAACCCCATCTGAAGGGCCAACAGTTTCTGCTTACGTTTGGGATTTCTTTGAATTCGTGCCTTCACAGCTTTTATCACTGCTGGAGTCCTAACAGACCGAGGGCGACCACTTCTTGACCTGTCATCTACACTAGAGTCTTCATTGTATCGTTTGATGGTACGATAAACGAATCTTTTGGTAATATTCAAATTTTTCAGTATGTTAAAAATTTGAATTGGCGCGTAACCGCAACGATGCAACGCAATAACTGCAACACGGTCTTCTTTAAGCGTCCACTCCATATTTAAAAATGAGTAAAATTCTAAAAGTTATACATTTTTATTTTCATGAACAATTCGAAATTCTAATTCAATAAACTTTTTTGTGGCCAGCATTCTAAAAGAAAAGTTTTTACTGTGTGACAATACTTATGACCTGACTAGGTATATATATATATATATATATATATATATATATATATATATATATATATATATATATATATATATATATATATATATATATATATATATATATAATTGGAATCTCGGAATCGGCTCCAACAATTTTCAAGAAATTTAGTATACGGGGGTTTCGGGGGCGATAAATCGATCTAGCTAGGAATCATTTTTAGAAAATGTCATTTTATTCGCTTTTTTTTATTGGAAGAAAAATAACAAAAATGTGACTCTTCCTGACATCTATCGGCGAATAGTAATACTATTTTTTTTAAATTGCTTTAACAACACAACACTAAAGCTATTCCAGCAGATGGCGTTGTTAGGTAACAAGAAGTCAATTAGTGTTTGCTTTGAGGTTAGACTAAGAAAATCAATTGTTAATTTCCAAAAAACACAATTTATAAAAAGAATACCGAGTAAAGCTCGGTCATCCGGATATTAGTGATAAAGTGATACATATAGGCATAGCCCAGACATTAGATATAATAATATTAAAAAAAGAAATCAATTGAAGTTCACGCGGTAATAAAACATACTGCTTGAAATTTTTTTCTACGGAGCTGATAAATCAAGACTTGAGAGCAACATTAGGGGTTCATGCTCCTCCAATTCTACGGTTGCGCGTTGGTGTGCTTTGTTCAAGCGAGGAAGAACCTCCAATAACGACGAATCCCGTGCAGGGTTGCCCTACATTGGTAGTGATTGAAAAATTATTAAAAAACAGTTGAAAACATTGTCTTAGCAGATCGTCGTGCTACTGTTTGTGTTATAACAGAAGAAATGAAGATTTCTATAGAAAGTGTCCATAATATCATACACAACCATTTGGGTGTGAAAAAACTGTCAGCGCGCTGGGTGCCCAGAATGCTTTCTGACACGCAGAAACAAACGAGACTGAGAATTTCACAAAGCTGTTTGGGTTTGTTACAACAAGATCTTGACTGACTTTTGGCTCAATTCATAATTGACGAAACATGGCTTCACCATTATGACTCGGAAACGAAAAAACAGTCCATGACTTGGAAGAGACCATCATCTTCAACTCTGAAAAAATTTAAGGCGATTCCATTCGCCGGTAAGATCATGGGCTGCTTTTTCTGGGACAGCCAAGGGGTGGTAATGGTCGAATACCTTAAACATGGAGCCACTATTACGGGGATTTTTTACGCAGGACAAATAACAAAGTTGCGTGAGGAAATATGCAAGCAACCGCGTGGCAAACTCCCTGAAGTTGTTTTGTTTCACCAAGATAACGCCCCCACGCATTAGTCCAGAGTTGCGATGACTGCCATTCAAGAAGCGGGCTTCGAATTAATGGAACAACCTCCATATTCACTGAACCTAGCTTCTAGTGATTTCTACCTATTTTCGCAGTTAACGGAACATCTCAGGGGCCATAAATATGAAGATGATGACGCAGTAGTCGCCGCGGTGCACGATTTTTTAAGGGATCATAAAGAAGATTTTTTAAAAAGGGAATTTTAGCTTTAGAAAAAAGATATACAAAGTGTATTTACCTGAAAAGTGACTACGTCGAAAAATAAAATAATATTTCACAAAAGATAATTGCGTTATACTCATTATCACTTTTTATTGAACACCCCTAGTATCTACAAGCACTTTCTAGCGCTCAGATATTTAAACCGTCCAATATTGGTAGAAATGTCTGCAATACAACTCTCTCATGCGCAAGGAACTGTCTTAAGCACTTCGTTCCCTCAAAAATAAAACTCAGAGTGATTCGAATTAAGTTTATTAAATTAAATGCATGAATAATTAAAGCGAAAAAGTAGATTAACTTGATTTTAGTATTTCACAGTTTGCTCATATACTTGCACGCTGTTCTTGATATGATTTATCAGAACCATTGCGAGCAGCATTCCAATTGCCTGCAAATAACACATAGATTACCCTCCTTAAAAAATTCTAGTACTAAACCTAAATATGTTGTTGCTTTATTCTCGAGCGGTAATTATGAGCGCCTTATCCCTTGGTGTAGCAATATTTGACACTTTCACATTCCAATCATATTTAGACGTCATCCAGAACTGGATGTAAGTCCCCAGATTGGCGCCCCACTTCCCGGTCACCATCCAACCCCGAGCGGCAACCGTACGCAGATCGTCGGTTTATCGGACCGTCTTATACTACCTTTTCTGAGATGCACTCTACCCTCCAAGACAATTTTATAAGTCATATGGCGAATAATATCGTCTTTGATTACGCTAATTTACAAATTATCAACATAATAACTTTTTTATATTATCAATATTCAGATCCAATGACCCAATAAACCTTACACTGACAACCTCTCTTTTTTAATCACAAAAATAGTCTTCTTCCAAGCAAAGATCCTCAAAAAATGGACTGGCAGATTTGGAGCGACGTGGAGCAAAGTTGTGCTGCTTGTAAAATTAAATATTCTTTTAAAAATATTTATTGTAAGAACACATTCTAGAAATACTGTTGTATATTTGATTTCTACGTACCTCACACCAAAATGAGAATACAGCGACTCCAAGTAAGCCTTCAGCTTGTTCTTGAAGCAAACCCATCAGCTCATCTTCGCAGCCAGCCATGAAATAAGACGCACTCCTAAATTTAATAGACAGTAAAATGTATAATTTAAATACTTCAACCTACTACAATATACTATATACCTACTTTGTTAGTTTTCCCCTATTATCATAATTACCAAAAATATTTGAAAACTGTCATACTGACGGCAATTATTGTAGGACAGCAGGCAGGCTGACAGCCCGCTTAGAATTTATAGCTGTTACCATCGCCTATGGGTGTTTGCAACACCAGTGGCAATCGCAAACACGCTGCTTTCCCATAAGGGTACAGGAACTTGGGTCACTAATGCCGGAACACAACAGAAGGTTATTATGGCGGCATACTTAAGACTAAAGGTGGTCGCCATCCAGACCGGCTTGAGGCCCTACGACGTAGCTAGGGGTGGGTTGTTTTGTCGTCTTTTACGACAAGCCGACCCCGGCCGCAGAGGCTAGTATTCTTTCTCCGCCCCTGCACGGATAAAGGCCTAGAAGGAATAGATAGTATACCCACCACACTTGTCCAAGAAACTTGCAGGTTTCATCACGATGTTTTGATTCTCCGTCGGTATATGGCAGTTGTGCATATTAGGCGAGAATTGCACTACATGCCACCGTGGGTTTCGAACCCAGAGCCTCTAGATTCATTTCCGATCGTAATACCACTCAGTTACTAGTATTATTACACTAACTTTAACATGTTTTATATTAATTATATTCTACTCACTAATACTCAATTAAAACAGCAAAAATAATTAAGGTACTAACTCGAGGCAGGTCTCGTACATCTTCTGTTGCGCCTGTGCCGTCCTCGCTCTATATGCTCTTTGGCAACAAGACAGGCTGATTTTCTTACCAATAGCATAATAATCTTCTGGTCCGTTCAATCCGCAACATTCATACTAAAAATATAAAAAATTTAAACTTTATTAAACAAAAAACGTACAGAAAACAAACTTAATTTTATAATTCCTGTATTTAATTATATTTTTTCTGTAAAAAGACGAAGAATACTGACCGTACTCTGCATGACATCCCACTGCCTGTCATGCTCCACTTGCTCAGCAACTGTGACATTCTTGAAGAAGTTCTCCCTCATCATTTCCGTCAGCTTGAATTGCAGCCCGTATCTTTGCAGGGATACCCAAATGGCTATCAGCAATTCCAACACCACTATTGTCATTAGCAATCCGATATACTGAAATGAAACATTATAATATATAATCGGTAATCTTTCCGATATTTTACCTAGTGTTCGCGGTGTCTCGAGCGTCGCAAACATCTATAGGCGGCGGTAACTGTTTACTATTACTTGGGCCGTCAGCCTGCCTGCTGATCCTCCACAGTATGCCACAGAGCGCTAAGTTATGGATTATGGACAACTGATACGAGATTACCACATATATACTTTTCTTTTGTAAATAAATACATATACATAATGCAGGGACGGAGAAAGAATACTGACCTCTGCGGCCGGAGTAAAAGGCGACTACACAACCCAAACTAGGTGGTAGGGCTCCAAACCCGTCTGGATGGTAACCAACCCTGATTTTTGAATATGACGCCATAATAACCTTGTGATTCCCAGGTTCCAGTACCACTACGCGATTAGCAACGTGTTGCCGTTGCAAACACCCGTAGGCGACGGTTACTGCTAAATTATAAGTGGGCCGTCAACCTGTAATAAAAAAAAAACACCCAAATTCAGAACAATATTCAAACCCGTAATTTCCTCAAATATTCCGAAGTACGAAAGCCATTGTGTCACGGAGCTCGTCATATCCTTAATTAATGAACTCTTAAAACACTAACTTGTCTATGTTTAAAATCTTATCACCTCTTTAAGGATTACTTTCCTTTAAAAGTCACACCGTATTTGTTTTAGGATAATTAAGCCTAAGAAAGTATTTTGAACTCAAAAGCTTAGGAATACTTAGCCTCGTGTAGAAATGTTTATAATTTTGTTATTTAAATACCAACCATATACAAAAATTTAATACTGCTCCTCAGAATTCCGACGCAGCCAAAAATTGCAATACATATGAGAAGGAAACTGGCAGCTCCCACAATGATATCACCAGCAATGGAACCAGTGGCTTGATGTTCGCCATACTCCTTGAGAATCTTGGCATCCACAATCGCATAGCCTAATGTTATCAGGGCAAGTAACTGTAATTGCAAATATTAATAATAACAAAAGGCTTAATAACATATCACGTCGTATCTTCCTAGGCTTGCGTCTTGCTAACGCGTGTATTATGGTTAATGTACAACTAATCTCTTAAACCGAATCCTAGAACATCTAGACAAAAAATACCACGAATCGCGTTGCTAAAGTGGGTCAGAATTAATAATGTTCTAACGACTCGACCAGCGGGTACGATATTTTTGAAGTGAAAACTTCTTTAGCGGCGTTGTGCACTTTTTTTGTGATGGGTAAAAAATGTTAAACTCGCGTCAGATCACGTGTCCTGATCGTAAGAATTCTTAAGACGTAAGACGGAGTTTTGCTCCAGTAATACCAACCTTATTAATAATGACTTAAGGTTTATTTTTAATGTAACTTTTAAATGATTGCATTGCATTACATAAGTAAAGATAAATTCTAATAGATATGTATAAACATATCTATTAGAATTGCAACTTTATTACAATGAAATACAGTTGAATTTTTTTGAAGTGAAAACTTCGTTAGGCGCGTTGAGCACTTTTTGGGTGAACAATTTTTGGTTTGTAAAGAAGTGTTAATGACCAATTTAAACTTTAATCCTTGATCATAAACACTTATTTATAAACCAAAAATAATAATATAATAGCTCGACGATACAATTCACAAGTTACTTAGTTTTCACTTCTATCGGCAGTCCCCAAAGACTGCCCCGCATGTTATTTTTCAAATCTAATCATAATAATTTACTTCAATATAAAATATTAGAAATCGATTATTGAATATAGAAAACCAACTACAGTTTCCAATACAAAACGAAAACCTTTGTTAGAGAAGAAATGGCAAAACAAACTCTCCATCGAATATTTTTGAATTTTAAATAACATATGGCTTTCTTCTTCTGTAGAACTTTCATTACAAATATAAAATTAAGTTGGAGATAAAAAAGGAATTTCACGAGTTAACATAATGTCAATATTTTAATTTTCCCATTCCCAAATTATTTTTAGTCCCAGGTTTAACAATCACACGACAAGTTTCCGGCAATATTCTCTGACTATTGATAAGACACATGTTTTCGCGTTTATGTATCACACACAAGAATATTTTATTGTTTTGTATCTCCTTTTCACATAATTCGGTATACGTAGATTAAAATTAAGCGTATTTCACCAACTTGTGCACTTGCAAACGTGATTTTCAGCGTGATAAAAACTCGAATACGTATATTGCAACTAATTATTTTTCTACAGACATGTTAGTTACAATGGTCAGAATTCGTGTTAAACAACAATTGTCAATAAGGGAATTGAAGTTATTCAAATACGGCGATTTAAAAATTTCTGCCTCATGTGACACCTGGTTAAATATACGTCATCTAAAGGTTGTTCTACATTTGTACGCAACATAAAATTAGTAGAGTATGTTAGTTAGTGTACACGCATTATGTTAACTGACTTTGATAATATATAGGTATAAAGAAATATCTGAACGCAATATTTACCCACTTAAAATCTTCGACTCAACTTCAAACTTGAAACCTTACATACTTGTTAAAGACTAATGACAATAAAATGATTTCATAAGAATCAACAAGATTATAAGATTGATACATTCTGATGATTTGTTTGTTAGGAGACGAATTATTGATAAAGTGGAAACTTTTTTAAAGCAATAAAATAAATAATATTGTTTTTTGCTTCGCCATTATAAAATGATAGTGAAATTACAAATACTATGGTTGCTGTTAAATATTGGTAGCTTTAATAAAAAATCAAACTATAAAGTTTCACAACTGAAGCTTTTGCAAGCTTCAATTCGATGCTCAAGCTATTAAGCATTGTTTAAACTTCTGCGTCGCGTGATTCTTTCCTTTTAGCAAAAAAACACAAGAAGCTGTATCCACATTTAGCTTCCACTGAACGACTGCCGTATGATTCCCCTCTTTTAAGGAAAACCTGATGGTGCTTATCTTTAATGGGTACGTGCCTTTTCCATCATCTAAACTTTAATTTGCGGTTTCAACTTAAGCTTCCGTTTCGGTACTCGAGGTCACTTTACAACTTTTTCTTCTACACTTCATTCGGTTTTCGGTATTCCTTGTAGTGAGTCCATTATCAAGCATATCACCCTTTACGATGTCAAATCAGCACTTTTTGGGCCTACCCCACTTGCCGGAGACCGGCGGAGTTGGCATGGCCAGATAAACGTGGGATTCCACGTAACAGTCAGTTGTAGTAAAACGTGGCCACATAGAAGGGGACACTCCTACAATTAGTCCGCAACGTCACAGACTTGAACTAGACTACCGAGGATGGGGAAGTTCTTAACGCGGTCCTTCTGCATCACTCTACCCACCGCAGCATGCCTCTTATAATTTAATGCTTCTTAATAAATATATTAATCTAATGTTCACTTTATGCAGGCGTTAAGATACTGATCCCTGCGGCCCCGGACGGCCTATTGTAAAAGGCGACAATACAACTCTAGCTAGGTTGTAAGGCTCCAAACCCGCGTGAATGATAACTACCCCTGATCTCCTTATGATGAGTTCTGGCATAAATGTAATAGCGGTGCCCCTGACATTGCAAACATAGGCGTCGTTAAATGCTCACTAGTATTTATATCTGCTGTTGCACAAAAATAAAAAAAAAAATATAAATTACATACTATACAGAATAAATTAAATGCCAACAGCGTAACTCTTGCACATTTGTATGAAAACGCATTCAAATTACACTTCATTTTGTTTTAAATTAATGCTGTCTTGAACGTTTATTTTCCACCACTCTGTTTATGACATTGACTGTGTTGATCCGGCGGTACCTTTGTGGGAACATTTCATGTGCCATTTGAATAATTAATAGGTAAGGATAGCTATTATATATTGATCTACTACTCCCTACGTTCAAGTGAATGGCGCACAATAAAATTTCAATGTTTCCATAAACACTATTTTTTTATTAATGTGAAATTAATATTGTTACTCTCTCTCTCTCTCTCTCTCGACATTATCCAGGATGACAATTTATTTTCGTATACTGAGATATAATAGATTAAAACGTAGATTAAAAACAAGTCCCTGCAGAATATAAGTTGTCTATAGTTTAAAACAGTGTTTGTATAATGTATATATCCTTCTCATCAAAAAATCGCACTACTGCAAGTGTTATTCAGGCAGCATTTAAATGAAAAAGAAGATTGATGTCATTTAAAAAAATACGCGAATAATCAGCTGGCACTATTCTACATAAAGTACCAAAGTCACCGACCTAGCCCGGATGATTGCAAAAGTGGCAGTGGGCTGAGCACATAGCTCGAAGGACTGATGGCCGTTGGGGCAGAAAAGTCCTCGAATGGCGACCGCGTACCGGAAGACGCAGTGTTGGTAGGCCCCCCACAAGATGGACCGATGATCTGGTCAAGATCGCCGGAATAGGTTGGATGAGGGCAGCGCAGGACCGATCATCGTGGAGATCTTTGGGGGAGGCCTTTGTCCAGCAGTGGGCGTCTTCCGGCTGAATTGATGATGATGACTATTCTACATAATGGTGTACCAGAATTCCAAATTTGAATTTAAATTTTCGAGTTTTCATCCAAAAAAAGAGTGTAGAGATTGTTTTCAATGTGTATTCAGTCGGAATTTCTGCAATTAATCACATTTTTTTTGCAGAAATTATCGTTTTTATTCTTACTGTACTCTGAGCTGAGCTGAGCATGATTGTTGTAAGACTCTGTGACATCCTATCGAAGAGATCTTTTTCTAAAAAATATGGATACCTCGCGCACAGAAGCCGCCCAAGTCGTGGCGTTGTTGGATGCAGGGCATAGTCAGCGTGTTGTGGCTGCAAGATTGCATCTAAGCCTCCCTGCTGTTCTAAGTTCACTCTATTGAGTGTATCAGCGTTATCGGGAAACTGGTATGTTTACTCGCGGTCCAGGATCTGATAGACATCGAGTCACGCCTGAGTAAGATGATCTACAGGACATATTGTATCAGTAATATACATATTGTATCAGTTTCTCTAAAAAATCGCCACTTTAATTCTATTCAACTGCAGCAGCGGCTCCGTAAGGTTCGAAGATTGACTGTAAGCGATTCTACCATAAGAAGAAAATTTGCGAAGTATGGCATGAAATCTCATAAACCAGTTAATGGCTCAAAATTGACGGTAGACCACCGACGAACGCGACTCACTTGACCACTTAAATTTTCAATAGGGCAAAGTTCTCTTTTCTGACGAGGGGCCATCCATAAATAACGTCATACGAATTTCATGATTTTTTGACCCCTCCCCCGTCCTTGTCACAGCTGGTCACATTTGTGAGACTCCCCCCTCCCTAGTGTAACGTCACATATTTTGCAATTATACATTTAGAAATTATTGAATTCAAACAGCAGTTGCGAAATTAGTTTTATATCCATTTAAATTATTTATTAATAAAAATTATTTATTAATAATTAACATCAAGTCAAACATTTCAAGAAATTAACAAAATAAAAAACGATTACTTTATTAATTAAAGAAAACTTAATCATCTTGAGTCCATGGACTTTGAACTCACTCCATTAAATTAACTGAACATAGCAATCACTTCGTTCTCGTTTGGGTTGTTGATGTTGGGAACATTTGTTGTGTCAACATCTATTTCATCCAACCATACAGCATCACCGTCATCAACCAAACAAATAATTTCTCTGGCACGTCTAGCAGCAATTCTTTGAGAATGCATCTTTGCGATGGGCAAAACTTCTTGTTGACTCTTATGTGATTGCTTGTGTTGATAAGTGGTCTTGTATGATACCAAATATATACCACAGATGCCACATGATGGCTTAAACAAGTATGCCTCGACATTGGGGCAATAGCTATCATATGGAACTTGCTTCAAATGTGAGGACGCTCGGAGATTCAAAGCTAGCTGAAGTAACTGTGGAACGAATTTACCTTCGACGTCATTTTTTTCTACAGTTAGATATCCGCTTGATCTCTGACTAATTAAAACAGGTGGTGGTAAAAACCCCTTTCGTAATAGTCGCCAAAGGCTAAATCGTCGTACATCACAACATGCGACGATCTCGCATTAAAAATTTTTTTTCAAACATTTTCAATCAAGATAGATTTGCAAATGTTTTTGAGTATTTCATTAATAGTGCAAAGTTCGTGTTTTAACACGTAGATTTGGAAATGTGACGTCACAAAATTTAGGACCCCTCGCACCCCCTTGTCACACAATGTCATACTTTGTAGACCCCCTCAGTCCCCCTTAACGTGTGATGTAATTTATGGATGGCCCCTGAGAGTAAGATCATGCTGTGTGGTAATGACGGAAGAAAGAAGGTGTATCGAAGAGAAGGAGAGCGTTTGCCGCTTCTTCTCCTTGTAACAGCTACACATGTTGTGAAGCGGTGGTAACTCATTTTGTAATTGATATTTTAAAGATGTTCTAGATAGGAACTTCTTTTGAATAAAAAAATTGAGTTTGAGTTTGATGTTCTGCCATATAAAAAAATTGTGAACATAATTGCGAATCTAAATAATTATCAAATCCACTTGAATACGCACAAAAAAATAAAATCTGTTCAGCCATTTAGGAGGAGTTCCGTCACATACACACACATAAGAATTATTTAGATATAAAGATAACCGTTAATAGATGGAATTTAGCACAATTTATTACAGGAAGTCTGCTAACTCCCCCTCATGCCCGAAAGGTAAACCTTACCTTATTTTAATGTCCATGATCTAGGAAATAGAATAATTCAAGCAAAAGTCGTCTTTACTACTCTCTAAATAAGTAATTTTAGGTGTTTATTTTCTATTCTTATTGCTGCCTTAGAGTACACGAACAGTACGTTATTAATATAGAATAAATTCACATATGCGTATATTCAACGACACAGCTAGCTTAGTGGCTTCAAAAATTATTTGGAAATAAAACTTTTTATTTAGATACTACTTTTTTTAATTTTAAACAACTCATTAATTTAATATGTCAAATGATTGAATATGTCAAAAAACACCAAACAATGTAGTTTGTAATGAACCGCGAATTTGTTTATAACCACGAGAGAAATCGCCATAATGGTTGGTCACGCGCAGGGACTACCCTGAACAGATGGTTATGGGGTGCCCTGTGCTGTGGGATTCCAGGCATACCCTGTTTTTTCTGCACATGCTGCGAAAGGCTTGAGGACAGTAACACTGAGAACAGGACTAGAGTTAATCGTGAGTGGGCTTAGTATTAATGTGCAAAATATCAGGTTCCGAACGTCTCTTAGCAGTAGCATCCCTTTTCAGAGTCAAATAAAAGAGCAAAATTCTTTAAGTCGATGACTTTCCTTGTGATAATATTTCTTGTGAAAAAAGTTGTATTAAAATATTAGAGATGTGCAAAAAATTGGTTTTATCAGTGATAAATGCTGTAAAAATCGTCATCCTGCTTATGTGCTGGAAGGGGTAATTAATATAGTAAGCGGCTTAAACGTTTCACGCTCTAACATCAGATTCCTGCAATTAGGTAGGCCATGAATTCACACAAAATATACAGTATTTAATATACTGTATGACTTAAAGGTTTCGTTACCATGTCATAAAATCTTTAAAAAATAACGTACTATAAATTTTATGAAGTAATTAAGCTAAATACAATGAACTGAAATTGGGGCACAGCTGATAATATAATAATAAAAACCCGGACAGCTTGATGCTTGACCAAGACGAATTTGTGGGTCACACGTAGGGTTGCCATCCGTCCGGGTTTCCCCGGATTTGTCCTAGTTTAGAAGGCGTCCGGGCGGGGTTTTATTTGTAGTCCCGGTTTTAGTTCAAATATAACCAAGAAAAATATTCTAAGGCTATTGGAAAAACTGGAAAATACCAAAAACCTGAAAAGTAAAATGGTAGTTTTGAGAATAAAAAATAAATGTAAGACTATTAATAGTTTATTAGAACTTTATGAAGATTTGTTTTATTTTTAAAAAAAGGTGAGATTGAAAATTTTAAGTGAAGTTTATTAAGTTGATTTTTTCGAAGTTAGAGTATAATTTTTTGTTTTATTTACAGACAATAAAAATGTAAGATGTAGTTTCTTTGATTTTAAGACAACTCGACGCAAAATAGTATATAATTTAAATATTTAGTATATAATTATAATTTTGTTTTGTTCAAAAAGTCTAATTTGCTTTTGTTTATGAAATGTATTATTAATGAAATGTAAGAAAACTGCTAATAGTAACTTAAAATTTTAAGAAGATTCTGTTTTGTTTCTTGTTTTTTAAGATGTAATTTAGTTTAAAATTATATTAAAATAAATAAAAGTTGATTTATGACCGTCAAAACTATATTTTATTCTACCGAGTAACTAAGAAAAGATACTCTGTTCAAACGTCCGGGTTATAAGATCCGAAATCCGGGGTTTTCGTGTTTCTTGTCCTGGTTGACAAATTTTTGAGATGGCAACCCTAGTCATACGTACTTTCAATCATATTAAGCAAGTTTCCTCATAATGTTTTCCTTCTCCATGAGTATATTGTAATGTGGCAATGGTATACATGACAAATTTAGGCAAACATATCTCATGAATTCTCTTTAGATTATTTTATCAAGCACGCAGATTTTCAACCACTTTCAACACAAAATATTAAAAATAAGACGTGTTAAAATAGTTAGTTGATTATTAATATAATATGTATCATATGCGACTTTTTTAAATAAGGCTGTTTGTTCTGAAATAATTATTCTAATAGATTGCGTGTAAGATATCGCTGTGAGTAATAATACCACTTAATGTTTAACACGATGTTTTAAAGTAATAAGTAGTTGAATAATAAACAGTTATCTAAATTTATGTTTGCTCAATTGTTTGTACCAAACGCTTTCAGAATCAACAGCTACAGCAGAGCGTGGAAGCCGACGACATCGGCCTCACGCCCCTCGAGGCAGGAAGTCGACTCCTGAAATGATATCGGCCGTCCGCTGCGCGTTGTCGCAGCTTCAGGGCGAGCCTGCTCCGGCACCTGCGACCGCTTTTGAAGATAAACGGGCTCCAGAACCTGGATGAAAAGTCTTTATTGTAATAACTTTAACCTATTCGTATTGTGTTATGAATTAGAAGTAACAAAACTTCTTAAACTTTTAAAGGAGATTTAATTTTGTAAATATTCATTTTATATATTAAAATGATATTATGTTTTTTGCTAAGGATCTTATATACGTTGAGTGTGATCTAAAATCTACCGCACAATGCGATAAAAGATTGTCGAGATGTGCGGTTAAGTAAAAAAATGTGCTTATTTTGCATTTTTTTTTTAAATCTTAGCCACACCTATTTATATACTCGTATACATAACGCATTAAACTTGCTAGATCATTAGCATATCAGTGCGCAAGATATCAATTTATTGATAATCGAAACATCAATTTTAGAGTCTTCAATAATTATAATAATCAGTGTACAGTGTTGTATTTTTATGGTTTGTATAATTAATGTGTCTATTATATAATAAATAATTATTAATATATAATTTTGATTATTTTAAAACAACATTAATAGAGCACAAAACTTTGTGCGAGGTTAATCGGTAAGGTTTTAAATCGCACACGGTAACGTCAAAACTCATCATCATCATCTCTGCGTTAATTCCCGGTTGCAGCCCAAACTCTCGCTTCGGCGCCCGGGGTCCGCTTTCCGACTTTTTCTTCTCCACTTCGCACGGTCTTCAGCATCCCTGGTAGTGAGCTCATTGGCACGCATATCATCCTTTACGACGTCAAGCCAGCACTTTTTGGGTCTACCCCTTCTGCCGGGGCCCGGCGGAGGCGGCATGGCCAGACATTTGTTACCCACGTAAGCATCCGGTTGCCGTAAAACGTGGCCGTACCAACGGAGCCGACACTCTTGCAATTTATCCGCAATGTCACGGACATGAAGACTGCCGCGAATGCGGGAGTTCCTAACGCGGTCCTTTCGCGTCACTCCACACATCCACCGCAGCATATTCATCTCCGTGACACGCAGCTCCTGCTTGTGTCGCTCTAACACCGGCCACGCTTCACAGCCGTATAAAAGGACAGGCTAATGATGGTTTTATAGACCTGTCCCTTCAACTTTACCGGCATCTTGGGGTCACAAATGACACCAGTCACCTCACGCCATTTGGCCCACGCGGCAGCAATGCGTGCCTTGACGTCACAATCGATGTCACCGGATGCATGAAACACAGATTCCATCCCACAGTAACGTCAAAACTAATATAAACTAATTAGGCTCCTGTTATGGGTACAAAAGATATAATTGGAATTGCTCTCAAACCAGCTATGGTTTACGGTTACTAGACATTTATTTCCTAAACGAATATGAATATTCATACAAGATAAATAACAAAAGAATATAAATGATATAACCCGATATTGTGAAGTTTACTATTTTGTTATATAGACTAATAATTAAAAGTTTCGACTACCCTCAATTTAAAATAGGTACATATTATTTGTTGATTAAGGTGTTTGTTTATTGGACTTCGGAGAGACTGCGTCTCTTTGCGTATTTTACCGTCTGTACAACGGGGATTGTACTGAGGAGCTATTTAGAATGGTGCCCTCCTCGTGTTTCCACCACCGCACTGCCCACCATGTTTGGGTGTTCATTGGGTGTTCATCCCCATTTCTTGGAGCCTCTTCTTTCTTGTACAAAATGGTTCTCAAGAACGTTCATGTTGCCTCCTCTCAGGATTTGGAATGAGCTTCCAGCGAGGATTTTTCAGCGCGGTACGATAAGGAGTTCTTCAAAAAAGGCGTTATAAAATTTCTTCGAAGCCGGCAGCGCATTGGTAATGTTTCTGGAATTGCAAACGTCCATAGGCGATGGGCCATTTGCCTGTCTAGCTGAACTCTAGCTATAAACACGGTATTGAACTTATAAATATAGGTAACAAAACACCTAGATCAAAGTAAATGTCAAAAGCTATCAAATATCCCAGAACCTGAACATCGCAGTTGTTCGGGATGTGTAAAATATCTTAAATCTCTCCAAATCATTAGACTAAACAATACTCGTATAATGTATGTCAGAGTATATACATAATAACAAAACGACGTACAATGAAGATAAATTACATCGTGATGTACGATTAAAGCGTAATTGTACGAGTGTAAACATTTCCTGTGAGTAACCATCGACTCCCGACTTGACAATGCCGTGTCTAAACTTAATAATAAGTCATCGTTCGTCGTTAAGGATGAGTTAACATACATACGCCATTTTTCGTAATTTCATTAAATGATTACAACTACCTTCTGACTATAAATTTTGAATTAAATATATATATAGGATATGTGAAGAACTTCAAGCTTAGTCGCTCTTGATAAATGTTCAACATGTCTTAGATTTACTTTGGTGATATAGGATGTATTATACCATCGAAGAACATGTGTGTGAGATGTAAGCAGGATATTATGCTCGTTTCTCTAACCTGAAATGTAATTTCCGAATGAATTAGCAACTCTAGTTCTTATTTTCCTGCTCTCCCGCACATGCTAGTACAGGACAAATGGTGTCAGTATATCCACGCGTGCTTTTCCCCGTGCAAGAGCGGGGTAAGAATGCTGACCCCTACGGCCCTGGTCGACCTGTTGTGAAAGGCGGCAAAACTTCCTTAGCTAGATGGTAGGGCTCCAACACTAGATGGCAGCCACCCTTAGTTCCCCTACGTGGACAGCCGTGTGTTAGCGGTGCCGGTAACTGCTTATTATCAAGTGAACCGTCAGCCTGTCTGCTGTTCCACAGCAATGAAAAATGATTTCTAGATCATATATTACCAACACCACGTGGCGTCATGCACGGTTTGGACCAAAAACTGTCTAAAAGCTGCCCTAGATGGGAGCAAACCCGTTACTACTGATCCATACTCCTTGGTTACAGATTACATGTTTAATACTGAGAATACGATAAAATTCCTATCTTATGTGTTTTGAGTACAAAATTATAACTACGAAAATCGGTGGAAACACAGAATTAATCTTTCACTAAATTCGATTAAATGATAAATGTAGTCAGTCCTTAAATCCTTGGCGTTGCACGAAGAGCAAGTAACGACAAATCAAGGTACAATCATTCGGCGTTTCATTACACTAACAAAAAACACTTCGCGAACACAACTTAATGAAAAACCATTGATACACGATCTTTAAAGCTATTAACACGTTTAAAATGTTTAACACGTAAAATAGTGAGAAAACATTGAAATATTTACTGCATCGGTGCTTTCATTTGATAATATTTTTGTCTTTAAAAAACGAATCGTAAAAATTTAGATTTTTACAACCATGAATTTGCACGCCTACCTATTTATTGGGCAGTTTTTATGGTTAGTAGCGGTTTTACATTGCAAAACTTTACAAGGAATCCCAGGATACGGAAGAAACCTGATTATTAAAGCCATTCCAGAGATCAAAGGTATCCAGAGCCCTCTGTATGAAGTCTACATGGAACCCTATTTGTATGTAAGTATTTTGTATTATATTATAAAGTATGAAGTATATTTTTCTATAAATAATAATAATTTCTATATAATAAGACACATTCCTAGCTGTACGCTTCAAAATACTATTCATAAAAAACAAATATTCTGTGATAGGAAGGACATATTTTTATCTAATTATTTTTTTTATATAATAGGATAAAATAGTGCAATATTTTTTACATAACTGAAGTTCAACCAGTAGCCCAGTAGCAGGTGGTCACCGTCGTCTATGAACGTTTGCAACACCATAGACATTGCTAATATCTCCGACTTAGAATAAATTGTATAACTCATTCTTTTAACAACCCCATATCGTACTGCAATGGGAAAACCACAGCCTAAAGCTCATTTCAAATCTGGAGAGTACGTAACATGAAACATTGCAAAAATTATAGAATATTTATTTGATATGTATATTGATGATAAAGAATAATTAAAAAGAAAAATAAAACTATTGTGCTGAAACTATGAAAAAACGGTATCTTCGATATTTTGCACTCTCTTTTCATTTAGGAATTAATAGAAGCTATCATGTCTGAAGAATTAAATAAAACCCTATTTATTCCACCTATGTTTTGTACCTCTGTGTATGTTGGCGTAGGTCAAGTATCCCATTGGGAACGTCCTAGAACAATGACCAAATGTCAATCTTGCGACCAGCTGTCAAATGTCCATAGTTTATATGGGTAAGCCACCGCGCTATCATTTGCTAGCTAGCTGAGTGGTTTCAGTAGCAGAGTGGAGAACTCCACATATCCACATCGACTTCCCGCCGAAGTTCCGATACCTCAATGATGAGGTCCAATTTCCCAAACAAACATTGAACTATCTCGACTGAGTACTAGAATCAATGTATGATTTGATGTACGTTGCCATCTTAAAATTGTTTGATACCGGGCTGTTTATTAACTTGACCTGTATATATCTATGTATACATATATAATAACCTGTATATATGTATGTATAATGTGTGTATGTATAATGTGTGTATGTATAATGTGTATATGTAACGGAGTTTTCGGACTCGATTTTTACCCACATTGAACGATTAAAAATTCAAAATTTTGCACACTTGTCAAGACCAAATACACAAATTTTATAATTTTGTCCCATAGTCTTTATCAGAATCATTAGGACTAACGATTTCTTTTCCTTCTGCCGAAACATCATCTGGCGTTTAATTAACAAAAGTGCCGGAAGATGGCGTTAAATTAATAAAAACGTTAACCGATTGGAAATTGACAACAAATATAGTTAGTTAACCTAGAAAGCTAAAAATAAATTATAGTTAAAAAAACTAAAAACAACACTTTTATAATTAATCAAACAAAAACGTAAAAAGTAATTCTTATTAAGAATAAAATTACTGACTAGAAAATTAATGTCACTGTGCTAAAAGCGTGGGGTGCTTTGTACGATATTTTTAAAAAAAATATCGTATTAAAGTATAGTATAAGTATCGTATAATTTTGTAAAAAAAAATTATAATGATTGAGTTCGAGCGCCTTTGTGGTAGGGCCTCAAGCCCGTCTGAATGGCGACCACCTTTGGTCTTAAGTATGCCGCCATAATAACCTTGTGTTGTGTTCCGGCATTAGTGACCCAAGTTCCTGTACCCTTATGGGACAGCAGCGTGTTCGCGATGCCACTGGTGTTGCTAACACCAATAGGCGACGGTAACTGCTAAATTCTAAGCGGGCTGTCAGCCTGTCTGCTGTCCTACGCAATAAAAAAAGACCTTACGCTTTTTAGCATGTGACATTAATTTTCTCGTCAGTAATTTGACACACAAACAGTGACATTAATTTTCTCGTCAGTAATTTTATTCTCATGTTAAGAATTATTTTTTACTTTTTAATTATTTTTATGATAGTTTTTTACACACGAATAGACTACTAATCATTGATATTTTTTTACGTAAAGTCTCACATATAGCCTCTCAACTTCGATGAGAAAAATTGTATCGTTTTCCAAATCTTTGAACCAACAGGTGTGTGTGCGTGTGACTCAAACGTCACGTGTAGTTAAGAAGATGATTTTCCGAGTCCGATGGTACGAATATTTATTTTTCATATTTTTCAGGGACTGGGACAACAAAATTATCTTCTAGCCAACAGGGCTGAGAAACAAATGGTGCCAGTGGTAAGTGGGTTTTTTGATTAAACATTAATCATGTCCTTAATTAGCCGGTCAATTTTTACCATCAGATTTCCCAACACGCATATGTTCTTTTACATCCACCAAATGCAGTGACCCCGCTGCAAGCAAGAAACTCTCATGAACAAAAGGCCGCAAGCGGATAGATACAGATAATTTTAATATATTGGTAATTTTCATCTGACAGTCCAACCCTGAAACGTATACCATGTGGTATCCTTGCATTTTTGTCTGAGAAGTAATCCAGAAGTCGCTTTTAACAGCCCCCTTTAAAAGTGATAGGGTAGCCTTAGCCTTTTTTCTGGCCAGGGCATACAGCCATAATCAAATCATCATAATGGCTTTGATGCGGATATAAATAATTATCTATCGAATGTACACGATAACGTGCTTTTGTAAAAACCAAATTTGATTTTGTAATTTCATAATTGTTATTTAATTACTAATATCACATGGATCACGAGTTTATGCCTTTTTTAGTAAACTTAAACATTGCATGATTTTAGAAATTCGAAAAGGCCATATTTGTGGTAATAATTGATAAAAATACAAATGTTAATAATTTTCTTAGAACGATTAAAGATTTGAGGAAAATAGTTTTTAATGATATTTAAATTCTATTATTATTTTTTGATACATAACAAAAATATAAATTAAACAAAGGCGACATTAAAACTAGTTTTGTTATATCTCACAACTGAGTTTGTTGTCTGTATTCTTCTGGGAAGAATTTTTTTAATCGTTAATGTAAATGGAATTTAGGCGTTATTTACACAATATTAATCTTAAATAAACTGACGTTTATTTATTGAATATCGTGACCACAATCAAAAAACACTTCCTTCGCGTCTCAATAAGGCGTGTTTATTTTAATTGCTTTAATTAAATAAAAAATTAATGTGAAAAACTTCCGTAATTCAGTTTTATCGTGTTTTATGAGCAAATGCTTTGCAATGCAATGCAAAAAAACAAGTAGTTTAGAATTCGAAGTCCAGTTCTTTTGGCCTATGCATTTCTTGGTTGACCTTTGGAAATGGGTCCAATATGGGACTCCAAAATATACTCGATGATGATGCAGTGGATGTGCAGCTATAATACAAGACTGTGCAGTGCAATTTAGTTTCAATACATATCATCTGACAGACAACCAAGTCACCGACATCGCTTCTCGAATCAGAAATCTGAAGTGAAGGCCAGCTAGGCCTTATCTGGCGTAGAATCAACAGCCGGTAGGGTTAATCGACTGGAGTCCATGTCTCGGCAAATTTACGACTCCCCAGCGGTGTGGCAAGCCTTAGAGGGTCCTACGCCCAGCAATGAATTTCAATAGGTTCCTGTAATCGTAATTGACGTCATCATCACTGATGGCTTATCAATTAAATAACTAGCCATGGTGCCTCCGTCGGAACGCGACATGAAAGTTAGATCTAAGAATTGCTGGTTTGACGAAGTAAAGATTCATATGTGTACCAATGAACTCACTAATACAGATACTATGACAACCATGAATGAAGACTATGAAAGTAGTCATGTCTGCTGTATAAGATCTTTGTACAAATTTACTACTATTTATCATAAACTTATAGCTCCGTAAACGTCGTTGATGTTGCGTGCCGCTTGTGCCGCGTTGCTGCCACGACGGTACTCATATTCCATAATTACTCGAATTTTTAACGTATCCATGATGACGAAAAAGATTGAAATACGATGAAAATGTAACACTAATCAATAAACAAATGACTACTTCTGGATAAAGAATTCCATGTTTTTACAATAAAATTAATTTGAAATTAGAATTCTTAGCCAAACAAAAATTATTTTGATTTGAAATGGCCAGTACTGTAGAACGGCAATTTCATAAGTAAAGACCTATTATCTATAATAGAAGGTGATGGAGATGTTAGCTTTAAAAAGTTTCTACATCTATACAAATAAATAAAATTGGGGTGTCTGTTTGTAATATTTTTTTTTTTTTTGGGTCGGGGAAAAACCTCTCTTGACGGGTTCCCCCGGCCCGGGGGGACCGAGGGATATGTGGGACTCCGGGAAAGATGATTGGCCATCCGACTACCCACTAAAAAACCCCGCTGTTCTCCTATCGCCTACGCCCGGGCCTACGGATATATGGCCTGCCGATCTCGTGGCCCGGGCCGGCGCCGGCCCGCCCTTTGTCTTGAGGCGGGCCCCTTCTAAAGTGTTGGCGCCAGGGGGTCAGGGTTTCGTCCCCCCGGCGCTCTCCTAACAACTCTAGGAGTTGAGGGGGGCCGCGGAACAGCACGCAGCCCTCACCCTCGCGGCAATAGTGCGGGCGGCGGGTCCTTCCCCGAGGGGCCGCCCGCGGCCGGAGGTCGTTACTGGCCCTCCGGCGCCGCCGGCGTGGCCTGCGTTGGCGGGAGGGGAGTGTGGTGGTCGACTCCCGCTCCCGCTCCGCCGCCTCCTTTGCGGACATGACTGCCTCGCAGAAGGAGGCGACGGCCGTCCATCCAGGATCGCCCCCGACCATGGACAGAACCAGGGCCGGGAGCGACAGGTCCACGCCGATTTGGGCGACGAGGGCGCGGCGCTCCTCGCGCCACGCAGGGCACACGGCGACAGTGTGGTTCACCGTGTCCTCCTCGTCGCCCGCGCCACAGTGGTGGCACCCTGACGTCATCTCCCGCCCTATGCGACACAGGTACCTCCCGAAGCAACCGTGCCCCGAGAGGACCTGCGTCAGGCGGAAGGTCAGGGCGCCGTGGCGCCTTTCCAACCATTCGGCCAGGACGGGCCTCACCGCTTCGATGGTGGCGAGGCCCGCGCTGGGGTGCGCGAGGCGCTCCTTCCACTCCACCATGAGCACCACGTCGCGCAGCTCCGCCCGCTTTGCCTCAACTTCGCGAGGCGCGGGGCGAGAGCCACGCTCGGCCGCGTCCCGGCGCCACTGGTACAACAGCGCCAGGACCCGGGCCTCGAGGTCCCATGGTGATCTGTTTGTAATATTAAAATAACCACTTTTTACTAAGTGTTTGGATGTATGTATACACGCACGGTACATAATACCAAAACAATTTTTTTTTACAATTTTTGTCTGTTTGCCTGTTTGTTTCGGCTAATCTCTGAAATGGCTGGACCGATTTTCACCGGACTTTCACTGGCAGATAGCTAATGTAACAAGGAGTAACTTAGGCTACATTTTATTTATAAAAAATAGGTTTATAAAAAAATAGGATCACACGAATTTTTTTTTCTGTTATTCGACCAGCGAAGCGGACGCGTACGGCTAGTCAGTTCCTATATTTTGTTTTATTTTTTCTTATTTATATTATTTAATAATTCAAAATATACCGGGATAAATTCCTATCGATCACTTTTAAAGATTATATTAACGACAGCACAGACTGGTAATTTGCCTTGCAATATAGTTCTAGATTTGTAATAAAAGTTATGCATAATAAGAAAAGATATATAGTAGATTTATGACAAAAATCGCTGGGGAGTTTGTTCTGTCAATTATTCTTAGTCAGCGTTTTGGCTTGAAAACGGCAGTAGCTTCTTGACATTCAATAAGTGATTTTTAAGATTTTATATTGAAATAAATTATTTTGATTTGCTTTGAAGTGCATGCATAAATATATTTCTGTGCCCTATTGTATTCAGTTCCGTCCAGCCGCGTGATTTATGTTAGTAACGAACATCTCTCTATTAAATCTCATATTTATAATATTAGTAGTAGTATAATTTATTATTTATAATAAACTGCTATCGTCTCTGAAATAATATGTTAATAATTATTTTGCTAATATTAATAACAATAATCGGATGTAATTGGCTAGGTTCATCTTAGCTACCTTCTCATGTTAACGCGCTTGCCAGTTAGCATGTTAATAATTGGCGTCATCTTGACGATGGTATCAGCATGTCAAGGATTCCATAAAGTACCATTATGCATATCTAATTACTGCTTAATCGCCATACTTTGTTGTAACTCTTATATTGAAACAATAAACACTTGTAATTTGAAGAATAGAATAAGTATTTATTACATCATACATGGTACATAGTATATTTCAGCTTTTCATTTCATATTTCATGAATATTCGGCATACAGTATTGTCTTAAAACTAAAAATTATAATTACGTCAAAATAATTATAAAGGTTAAAATCAAATATATTACTTTCTTCATTTGATACAATATTTCCTTGAATATTTTTCCACGCCCATTCCAAAACAAGCCAGCATTTCTTGGATTTTTTGGACCGTTAACTGAGGTGTAATAGTACATTTTGTTTTAAGGCGTACCATAGTGTAAAACCGAAAGAGCGTGAACGCTTATATTAGAACATGTTATGTCGCATTTCACTATGTTTTATTTATAGAGATAACTAATTCTAAGAGAACAACAATTCCAAGTAAACCTTGATGAGGTGTTGGAGGTTTCCAACATACCTTCAACATACCTTTTTTAAATGCCTGAGAACTACTAACCCTCTTAATGATATCTTTCCCAAAAACTTTCCCCCACCTATTAATTTGAAAATGTAAATACTTATTATTAAATAATATTTGTCATAGTATAGTCAAACTATCATATTAGATATGTTTTATATTATCACAATGTCTTCGGAATACTTTGGACTAAATTTGTTCGTATTATCGCTTGTTTTGTACAAAACACCTGACTGTTCCTCTATTAGTATGACATTAACAATATCAATACTAATTCTAAAAATGTTATTTAGTCGTGGAACCATGATCCTTCGAGAATATCATTACCATTTTTCCAGGTAGGTAGATATGCTCCAGGAATTCAAGCTATCGCCTACCTCACGCTAGACGAAGAGTCAGGAGTTGGTGGTGAATTTATATTCACACAAGTGGTACCGAATGGCCCAGTCACCATAGAGGGGAACGTTACCGGTCTGACTGCTGGACTACATGGAGTGCACATTCATCACACTGGTAATATAAAAGACAACTGCAAGGATATTGGTCCACATTTCCATGGGTATTATGTAAGTAGATGTAGTACTTCAATTGCGTTATCCAAAATATCTGTTAATATGAGTAACTCTGTTTATTTATTTTTTTATTAATAAAGAACAGCATACAAGCTGATAGTAAGCAATTGCCGTCGCCTATTGATGTTTGCGACACTAGAGATACCGCTAACACGCTACCATCCAATAGGGGTACAAGTACCTGGGTCACTAATGCCAGAACACACCACAAGGTCGCAACATACTTATAAACCAAGTGTGGTTGCTATTCAGTTGGGCTTCGGGCAATTCAACTTCAAAAATCTATACAATGACGACGTAAGTCTTTGAAACACTCCTTAGTACTGTCATAGAGCGAAATTAGTCTACATGCCTTGTGTGTGCCGGCACAGTCACAATCTGTGAGATCAATAATCATGAGAGAATATGGAAAATTTGATTTTAGCGACTACAATCTATCTTCCACCCCAAGGAATGAAAAACCTTGTCCCCTGTTTCGCAGTGTACTAGTTTGCATTTGATTTGAACTTCCAATGTCTTGGCGGAAGGTCCTTTATGACCTCATATCAATAATATGATATCATATCGAGACAAAAAGACAATGCCCATTTGTGCCCCAGAAATGCTCAGATAAAGTATATTACAAGATTGCTCTATTAAATAAAAACTAGAATTATGTCGTTAATTTTAAATCATATGAAGTACTGGATAAAGAATTTAAAAAAGTAAGACGTTCTTGTTGACATTGCAGTACGTATAATCGTTACAATCATTAATTCATGCTTTATTTATTACGGTCTGGAATCACGTCCAAATAACTGACATGTTTATCTGATAACATACAGATAAGTATATAAAAGAACATTGATCTGACTTAGCTTATGTGATGATCATGAAGTTCCTAGTGAAAAACTAATAGCAATGCTGTCTGTAAACGATAAAATGTTTATAAACCAATAGGAAGTTATCATGTTTAATGTCCAATATCTTTTGAACCGGTGCTTTATATGACATTAAATCTAGATATCATATAAATACTGTTAAAAAGTTATCCTATGACATAGAGTTGCAATTTGGGCATTACATGGAATTGCTGATTTTCAGCTCCATACTAATATGGGCATGGTCCTTTCATAAATCCAAATAAAATTTTAACGCCTGTAAAATTTAAAATAGCAATGATATTTGGCTTTGTTATCATCATTCATCAGCGTTAAATCCCAATTACAAACTGAAGTTGTGCTAACCTAAACGAAGTTAATCATTTTCGTATACCAATAGAAATAAATTATTGAGGAATATCTAATTTTCAATTCTTTACAGGGTCGTCACGGAGGCCCCAGAGACCCTGTCCGCCATGTTGGCGATCTCGGCAACATCAAGGCGGAAGAGGGCGCCACTGTCGAAATCCGAATCATCGACCACCTGATTTCCTTAACAGGCCCAAGGTCTATCATCGGTAGATCCATAGGTATATCCAAGGCTGAAGACGACTACGGCAGGTCTAGTACTGAAGATAGCGCGTTATCTGGTACTTCTGGACCAACAATTGCTTGTGGTATTATTGGATATTTACATTAGTTTGAAGCACTTCTTTGTATTTTAAGTCACTCCATGAATTTTATAGAAAAAGTATTTAATCCCAATGCTGTTTCATTTCTAAATATTCCTCTGAATTGTTTTTTTAACTGCACTCCAGCAGACGGCAAATGTCACCTACCGGCAAATAGTCACCGTTGCATATGTATGTTTGCAACGGCATGCGTTGCCAACGCACTCGCGGTCTCGAAGAAATTTTAGGATGCCTTTTTGAATAACCTCATATCGTACTGATTTGTGATCTCAGCCAAAAGCCTATTCAACATTTAAACCATTAACGTTTTTTTCATAAACTATTTGCTTAGTTCTGTTGTCCCTTACATGACAATACGTTACTTGTAGATTGCGAATGTATTACCATCACTTTGGACCCTGAGGTACGTTAGTTCTACAAATACTGCTGTAGCAATTTAAAGCTTCTATAAATCTGGCATCCATTTGAAAGTGCTTGAATTAAAAAAATATATCGCTACTATGGTTAATGCAATACACGATCCAAAAAAATATGACGTAATTATACTGAATTTTCTTTTATGCTAATTCTCGGATTATCCAAATTTAATTGAACCCGAGTATTGTTAGAGCTCTAATTATGGGTCACATTTTTTTCCTGGGCATACAACAAAGTAGGATGCATTTAATATTTACTCAGCGACTATCATTTGGCGTGAGAACATAACGAAAGTGACTTTAATATAGTGAATATATTTTAAACAAAATATTAGTATAACTATATTACGACAGGCCGATCCCGGCCGCAGAGGTCAGTATTCTTTCTCCGCCCTTGCACGGATAAAGCTATATATCTTGTTTTTTATAAATAGTGTTTTTTGGAAATTAACAATTGATTTTCTTAGTCTAACCTCAAAGCATTCATTGACTTAGTATTACTTAACAATGCTATCTGCTGGAATAGCTTTAGTGTTGTTGTGTCGTTAAAGCAATTTAAAAAAAATAGAATTATTATTCGCCAATAGATGTCAGGAAGAGTAATTTTTCAGTTTAAATTGGGACTACTCAAACGCCACCTTTTGACATTTTCTAGAAATGATTCCTAGCTAGATCGATTTATCGCCCCCGAAACCCCCCGTATACTAAATTTCATGAAAATTGTTGGAGCCGATTCCGAGATTCCAATTATATAGTATATATATATATATATATATATATATATATATATATATATATATATATATATATATGTATATATATATATATATATATATATATATATATATATATATATATATATATATATATATATATATACAAGAATTGCTCGTTTAAAGATCATCTTGAGTACCGCAGGCATACGTATACATATCCGCCTTGGACAAGCTTGGCGCGTATATTGTCCATTCCCTCTAGCAGAATGCAGCCCAGTAGTGGGACGCTAACCGAACGACCAATATCACACCGGACTCACTACATGCAGAGATGATTACGTCAGTCACCGTTTTAACCCAACGGCGGCTCCTTCGAGCTGGTCAAGATGTGAAGGCCAGCAGCGGTGGCATACTAACCAAAACCCACCCAAAGCCTTACGTATCTATATACCTACCTAACGTATATCTTGGGATCGACTTTTGGTTATTATTTTGCGGCATAAAAGTTGTAACTTAATCCAAACAAATGCTTACTTTTAAGAATCCACATTAGAAATACTTTATTCTCTAAAGGTAGTTTTTGTTTCGCTTAGAAAGGTACCGTTGTTTATACATAATTTATTCTTCACATCGATTCACTCAATCGCATAATCCGTTCGTATTGTCGACGAGGTCTAAAATTACCCTATTTTTAAACTTACATTGTAGGGAATACGCGCCAAATTAATTGCGCGCCATCAATATAATTTATCATATACTAAAAACTCGTTCGTTCGCGCGTCTCTGCCAATCCGCGCTCACGCAAAGCATTTCTCTTTCTCTCTCTAGCAGAGTGCTCTCCGTTGCACATGACGCCACGCGCAGCAGGGAGTTGAAGAGTTTCCGCGCTCCGCTCGCAACTGGTTTACACACGACACCCCTAATATATAGTGATAATGATTGTTTCCTTTGTGTGTATTTCTAAACTGTGTTCTTTTAAAGTAATAAATAGTTCAGTGCTCGAATAACGAAGTTTCTCTTAATCACATCCTCCACACAAGCATCACAACATTATTAGGAAGTAGAGGATATCACTGCAGCACAGTTTATAACTATTGCAGCGCATTGTCAGTATTGTAATTGTAGTTTTGTGTATAATTTAATAAATATTTTACTATTCAGCATGATCCCGCACGAATAATATAAAGGAAAAATAAATAACAGAAATAAACCCAACGTAATATATTTCTTGAAAATAAGAAAAAGTATAACGCATATAAATAAAAATGCTTATTTATATAACCAAAACTGATTTTAGAAAATAATATAAAAGCTTTCCTTATTTAAATTGTGATGTTACGTTACTTATTACAAAACATATCCTAATTGTACCTACACCGAATTTAATAAATAAACATTTTAATGAGACGGATTATAATAGTTTCTAGAGACCGAATTAAAAAGTCGATTGTATCGTCGATAACAATCGCATCGATTAGGACAGATTTAGCAGAAAGTTTTTAATGTATATTTTTTTAAAGTAATCTAAAATTTAAGGATATATTCATTTATATAGATAAATTATAGTTTTGGATCGAACTTATTAACGATTAAAATTCTATATAAAAAGATATTATCCAATCCGTCGCATTAAACTTTTAACTGCAATGTACAACCTTATTTGGATGGTACAATTAACAGTCAAAAGTGGTTTAATCCTACTGGAGGCCGATAGAGGCGACAAGGCTCTCCGCTTTCGCAATATACGCTTTCTGGGCGTCTTCTTTGGAGGTGCCGGCCTTCTTGTGCCACGCATCGAATTTCGCCTTGCCCTTCAGGTCCAGCAAGCCGGGTCTGTCTGAAAAAATAAATGATAATAAATCCAGGTGAACAGGACACAGGGACGATAATTTTAACCTCTTAACTGAGTATAACTAAATATTTAATCATACACGAATACTACTGCAATGGAGATGACGAAATTTTTCGGCATGGAAATTGGCCGTAATATTAAATATTTGGTAGACATAAATAAAATTAATATGTTAAAATACAATTCCTTTTATTAATTGAAGTGAAATAATATTACTTATAATATTATGAAGAAGAAAATCCCCATTGTGAAATTATGCCCCAGTGAGTGAGGTTAAAAAGACTGTCTGTTTAATTCATTTGATTGTACAGTTGGCACAACCCGCATGCCAACTCGCCTGCGCACGTATAAATATTTACCATTAAACCACTACTGTGCTTGATATTTTCTAGCTGTATTAAAAAAATCGTCATCATCTTAGTGTTAAACCTCGGTTGCAACAATCTGCACTTTCTCCGTGCAGGGGCGGAGAAAGAATACTAACCCCTGCGGCCGGGGTCGGCCTGTCGTAAAAGACGACAAAACAATCCAACCTAGCTACGTGGTAGGGCCCCAAGCCCGTCTGGATGGCAACCACCCTTGATCTTAAGTGGCTTAGGTTATTGTGGCGGAATGCCACAGTAAGCTTGTGTTGTGTTCCGGCATTAGTGTCCCAGATTTTTTTTTATTGCTGTAGGACAGCAGACAGGCTGCCGACGGCCCGCTTAGAATTTAGCAGTTACCATCGCCTATGGATGTTTGCAACACCAGTGGCATCGCGAACACGCTGCTGTCCCATAAAGGTACAGGAACTTAGGTCACTAATGCCGGAACACAACACAAGGTTATTATAGCGGCATACTTAAGATCAAAGGTGGTCGCCATCCAGACGGGCTTGAGGCCCTACCACGTAGCTAGGGTGCGTTGTTTAGTCGCCTTTTACGACAGGCCGACCCCGGCCGCAAAGGTTAGTATTCATTCTCCGCCCCTGCACGGATAAAAAAGATTCCTGTACTTCTAAGAGAAGACAGTGTGTTCGCGGTGCCCCTAGCATCGCAAACATTCATAGGCGACGATAACTTCTTACTGTTAGAGGGCCATCAGCATGTCTGCCGTTTCTCAGCAATAAAAATAAATAAACCTCTCTTCAATGGTCTGCTTTCTAATTTTTATTGTCTACATTATCTTGACAAGACAATCCTTGGCAGCACAAATCGATATAAAATAGCAAATGACGTCAGTATTCATATTAATAATACCTCACAAGGTTTATCAATAGGCAGAAAATCAATACAATTTCTAATAGCTGTTTTTTTTCTTCGATTCGTTCAAAATAACAGCATGTATGAAGAACATATTAATATTTATCGGTTATGCGGATGTTTAGAGATATAACAACGATCGGCCTTCAACTCCACTTAGTGTCTCAGCATACTTCAGTATTCTATTTAATAAATTACAGTAAAATGTTTCAAGGGGTAATTAGTAATTTCTCCGTGCAGGGGCGGAATAAGAATACGAACCCCTGCAGCCGGGGTCAGCCTGTCGTAAAAAGCAACAAAACAACCCTAGTATTAATATGCCGCCATAATAACCTTGTGTTGTGTTCCGGCATTAGTGACCCAGGTTCCTGTACCCCTATGGGACAGCAGCGTGAAAGCGGTGCCCCGAGGATCGCAAACATCCATAGGCGACGGTTACCTACTATTAAATGACACCTTGTAATATAACAAAAAAGAAAAAATCGTCGTTCAGTACGAACTGTGAGTATTTTTGGCATAGCAAAAATGCCCGATACCAGGAGAAACGTTGCATTTGAAAATTGGTTCCAAATCCAAGATGGCCTACAAAATAGTGGTCACGCATGCTGTGGAAAACTGTCGATACAATTGCAAAATTTTATCGATAGCCAGATTTTACAGTCGCGTGTACATCCTTTTAATATTAAGACATGATGGGGAAAATTGAATTTAGAAACAATATTCAAATCTTATAGGTTTTATTCCTCATGATGGCATTTAACATTCTCGCTAAGTCAAAAGCATTTATAATAGCTCCCCAGAGGTACTTATTTGATCAGTTCCCTTTCGTTTTCCTACGCAAAAGGCTGAAAGATGTAACAGAAGACCAAACTAGAGGACCTGGATATGGATTCCTCAACGGCATACACCGGTTAGGCAGTTCTCGCCTAATTCGCTAATGCACATAACGCTCTAATGAGCATAATTGCCGTGCATCGACAGCGAAGAAAAACATTGTGAGGTCACAGATATGTGTAACCCGCCTATCCATCTTGGACAAGGGTGGCGGGTATTCTGGCCCCGTTCCCTCTGGGGGGAGGCCCAAGACCAGCAACGTTATGGAATTTATGGTAATCAATAACAAGTAAAATTGATATCATTCGCCACCGTTTAAGATCCTTTATAGAAGTGACCATGAAGTTAAAATCTTAATTTTGACCGGCACCATTTAGTATTTTTACCAAAAATGTGTAATATTAGTAACTTGCAAAATTCCTCCATTATAGTCACTGTCGTAAGTAACAGGCTGTGTAAATCAACGAAATATCGTAAACTACTCAAATATTAAACTAAGATAATTCTGGGAACCCGATACACTTTTATCCATGCAGGGGCGGCGAAAAAATATTGAACTCTGCGCCCGGGGTCTGCCTGTCGTAATAAGCGACAAAACACCCACCCTAGTTACGTGGTAGGGTCCCAAGCCCGTCTGGACGACGACCACTTTGGTCTTAAGTATACTGCCAGAATAACCTTGTGTTGTGTTCCAGCATTAGTGACCCAAGTTCCTGTACCCTTATAGGACAGCAGCATGTTTGCGATAACACTGGCGTTGCAAACACCCATAGGCGACGGTAACTGCTTACTACTAAGTGGGCCGTCAACCTGTCTGCTGTCCTAAAGCAATAAAAAAAAAACACTTGAGAATTTAGTAACCAACGAATGTGGTAAAATTCACACATATCGACGTCAACGTTTACCTTGCCGCGTCAAGGTCTATGAGAACAATAAGAATCAAAGTATTATATTGTAAGATTACATCTTACGTATATGCAAATTATATTTTAAATATATGCAGTGAACCAACTTCCAAAGAACCTAGAAAGATTATGAGGAAATAATTAATTATAAAATTATTTCAACTACTGAGATTTATATTATAATTTATGAAAAAAAATACAAATAAATACATTTATAAAACAGGAAAAGCTATCTAGTTTTATCGTCAATAGGATTCGAACTCAAATCATCTCAATGTGATTTTGAAAATCGTGCGAGGATAACTAATTGTGAGCTACAATGACAAATTCTATTACTCATCAGTTATAGTTAAATAATTACAGTACATTATTATCACGTACAAATTCGCATTAATCTGTTAAATCAACAGCGATATCTTTTAATGGATCGATAATAAACCGTTCCATCATCATTTTCTAGGATTTAATTATGATAAGTTTAGTAATTAAATTAAATATTATAAGAAACTAATTAACTACAAAAAGGCCGTAAAACATAGTTTTCAAACAAATAGCAAATAATAACATATTTACTTGAACACTAGCTGTACCTGCGACTCCGTCCGCGTGGAATAGTGTCTTTGGGCAGCATTTTTTGGATATATGAGGTCAACTTAAATTGGAAATTCAACCTAAATGTCCAGCCTAAGCTGAACCCTATTTCATATGATTGATGATATAAATCTGAGGTCAACTTAAATTGGATATTAAAATTTCCGAAACTTATAATTTTTAACAAAAACTATTTTTTTTTTCTAAAATAAAAATAGCCTAAGTTACTCCTTGTTACATCAGCTATCTGCCAGTAAAAGTCCCGTCAAAATCGGTGCAGCCATTTCAGAGATTAGCCGGAACAAACAGACAGACAGACAAAAATTGTAATAAATTTTGTTTTGGTATATGTACCGTGTATACATCCGAATGCACTTAGTAAAAAGCGGTTATTTTAATATTACAAACAGGCCCTTCAATTTTATTTATTTGTATAGATATTAAAGCAGATATTTAGAGTTAGTTTATAAATTGTTCACAATAAATCATTTTAACTTTCCAATTAACTCTTCCAACACTTTCTAATTTAATTAAGTAGAGGAATATAAACATGGCAACCACAGTAATGTGAGGACCAATTTAATTTGTTCCATTAATTATTCTATCTGCTTGGAACAAAACTATAACAGGAACTTTATCTTTTAACAATGCCCTACAGCAGCCTTTATGACTGAGGAGCAAGCTTGGCTTAAAACCAGGTTTGAAGAGATTTTTTATTGCCGTGAACATCAGACAGGCTAATGGCCCAATAATAACTATACAATAGTTAGCAGTTCACTTTAGTTCGCAACTCCAAACGGCACCGATAATACGCTACCGTCCAAGTAGGGATAGTGGAACCTGGGTCACGTACGCCAGAATACAACACAAGTTTATTATACTTATTGACCAGGAGCATTTTGTTGCCTTTAATACAGGCTGATCCCAACCACAGGGGTCAGTATTATTACTCCGCCCCTGCATGGAACAACATGTCTTGTATTGTTTTGAATGAGGTATCCTATACAATGCCATATAATAATATTTGATCATAATAGAATATAATTTGAAGTAGGAAAGTCATTGTAGCACCTAAATGTATCAGGGTCTGTAATTATAATCCACTAACTGACAATTTCTCAACCCTGGACAGAATGAATTCAGGACGAAAGGACTGATATAATGTCAATCTGAAATAATGTACTAGATATCTTAGGACAATACTCACTTGCTGGATCAGCATCACCAACTGTGGCCTGTTTGAAGAGAGCATACAGCTCGAGCAAGTCATTGTCACTGGGGACGGACTTCAGCTTCTTAACCTCAGCAGCGGCTTTGTCGAATTGCTGGAAGAAAACATTCATAAAACTCTTAACAAATCAAGAACAATATTATATATTTTGTCTGTGCCAGGACGGAGAAAGAATACTGACTGTCCTAAAAGGCGATAAAAACAACCCACCCTAGCTATGTGGTAGGGCCCCAAGCCCGTCTAGACGGTGACCACCTTTGGTTTTAAGTATGCCGCTATAATAACTTTTTGTTGTGTTACGACATTAGTGACCCAAGTTCCTGCACCCTTATGGAACAGCAGCGTGCGCAATGCCACTGGCATTGCAAACACCCATAGGCGACAGTAAATGCTAAATTCTAAGCGGGCCATTCTACCTGTGGCACTTAGGTTCTACAAAATAAACTGAAATAATTAAGACAGCTAAGTAAATCTATTAATTAACTTTTGAAGGTAACTTGTTATTTTATTCAATTCATAAAGTTGACTGTTCAAATTGACAATGGACAAAAAAAGATTAAAGTTAAAACAATGATGTAATTATTGATTAAACTTAGTGGAAAATGGCTCCATTAAATTAAACAATGTTCAAAGTTCATTATCTATGTAATAGACTATTATGGAAATGATTTATATTTGCTTATTAAATGAGACCTAATAACATAAATAAAGTCTAGATATAACTGGATAAATGTGAAAAACCTTCTTACCTCTTGAAGAGACATGATGATTCAGCAATTAGTTACCTATAAATAAAAAATATAATTAGGTATAACTACCTACACAACTAACTATTCTGAACTGACAAATTTATTTCAAATTTATTATTTAATTAAATCCTTTAGAAATATTATGCTTTGTTTCTAGCTGAACCGGTATAGTTTACCGATGATTTAAATCGTTATATATGAACTAACTGTACAAATACAAACCTACAAACACGTCACCTAACAACTTACTTTTTCGAGGAACAAGCTACAAGCACGAATACTCGTTAGGAACTGGCCGAATACCGAGCAGCAGGTTATGCGATACTGCGATACGAAAGTCGGCGATGACGAATAATTATCAGACAGAAAATAAATACCGACGTGTCCGGCGTTCTTATCACGCGATTACTTATTTAGGTTGATAAATAGAAACTGTTTAAAATACCTATTTAAAGTTCTAAAAGTTAGTTCATCTAAAACTAAAAAAATATAGTTAACCTATTTTGACTTTTAGAATATGATTTGACATTTGACAGTAAAATGTCTGGAATATATTTAAAACGTTTTCCAGACTTCGACCGTATTTCTTTACGTTTTTGTCGGTATGCGAATGATCTTCATAATTGTGTTAAATCCCTGCTGCAACCCAAATTCCGAGTTCGATACCTGCAGCTCGCTTTGTTAGTTATCGATAGATGATATTAAAGGGATATTTTTTGTTAATTTGAGTGAGTAACATAGTTCAGATCTTTTCTAGAGTGATATAAATTGTTATAAATATTATCCGATTCTCTCCTTTTGCTAGTTAACAAGGAGTAAAAGAAAGGACCATGTCTTTCTCCTTTCATGGTATATTCCATAAGTTGGGGATAATCTCCTCAAAATTATAATTAGCGATTGAAATGGTTCTTTACAGTAGACTCCAGGCTCCAAAATAAAGGTAAAACGCCCAAGCTTGCAGCTGAATCATTTAAATAAGGCAATGCAAATAAATCTATTTAGGATGACTCAACTCAGTTCAAGGGAGGTTAACATATAAACATACGTCTCAAGGTCTGCAATGGTTTTAAAAGCTGTATTTTTTCATCTAACCACACATCCAGTCCGAGTTCCTTATTTTAAAACTGATTTAATTTATTTTTAGTGTTATAAGAAGTGTGTTATATTTTTGAAAAATATAACACACATTAAAAATTTTATAATAATTAACGATTATTTAAAGTAAAACAAATTCAGTAAATACAAAATTTATATTTTGTCTTAAATTACTTATATTTAAACCAAAAACATAATTAAGTAATTATATTTGCCTAAATCTATGCATATTTAGAGTGCAATTTCTCGGCTACTTCTATATATTGCTTCTTTGCATCATCCTGAGACATGCCCTTGCGGCTGGTCCACGCCTTGAATTTAGCCTTTTCTACGAGGCCGGAAGGCTCGGCTGAAAAGAAAAATAATAAAATCGGTATAAAAACACATTTTATATCCTATAATTAAAGCGAATTGTCTGTTTCATACAATCACTATTTCTGGAGCCGATCCTAAAACACTCAATTATGATCATCAAATTTGAGACTGCGATGTCTAAGCCTAGAATAAATAATGCTCATAGCACAAGAGGATAAATTTGTATATTACAAATACATTATGGAAACTTCGGCCTTCTTTTCTATTACAAAATATGCAATTTCATTATCAAACAAAAAGATGCTATACCAAAACTCCTCCAAGATTATAGTGAATAGGATTCATTGGTATTTTGAAGAAGTAAAAAAATGAAGTCTGGAATATTCCTTTAATAAACGTTGACATAAATATGTCTAGTTCACAAGCCGTCTCATGCCAGTGAATAATACACACAAAAACGCCTTTGTAAAATAATGCCAGGCAATTCATTTATGAATCATTACCCATTGAAGTATGAGGAATCAAGATTTTTTTCATTAATTTAAATACTATAGTAGATTGTAGCTTTAAGTCTTGATTTAATTTTAGACTACAGAATATAGTCACTCCTTCCTATAAGCACTGGGAGAGTCAACGAAAGTGTATTATTTATAAAGGGCCCAAATAACACTAATATATTAAATAAGCAATCAACTAAATGTCAAGGTATCTATGCAGGAGCGAAGTTATACTAACCCCTGCGGTCGGGGGTGGTGTTTTTTTTTATTTTTTATTGCTGTAGGACAGCAGATAGGCTGACGGCCCGCTTAGAATTTTGCAATTACCTTCGCATATGGGTGTTTGCAATACCAGTGGCATCGCGAACACGCTGCTGTCCTTTAAGGGGACAGAACTTGGGTCACTAATGCCGGAACAGAACACAAGGTTATTATGGCGGCATACTTAAGACCAAAAGTGGTCGCCATCCAGACGAGCTTGAGGCCCTACCACGTATCTAGAGTGGGTTGTTTTGTCGGTTTTTACGACAGGCCGACCCCGGCCGCAGAGGTTAGTATTCTTTCTCCGTTAAAGCCGTTAGCTCCTGTATAAGTGACCCAGTTTTACAATGTGGACGGCAGCGTGTTAGTGCTTGGCCAGACTGCACACGAGGGCGCGAGGCGGTCGCGGCGCGGCTACTTAAACATATGAAACAAATAAAAAATATTTATTTGTATGTTTAAGTATGCCGCGCCGCGCCCGCCCCACGCCCGCGTGTGCAGTCTGGCCAAGCACTTAGCGTTACAAACATCCGTGGCGTTAGTAACTGCTTACTGTTAAGTGGACCGTCAGCCGTCTGCTGGTCCACAGCAACAAAAAACATTCTTGAGCTGTAATTTTGAGAACAATATAAACAGCGGCGCAGCGTGGATGACGCCCTTTTATTTAGGTATTTCAATTTAATGCATACTATATCTATACTAATATTACAAAGAGGCAATGTTTGTGTTTGTAACGTTGTAGGGGGTGATCTCTGGATCTACTGAACCGATTTAGAAAAATCTGCCTGTGTTGAGCCGGGCGAGCCAGCTAGTATTTTCATTAAGTCTAGATAATTTTTCGACAAGAACAGTCATCATTATTTTGCATTATACAGGTTAAATTCGTTTTACAGGTCAAGCACAAAATAAACTATGGGGAATCCCCACAAGTCAGAATAGACGGTGTTGCCAGCAGTCGCTACAAAATATCATTCAAACAAAGGGAATTCCCCGAATTCATCACAGCATAAGTAATGAATAATTCCATGCTCTTTTCGAATTTGTAATTGCGATATAAATATGAAATGGTTCAAATATTTATATTTATTGTGAAATTTTGCCGCCCCCTAAAAAGTGCAGCCCGGGGCGGGCCGCCCAGCTCCTGCCGCCCCCACTACGCTACGCCACTGAACATAAACAAAACTAATTCAACAACCATGGTCATTATCTACTAGAAACCAAAGTCATGTCGCCATGCTTGATATTAAGTATATTATCACAGCATAACGTTTGAATAATACTCGTATGTCTTGAATCGTAGAAAACCTGAATAAGTGAATACATACATAATATGTTTTTAAAGATAAAAAATTACGTACAAATGTTGACATCTCCGAAAACTGCCTGTTTGTAAAGAGAATAGAGAGACAGGTTTTCATCGTCGCTGGGCTTGGTTTTCCATTTCCTGACTTTGTCAGCTACTGTTTTGAAGTTCTGAATAAAAAAAACAATTTATTACACAATCGACAAGTAAAACTATTTGTAAGTATAAGTTTTTTTTTTATTTACACGAAATTAATCTGCCATGAAGCTTAAAATTACAAAAATGACTATTTTGGCGGGAATTTTATTGTTATTTCAATTTTATATTTTATCTATTTCTGTTTCTCTGAGAAAGAGGTCGTATTGATTTTATTTATCCGTTCTGCGAGGGGATAAAGGTAAAATAATGTTTGACACGTATTTTTACTAGTACTTATGCAAAAACACAAAATTATATGGATTTTTTATGTATTTGTCAATTTCAATTATTACTAAAGTAATATTTATATTTCTTAATATAAATAATAATTTAAATGAAACAGATTTCCTGTAATTACTTGTCGACACATAAGGTACAAGTATCTTATCTCGGAACATTATCATTTATTTTGTCTATGTAATATAAATCAAATTTGCTAGATAAATTACATTAATATTCCATTTGTCCACATGCAAGGAACACACTGAGGACAGTTTTAGTCACTTTAGTCTTAGGCCGCCTCGACCATTATTGTATTATAAATCATTTTGAAGCATTCTCAAGAATACCCGTGTGAAATCGCAAAAGTACATTGCAATGGATTACGTGACTAATCGCTCGCCATGATGTGGGTGGTCTGTCTGTATGGTGTACTGTGCTAATAAAAAAATGCGTAGAAATTATCTAACAAGATAAGCTGAAAGAAATCGGTCAGACGTAGATGAGTTGTACATTATGTACGAATATGCAATGATGACCTCAGTCTGATCGATAAATTTACCTATTCTAGATAAATAAATTTACTTAAGTATCCTTTGGGTGTGAGCGATAAGAATTGCTTCAAGGAATATAAAAAAAACTTAGCAAGGTATTCCGTTCGTTGGTAATCTAATAATAGAATATGTATTTCTCAGGTTGAAGGTGTTATGGATGACTTTAAAAATATTATCAAACAGAAGCTCCACTCACCTCTTCGAGGGACATGTTTCAGTTGTGAGATCTGTAACAAAATTATTTTCAATTAAATTTCATGATGATCTTGTAGGCAATCTTGAATAACTTTTTCCTTTGAGAAGATTAACACTCGAAATCTACTTAGCATATCCATACTCATTTTATAAATGTGAAAGTAATTCTGCCTGTTATATTTTCACACATAAACCACTGAACCAATTTTGATGAATTTGTTTTTTTTTTTATTTGTACGACAGAACAACGTTTGTCAGGTTATTTAGTAGGGATGTACATATTTGTAACATTTTTCTGTCATATACGTTGCAACTATTATTTTATGTAAAATCACAACGAGATATATCTGTATTATACTACGGATAAATTGCAGGAGTGTCGCTTTCGCTGGTAAAGCCACATTTTACGGCAACCTGCTACTAACGTGGGGAACACATTTCTAGCCATGTCGCCTCCGCCGGGCTCGCCAGGAGGGGTAGACCCAAAAAGTGCTGACAGAAAAGATAAGTGCGCCAATCGACTGAATATCTCAGACTGTAGTGGAAGTTTGACTTGCAACCGGCATTTAACGCTAAGGTGGTGATGATATCTAGGAATTTCTGTTCCTTCTGGTAATGCTATAAGTTTTGTAGCGATATGTTACAGTAACATTAAAACATGATTCCCTTTACGGTGTCGCACGTGCTCGTCGGCGAGCGTGCTCACGCGCATACCGCAGGTTCATTAACCTGGTGGCGGGAATTGGAGCAGTTACTTTCCAATAATTGGCCACAAGATACGACGATGGGTTATTTTCACAAAAACTAGGGTTTGGTAAGAATTATCAACAACTCCAGCAATTAAGACAACCTCCGTGGCACACTTCGGTACGCTTGCAGAGGTCACGGATTCGATTCCCGTATCGCGTTTGAGTGTTTATGTATTTATTTACGAAAGAAAAGTATATGTGTTGTATATAAGTTGTCTAATACCTATAACACAGGTACTATGCTACTGATTTTGCGACTAGATGGAGTTTGTATGAATTGTCTCAAATCATTTATAATATTCTTCTATAATTTGTAATTATTTTTATAAATTATAGAATAATATTGTTATTTTATTTATTTATATTTATAACTTCTATAATTTTATCTGATACATAATATTTAACCAAAATTTTGAAACAGAGCTCTCAAGTCCGTTATTATGATTGGTATACTGGCTGGATTAAAGTTTTATTTGAATACAAATATTTGAAACCGTTTAAAATATGATTTACATATATTAGATTTTTAGTTCAGTATGTATAGTGTAGAAAACTATTCAAGTCTGTAAGATAAGATGATGATTGATTAATTTGTTGTCTTGACAAAGCGTACGGGATAATTGAAATATTAACTTGAATCCTAATTATAAGTATTTAACAGAAAAAATAAATAAAAATAAAAAAATAAATTGAAATACCTAAGTGTGTGTGTATGTATTTATACAAATAACGTCCGTATTGTGTATTTAACTATAATAATTAGCAAGTTTAAGAATAGGTATTATTAGTTCATACCTGTGACTTTTTAAATACAAGCACTGATACAATTCCAGCGATACGGCTGGCTCAGTGGTTATATTAGGCTTTAAATGGTCGTAACGATCCATCCCCACACAGAACAAAGTGGCAATTTATAAAAAACCTTACAATAGGTTCGCTTTGTTCAAGCAAGGTTTAAAAAATAAAACCTTATTTTGACTTACCTTTAGGTAGAGAAGCTTTGGAATCGTAGTGTATACTGAATAATATCAACGATGTTTTCACATTAAAAATCATCGACCGCTGGAGACCTACGGATTATCGCGTAGGGCTGTCACAATTTGAACTTGTAGCATATGAGATATGCAATTTTGATAAATTTCGGTATAGTCATAAATTGGAACTTGGTGAAGGACATAGGCTACTTTTTTTTAATTCATATGGCAGAACAACATTTGCCGGGTCAACTAGTATTATACATTTTGCAACAGTCTTCATGTCACATTACCTTCTTCCAAGTTTTTAATTACCGAGCTATGTTGGATGTTTCGCTTATGCACAAGGTCCATTAGGAGGACATCCGTAGGAGAACTAAGGTGACCAACAAGGCAAAATATGCAAGCAAATAAACCGGTCACGTCTGTCGCAGGACCTATGGGCGATGGAGCAAATGAGCCTTAGAGTCGAGACTGTGTCTCGGAAAACATGCTGTAGGACACCCCCAGGCTGATGAACTGCTGGCCTTATGACAAAATTGTATATTGAGGACGAACTGAAAAGCATGGACTTGCATTTTAGGTCATCGTTAGATAGTCTTAACTGCCTAGAAGAGCAGTAGGATTTCCCTATTACTACTATAATAATATACCCTTTATTTTTCTAACCAATTACACCCCGTCCAGATCGGAGGCGCACTCACAAACATATCCCTATGTTCGGGCGTCGAGCAGAATAATCCATACCCATACCAGCGATATGCATCCTCTGGTCTGGGAACGCATAAATCTCACGTCATCAACAAAAAAATAAAATCAAAGCCAGTGTCAGTGACGTAGCATTCTTTTTTAAACGGTCAAAATTACATTGATCTATGTAAATAGTACCTTATTTTTCTTCAAATTAGACACATTGTAATATAATGACATTGTTTGAGTGATTATATAATATTATCCTTGCAACTTAATAGGCTAAGATTTATCTTGAATACGTCCTCTGAACCTTTTTATTACAGACATGAAGGTTAATTCGTGGTAGTTTTTATAAATAATGTTTTTAATTTGTTTTTTCTCGTTTGCTTTATTTTTAACCCTCTAGGCATTTGTTATCTGTCAATCTATGTTTCCTCCTATCTGGGCGATGTTTTTTGTAAGCTTCTTAGTAATGCTTGTTCCTATTGGCAACTACATGCTGGAACAACATACCGTCCCCTATACGGAACTTAAAGTCATTAAATATTTTCAAATCTAAATTAAAAAAATTCCTGCATAAGCATCAGCGAGGACAGGCCGATTTAGCCCTTGATACTAACTAGTGCTTTATAGTGTAGCTAATTTATACCACTAGTATTCAATCAGTCACTTGATAATTATATATTATCATATCATTGTGTGTATATTCTATTTTATATATTTAGTCTTGTTGACTTCTTCCCACTTTCGTCATTTATAGAATAATTTATAATTGTGTATCTCTTGTATTGTATCTATCTCTTGTATGGTAACTTTTTTAAACTTCTTTTCTCATATTTTTCTCTTTTTTGTTTATGTCATAAATTACTTTTATCCAATTAGATTTGGTTATTTGATTGTCTTGTTATTATTAATGTTTCTTTGTTTACTTTTTAAGTCCAAATTTTGTAGTGGCGTCATTACCGGGTTCTAACGGAAGACCAGCGCTGGTTTTTTCTAACCAGTTTATACTGAGTTAGAACCCTTTTAGGACTTTTTTTTTTTGGTCTCGGGGAAAAACCTCTCTTGACGGGTTCCCCCGGCCCGGGGGGACCGAGGGATATGTGGGACTCCGGGAAAGATGTTTGGCCATCCGACTACCCACTAAAAAACCCCGCTGTTCTCCTATCGCCTACGCCCGGGCCCACGGATATATGGCCTGCCGATCTCGTGGCCCAGGCCGGCGCCGGCCCGCCCTTTGTCTTGAGGCGGGCCTCTTCTGAAGTGTTGGCGCCAGGGGGGTCAGGGTTTCGTCCCCCCGGCGCTCTCCTAACAACTCTAGAAGTTGAGGGGGGCCGCGGAACAGCACGCAGCCCTCACCCTCGCGGCAAAAGTGCGGGCGGCGGATCCTCCCCCGAGGGGCCGCCCGCGGCCGCTTTTTACGGCGGCCGGAGGTCGTTACTTGCCCTCCGGCGCCGCCGACGTGGCCTGCGTTGGCGGGAGGGGAGTGTGGTGGTCGACTCCCGCTCCCGCTCCGCCGCCTCCTTTGCGGACATGACTGCCTCGCAGAAGGAGGCGACGACCGTCCATCCAGGATCGCCCCCGACCATAGACAGAACCAAGGCCGGGAGCGACAGGTCCACGCCGATTTGGGCGACGAGGGCGCGGCGCTCCTCGCGCCACGCAGGGCACACGGCGACAGTGTGATCAACCGTGTCCTCCTCGTCGCCCGCGCCACAGTGGTAGCACACCGACGTCATCTCCCACCCTATGCGACACAGGTACCTCCCGAAGCAACCGTGCCCCGAGAGGACCTGCGTCAGGTGGAAGGTCAGGGCGCCGTGGCGCCTTTCCAACCATTCGGTCAGGACGGGCCTCACCGCTTCGATGGTGGCGAGGCCCGCGCTGGGGTGCTTTTAGGACTTATTTTAAGTTTATTTAATTTATATTTTTAATTTTGAATATTTGTTTGACTGTTATAGTCCTAAATAAATATTTTTCTTTCTTTCTTTCTATCCATTGCTGTGAGACAGCAGACAAGCTGACGACCCACTTATTAGAAAGCATTTACCGTCGCCTATGCCTGGTCACTTATACCGGACCATCATAACTCAAGGTTATTATAGCGGTATATTTAGAGAGGGTGGTTTCCATCTAGATGAGCTGCGGCCCAACCGACTAGGGTTGTTTAAGAAAAATCGCCTACACGCTGGCCCCGGCCGCAGGGGTCAGTATTATTACTACCCTCCTGCACGGAGAAAAACTTATTAATATCAGATGAAGACGCAAATCTACTCTGCCAAGAAAGCCTGCCACCTGCGCCTCAGTTCCAAGGAACTAATCTTTCAATCTTAAGTCAGTTATGTCGACATCACGAATGATGTGCAGTTTAAGGGACAATTGGAGGACAAAGCTAAGCTTACCTCCAAAAAGCTGGGTGTGCTAAACTGGTCCAAGCAGTATTTCATTCCAAGGCAACGGCTTGTGCTATACAAAGCACAGGTCAGACCGCATATGGAGTACTGCTCACATTTATGGGCTGGAGCCCGCGCCTGTCAGCTCAATCCCCTAGACTCCATCCAACGGTGCGCAGTTCGTGTTGTCGACGATCCCATACTCACAGAAGGTCTAGACACCCTTGGACTTCGGAGAGACTTTACGTCTCTTTGCGTATTCTACCGTCTGTGCAACGGATTGTTCTGAGGAGCTTTCTCGTAGAAAATAGTTCACAAAAACGTTCATGTTGCATATTCTCAGGATTTGAGATGAGCTTCCGGCTGAGGTTTTCTCGGCGGGGTACGGTATGGAACTCCATACCGTACCCCGCCTTTTTAGAAGAGTTCTTTTAAAATGACGTTATTAAATTTCTTTGAGGCTGGCATCGCGTTGGTAATGCCTCTGGTGTTGCAAACGTCCATAGGTGACGATGACCACCTGCCATAGTGGCCCGTATGCTGTCTGCTGAACTCTAGTTAAAAAAAAGATGAGCAGATTAGAATATAGGTATTACTAATTTTCCAATTTGGCGAGTGTTGTACCTATATATTCAGTTCTTCTGGAAAGCCCCTCGAAAACAGATAGCCGTAGCTATAAATACTAATGTGGCTAGTGAAGGACCATATCAGCCATGTTGATTGACAAGTTTTGCTAAAACTAGTTTTGCGCCCGGTGTTGTCAACGTTCATTGGTGACGAAAACCATCTTTTGTCGTTTGCCTGTCTGCTGAAAAAAAATACGTGCCAACCCTATAACAAAGGATCATGAAAATAAACACTATCGCTTAATAAAAGTTCGAATCCTTATCGCAGGTAATCCATCCAAAGATTAAACCTATTTATATGTGCTTGATATATAGAATTATTTAATATATCTAGGTATCAAGTATGTACGAATAAGTAAATTTATCTTATCCGTGCAGAGGCGGAGAAAAAATACTAACCTCTGCGGCCGCGGTCGGCCTGTCGTAAAAGGCGACAAAACAACCCACCCTAGCTAGCTACGTGGTAGGGCCCCGAGCCCTATGGATGGCAACCACCTTTGGTCTTATGTAAGCCGCCATAATAACCTTGTTTTGTGTTCCGGCATTAGTTCCACCCAAGTTCCTGTACCTTTTAAGTTTTTATTTCTGTAGGACAGGCTGACGGCCTGCTTAGAATTTAGCAGTTACCGTGGCTTATGGGAGTTTGCAACGCCAGTGGCATCGCGAACACGCTGCTTTCCCATAAGGGTCCAGGAACTTGGGTCACTAATGTCGGAACACAATACAAGATTATTATGGCGCCATCATTAAGACCAAAGGTGGTCGCCATCCAGACGGGCTTGAGGCCCTACCACGTAGCTAGGGTTAGTTGTTTTGTCGGCTTTTACGACAGGCCAACCCCGGCCGCAGAGGTTAATATTCTTTCTCCGCCCCTGCACGGATAAGCACGTTAATAACTTTTAAATAAATTCAATAAACTACGCCTAAATGTTAAAATAGTGCTGAGATTTGAGATATAAAGTACTGTAAGAATTAGCTTTTCTACTTTCTCCGTAGCAGCATCAGAGACATATCGGACTTTTACTATTTCTAAGTGGTTAAAGATGGGATAATAACACCGATAGAGCCACTTGCATGGTGCCATTGCATGACGAATTTACGGGAAATACAAGTAAATCCTCGATATTTCTTTGCGTCAGTTCTTTGTGTCAGCGATTATGTTATGAACCCATAATCTCAGGGTTGAGCGTCGAGATCAACACCACGTGGCTACCACGAACTCTTACGTTTCATGCATGATAAAATAAGTATGTCCAGTTGATAAGGAGTATGCACTCAAGTGGTGTTCTATTTTCGCAATAATTATAGCAAAGGAGTGTCAGGTGTTGAGGATTTCCAACGGAAATTTCCCCCCTGTAGCTCGATAATTCTGTTAAGCTATGGACATACAATACTTTGATATTTTGCCCACACAACATACGTGGCGCAACGGCTTTCGCAAAAGACGATTGTGGTGATGTATATATACTATATATACATTGTATGACGCTAATCGACAAGATGGGGCGACGATCTGCCACAAGCAGTTGGCAGGATGTGGAAATAGGAAGCTAAAGATCTGGCTATGTTACGTATTTTGGAAGAGACCTACACTGACGGACTCATAAACTGCATCAAAGTAATAGACGACTTTGAAATAAATATTTTAACCAAGTATGCAAACTTTCTATACAGATTTAAATTGAAACTTCTAGATTGGTTCGTGAACTTTAAAACAGCGTAGGCACATGAGTAACTAAATGTACAGAGACCAAGCTTCTAAAGAGCGAGCAAAATTGTTATTTATTCTGATAGGGTTGGCACAGGAGGATTTAAATAAATACACAAAACGTTTGTTAGCTTTTTTATGTATGTATATTTTTTACAAATTGCTTATTATAAATAGTTATTTTTTTTTTGTAATTTTTGTTTTTTAATAATTTGTTATACTTCTTAATCGAATGATAAATTCTAAATCTAATATAAAGTTTTTTTTCAATAATCAATGGGAAAGCACTTGCATGGCATATCAAATTTACAATCTTGTATACGTTTTAGTATATCACTACCAATATTAACAATACTTATTTCTAAATTGAAATATTCTCGAAATTTTAAACTTAATACAGGGTTTTTAGAAGTGATCTTCACAGATTCTGTATTGTTGCCTTATTTTATCATTTACAAGTTTGGAAAGATCTTCTCGCCCGACAGCTTGTAACCACTCTTGTCGTCTGAAATAATAATAAAACCATGAATAGTATTTTAATTTATATACAGAGGTAATTATTAAATCACTAAAGGATACCCAAACAGAGATCGCCGGCTTTTGGCTTTCTAAATAACTATTTTGCTCTTGAACACACCGTTTACGAGATAGGTATTACCTATTTCGTGCAACTTACTAAAAAAAAACTACTTAAATCATTTATGATCAATACCAAAACGTTTTTTGCACCATCGCACCCATATGAGTTTCTTTCGAAATTGGGGCAGATACATATTATATGAGGTATCTATCATAACTAAGTAAAAATAAAAATAAATTATAGTTACTACTTACCTAGTGGAGTCTTTGGGATAATTAAAAAATATATGTTTTAATTTTTTCGATTGTTGTTCATGCACACAGCACAATAAAACCATATTTAAACTCTTTCTAATTAATTCAAATTTTAAATTTAAACAAACACGTACGACGCGACGCACCGCGAGCGGTGAGTGAGCCCTTTGTTTGAGCACTGGCCGAACCAGTAAAAACAGGTTTCGCTCCGTACGTGACGAGCCGCCAGTGCTCACGCACACACGCACATTATACTTGTAGTGATGTACCTACCGTGGCGCGGTTGTTGAATCTTTGTCTCTGTACGTTTATTAACTCATGTGGCGTAGGGTCATATCCTTAAGTTTAAGTTTTTGTACTGGAAAGGACCTTATGACTTTTTTGAAGAAAAAACAGTAATTTAAGAAAAATTGATTTAATTAAAAAAGTTTTGTAAATAAATACATATTATACATAAACACCCAGACGTGAGACGGGAATCGAATCCATGACCTCCGCAAGCTTACCGAAGTGTGTTACGCCACAGAGGTAGTCAAATGTCGCTAATATTTACGTATATTTAGTTTCATGTTTAAATTTTAGGAACAAATTACAGGTTTCATTAAAGTTGGTATTAATTTAATTATTATAATAACTAATATAATAATAATTTTGTGTGTACTACATGACGAATTTATCATATTCTCGCTAGGTAATGGCAGAACCCGCAGGAATGTCATTTTTGGTGATAAAGAAGGCGAATGCTACGTGCAAACCAAACCCAAAAAATAGAATTGCCCAGAGACCATTGTGGTGTTGTGACCAACGTGGCTACGTCACAATGAAAGAAGCGATAGACTATTATAAAACAGATTGTCTTATAATTAATATGTTCACAGCTTAAATTCAAAATTATGACCTACTATTATCAGGTTTAAGATAACACACCGATAATGATATGGATGTAGATAATGAAACTTAGGCAATTCTGTAACTGCACTGATAATTTTTACCAAAAAAATTGGTCAACTCGCGACCTTAGTCTAAGGGGTTCCCAACTTTGATTAACAACAGAGTTAATTCGGAAACAATCTTTTTAGTTCTGTTGTGTCCCACAGAATATACGCCACTAGATACTATTGTCGCACATTCAAACACGAACGCATTTAAATAACGCTCACCAGCTTTGTCTATCACATCATTGAACAGAGGACCTGTTACCAGAGCAAAACCTTCGATTCTCGTGACGATCATATAATCAATTGGTTTCTTTTATAGCTGGAGTTAAGCAGACGGGCCAACGGACCCACCCAGTAGCAGATAGCTACTATCCATGTCGTAATCAGCCTATGGACGTTTGCAACATTAGAAGCTTGCAATGATATGCAGAAGAGACAGCGTCAGCAATAGCACATAACCCTGGCGCACATCAGTATTGATATGCTTAACACTTAGCTGCAGCAACCATCAACAACAACTGTCATGCTGCATCCAGCAAGAAATCTGGATAGCGAAGCTGAAGAGACTCAGGTATACCGTACGATAGAAGCTTCGCAAGACGAACTCTATTGAATGACTTAACGTTATCTAGGCTAACATTCAGGGCTTCTCCTTTGCTCTCAACGGTTTCAGCCATATGGTTGGTTAGGTAAATCAGGAGATCCTTAGTGCATCGATTATGTAGAAATCGCCGTACTGGCGAACATTTAACAGGTAGGAGTCCTCCAGGTAACTCAAGATTGAGTGGAATATCAACGAACAAGATAATCTACTCCATTATGTTTGGGAGAAAAGAAGTTATCACTACAGTCCTGTAGTGACGGATCCGTCCGGTTACCCTTTTTGGGAATAGAATGAACATGGACCACCGTTCAAGATGCCGGGACACAAGCTTTGCGGAGGATAAGGTCAGGAAAGGATGGAAACACCTCGGCCGGTCCGGGCCAGTGGACTTCATGACACCGAGGGAGCGGAGGATGAGTCCTGCGATGTGCGATATATTACACACCTTTTTGAAAAAGGCATACCTTTGATATTTTAGAGTCTCCAAATCTTCAAATTGATGGTGGAGATTCTTCCCCGTCATCAGTCGAATTGACTGCAAAGATTTCGCCGAAAGGTCGAAAATACAAAAAAACCCTAGTTCCGAAAGGATAGCTTGAGACTCGCTGCCAATCTTACCGACATGCTCAAATTGTTTTTATTATTATTTTTTTTTTATTGCTGTAGGACAGCAGACAGGCTGACGGCCCGCTTAGAATTTAGCAGTTACCATCGCCTATGGATGTTTGCAACACCAGTGGCATCGCGAACACGCTGCTGTCCCATAAAGGTACTGGAACTTAGGTCACCAGTGCCGGAACACAACACAAGGTTATTATGGCAGCATACTTAAGACTAAAGGTGCTCGCCATCCAGACGGGCTTGAAGCCCTACCACGTAGCTAGGGTGGGTTGTTTAGTCGCCTTTTACGACAGGCCGACCCCGGCCGCAGAGGTTAGTATTCTTTCTCCGCCCCTGCACGGATAAAAATATATTAGAGGTATTACCAGCCATTTCCATTCAATCGAAACTTAATTTACTTCTAGGCGGACAGCAGCATGTTCGAGGAGCCCCTAGGGTAGGAAATATCTATAAGCAACGGCAAGTCTTGGAGATCTTGTGATGAGTTAATGGTATTTCATAGTTATCTATACAGGACGGTTCTTCTTGATCATAGAATTAGGTGCATAGGAAAACGTGAGCTCAGGAAAAGGTATATCCTATTAACCAAATAGTTTAAGTACATACTACTAGTACTTTCAAAATATACCCCCAAAACGTGTTTGTATGTACAACAGTTCACCAAAATACCCCCTTTCACGTCAAGTTGGTCATGCCAACTTTAATCTACGCTGATATCTACCATCCATGTCGTTATCTTAATTTATTGCGTAATGCTTTAATCCGTGTGACAATATTGGAGCACTTAAATTTTGTAATCCTAGTTCAACACGGTTTTGTTGGTAAAAACATTGATGTTTCGATATATACTTAATTAGTGGAGTTGAGTGAGTACAGAAAATTATGAGTTTGCAAGAGTGTCTGTCTATAATATATCATTTTATTTACATTAATATTTATTACCTTCACCGCGATTTATTTCTAGCTAAATAATTAATAACATTTGCTGGTCTGTAACCGTAAACGAATAGAGATTTTTTATAACAGATATTGGTAAACAGGCAATCGGCCCACCTGATAGTAGATGGTCACCATCACTTATAAATATTTGTAGCACTAGAGGCATTACCAACAAGTTGACAGCTTCGAAGAGGACCTGGAACCTGATTTACTAGAAGCGGCACGCAACACAAGGTCATTAAGACGAAATGTTTTAAAAACAGGGGTGGTCGCCATACAGTTAGGTTTGGAGCGCTACCACCTAGTTAGAGTTGTTTTGTCGCCTTTTACTTTTTTTTTATAGCTTGAGTTCAGCAGACAGGCAAACGGCCCACCCGGGCAGGTGGTCACCGTCGCCTATGGACGTTTGCAGCACCAGAGGCACCACCAACGCGCTGCCGGTCTCGAAGAAATTTTATAACGCCTTTTTTGAAGAACCCCATATCATACCGCGCTGAGAAAACCTCAGCCGGAGTTGGGTTCGGGTTCGGACAGTATTCCAACGTACGAAGCCGTTGCGCTGGAGGTCATCAAAATTATTGTCTAGCTTTATTTTTTTATTTATTTATTCAAATAGAACACCAACATGACATACATTACACAATCATAAACTAATCGGGCATAGTATCATTTAAAATGTCACAATTATAGGCGACGACTACGTGTTCAAGAAGTTAATTGCGAAAACAGAAAGATAATAATATATAAAAACAAAAATACAGAATGTTCCCAAATAAAATACAAGTTGTCCATGAATAGCTAATGCCTTAATAACCAAAATAAAAACAGTAACAACATAATGATAAATTTTTAAAATATATTAATTATTAAAGATCAATCAATACATGTTGATTTGAATTTAATTCTTTTTTTCTTATTCTTTACGTTTCATCGTTTTGCATCTGTATAGTTTTGCGACAAAATTTTGCGAGTCTTTTACGATGGTTCTGTCTCTTGACAAATCATTTTTCACGCAAAGATGCATGATAAAGTACATGGGGCTACATGTCTATCTACGACTGCCTTCTCCCAACCCTTGTGTGACTATTCAATTTGCCAGCCGAAATAGTCGTCTGCAATAACCGCCGTAAATTTTTCCGAATAAGTTCGAGGGTGCTAACCTGTAGACATCTTATAAACTGGTGGTCGTATATCCTTATCAAATTAGCTACTACTCCATCACAACCCATTTCGCTACCTTAGCACTGGATGGATACATAGGATAAACTTATAGTTATTCTTAATAAATCGGTATGAGCTGGAAGGAATTTTATCGATTCATCTTGAATGTTCTTGATTGATGAATCAGAAAATATTAGGACCACCGAGTGGTTTGAAGCTTAATGTGGCGAAGATCAAGTCTTGGTTTCACAGATCTCACGTATGTAATAGGTGCGTATGACCGGGTGACCGGGTCGAGAGCATTGATAAGGTTAAATACCCGTGTGTATTTCACGCGTCTGATGACACTGATTGTTAGGTCAGGGTATTCTGCTGACATTTGTAAACATATTGAAATAACATGTGGCTAACAACGTGAGGTTAATCTTTCTTTTTATTGCTGTAGGACAGCAGACAGGCTGACGGCCCGCTTAGTATTTAGCTGTTACCGTCGCCTGTGGGTGTTTGCAACGCTAGTGGCATCGCGAACACGCTGCTGTCGCATAATGATACAGGAACTTGGGTCACTAATACCGGAACACAACACAAGGTTATTATAGCGGCATACTTAAGATTAAAGGTGTTCACCATCCATAGAGGCTTGGGGCCCCACCACGTAGCTAGGGTGGGTTGTTTTGTCGCCTTTTACAACAGGCCGACGCCGACCCCAGCAGCAGAGGTTAGTATACTTTCTCCGCCTCTGCACGGATAAAATTGTGATACGTGGCCATTAGAGCGACACAAACAGAAGTTGCTTGTCATGGAGATGAATTTGCTATGATAGGTGTTTGGAGTAACTCGGAAAGACCGCGATAGTCTAAATATCCAATAAATTTCGGATAAACTACAGGAACGTTCTTCCCTTATACTTTACAGCAAAAGTCTTGTCTTCGTCTTGGCATGTTTCCCAACAAACTTACGATCAGGGACGCCGAAGTTGCTAAGTATGCTAAGTGAACAACTTAGAAAACGGAAAGGCATCGAAACGGAAATTTACGTCGCAATCAGTATATAAAGTTAACTGATGATCACGTGGAACTTATATGCGAGTTCCCTTGCCGCTGTAATTCCAAAAAGACATGTGTATTCGCATTATTCAGTTGTGCCATAGTAAACATTTATTTTTATTTTCCTGTGGTTACGCCTTATTAGCGCTACGTTGATACTCCGCGGGAAGCCGGGAATATCAGGTAAACCGGCTTTTGAACAACGAGTAGTAAAGAATTGCTACGGCATAGAACAAGTGATAGGCCCCCATGTGGGAAGAAAACATCCTGAGGAGCATTAAACAACTATAGCACGATTATAAATGTATTTTAACTTAGAGCTAATCGAAGCAATCATGCTAAGTATAATCCAAATATCAGGCCTTGCCAAATTTATATAGGTATATAATCCACACAAATGCAGATAACGACAACTTCAATGTTATTTCAATGACATTGTTTCGTACTATCTTCAGAGTAGTAAATTGATGATATTCAATGTCCAGCAACACATCTTTAATCTAATATTATCTATTCATACATACATATAATCACGCCTGTTTCCCGTAGGGGTAGGCAGAGACCACTTCTTTCCACTTGCTACGATCCTTACATACTTGTTTCGCTTCGTCCACTTTCATTATTCCCTTCATACATGTTCTTCGGTTTAGGGTACTCTTGACCTGGCCTTTTTTCAAGGTCTCGAAACGTCCGCCTAGGTCTACCCCTTCCAACATTTTCATTCACACTCGCCTTATACACTTTTTTCGTCAAATGTGCTTCATTCATTCTCTCGACATGGCCAATTTATCTCATCCATATCTATTCAAACTCACTTTATCCATGACTCTCTTCATATTGTAATAGCCATATGTGTACCTCAACCTTTTTTCTAGGGTACTGCCTCTTTTTGCGATTCCCTTGACCATACTGACATATTCGCTAGTGCCTGGATCAACGGAAAGATAGGCTTGCCGTTACCGTAACCCGGGCATTTGCCGGCTCCCCCATGTGACGGAGTTCGTATCTTCCATAGTTTGGGAGTGAGAATTATATAACACCTCAGTCCTCTCCAAGTCAATCCGGAGCTTAAAGGGATACGGAAGCACACGCCAATTTCTCGTGATGTAACTTCAGGTTTCAACCTTTTTAGCTAACTTTGAAGGTTACAAACTCAAAATTATATAGGAATAATAAATTAAAAACAATTACAAATTAATATTCCTTTATTCATTACTTTTATATTACCTTAAATACATTGATTTGCATATAAATCTATTAGCTGGCTAATGGTGACAAAAAGAAGTGCTCAAATTTACTGTCAAAAATCTGATTACAATCCTATAACTCTCTTTAGTCAGGCTATAAGTAAAAATGATAATTCATTTGTCTATGTTGTGAATAAAATTAATATTCATTTGTCTTTATAAAACTTAATGCAGCACTTACATATGGTATACCATGTTGCCATATTACAGACGTGTTTATAAATTAAAGGTGTACAGATCAAGGTGTGAAACCTTGATCTGAACGTAAATAAGATTTATGCAATGCTACAACTAAACCATTACATGTCCTAGAGATTTATTAACTATCTACATTTAGAACTGGCCATTTTTTCTAAAACTGACCACAATGTGTAATCCAAAGATTCGAACTCGGATTCATTAGACTAAGGCCAACTCTTATGTTAAATAGTACTGTTACATTGTCGAGTCCGGTGAATATGATTTTCCTGAATATATGATTTTCCTTGCACATATTTATCCTGTGACGTCACAAATTCCAATATCCTTTCTCTTATATTTATCCACTTTCGAGTACAAATATCCTTTCGTCCCACACGATATGTTTATTATATGCTAATATTTTATAACAGAAAACAATTCTCATTCAAATTCATTCTCGTTCTCAATCTTGATTTTCCCAATCAACACCATGGTTCTGGTAACCAGTGACCGCTTCTATTTTATCCAATGGCAACATCATGGGGTCGGTTGGCGGCATTTGTACTGTCGCTGCCAGCACCGGTGTTTGCCTTCCTTGTTTTAATAGCAACACCTTTATTAGAGACCTTTCCGTGCTCTCTCCAGTTACTGGACGGAAAATTACGTCAGGGTTGATGTTTTCTTCGAAGATTTCCTCCACTTTAGTAGGGAAGTGGAGTTTTGAGCCTGGCGAGAGGAGAGGTACCTATATAAGAATAAAAATTAATTACCGATAAACAACGCAATTACTTGTTGCGCAAGCGCATCTATATCAATGGAATATTCCAATATGATGATATTATTTTCTGTGATCAATTTAAGGTGTTTATTATTTAATTGGAAATAAATAATTTATATTTTATAAAGTGGAATCAAAGAGTAATAATTCAATGCTGCTCTGCAATCTTTTAAGTAAATGCCGTCATTCAGCTGTTTTGATGCAACTTCCTTGGTCTAAAAACTACACTACCACAGATTAGTTACTAATTTGTTACGATTTTCTAGATAATAATGACATATTTGGAATGAATTATATATACTAGAGAGAAACATCTATCTTTCAACTTTAAAAAATGACGCTAAAATCGTAATAAAGATAGTGACTGATATAATTCACTATTAACTGTAAAAGGATCAAGATATAAATTAATACATATTACATAGAATCATTTAGTTTAAGGTCTTATGTATGCCGCCATAATAACCTTGTGTTGTGTTCCGGCATTAGTGACCCAAGTTCCTGTACCCTTATGGGACAGCAGCGTGATTGCGATGCCACTGGCGGCGTTGCAAACACCTATAGGCGACGGTAACTGCTAAATTCTAAGCGGGCTGTCAGCCTGTCTGCTGTCCTACGCAATAAAAAAAAATTTAGTACAATATATATGTATACTAGTTATCTATTATCCATAACACAAGTGTTATGCTACATTGAGACTAGATGTCGCTGTATGACTTGTCCCAGTATATTTATTTATGGCACAGATAAAGTTAATTTACATAATCAGCCTAGGAAGGGTATAGCAATTGAAGAAGACCACCATCCCCATGACCCCTGCAGGTGTACCGAAGTGCGTTATCCGTTACGCCACAGAGGTCGTCTGAATACCACTAAGCTACCAGGTATCTTACATTTTGTCTAATTATGTTTTAACATCTTATTAATCGTAGAACCCTCGTAATTTAAGAAAAAAAGATATTCTAATAATATAATTATATTAAATTAATTTAATATATTATTTGACGACTCCCTGGCGTAACGGTTAACGCACGTCGGTACGCTCACAGAGGTCACGGATTCGATTCCCGTCTCACGTCTGGATATTTATGTATATGTATAATATGTAATTATTTACAAAAAATGTATATATGTAGTATATCAGTTGTCTAGTACACATAACACAAGTACTTATGCAACTTAGTTTGGGACTAGATGGCGCTGTGTGAATTGGTGTCAGTGTATTTTATTTATATTTATTTTCTTACCTTTATATATGGTTGAGACACTTTATAATGCATTGTGTGCACATGGAAGAGGACCGATAAGCCCATGACCGCTTTGTCCGGAGATTTATTCTCTATTATGAGTGTCACTCGGAACACTGGACCCAGACCTTCAACCTAGAAGACCGCATACCATATCAATGCCATCATCGAAGTAGCAGTTCGGTATCGGGAATGGAACTTCAACAACACAAATGCACAACCACTTACCTCGGTCTTCGTTCTGCTGGGACTCTTCGATTAAAGCTGTAAGAGGTACTGGCATAAACTACTTTCGATTGAGCTAGTTAGTTTCTTGAAATATTGGAATAGAACAACGGAAATCGAGGAAATCAACGCGATGCGTGCGCAGCGTATACTTTGAATGAAACAAAAACGCGAGATGGCAGTGTCGTCGTAGAATAGGGGTGGCAATGCATTTGCTTCATCATCATTATTTCAGCCGGAAGACGCCCACTGCTGGACAAAGGCCTCCCCCAAAGATCTCCACGATGATCGGTCCTGCGCTGCCCTCATCCAACCTATTCCGGCGATCTTGACCAGATCATCGGTCCATCATGTGGGGGGCCTACCAACATTGCGTCTTCCGGTACGCGGTCGCCATTCGAGGACTTTTCTGCCCCAACGGCCATCAGTCCTTCGAGCTATGTGCCCAGCCCACTGCCTCTTCAGTTTTGCAATCATCCGGGCTATGTCGGTTACTTTGGTTCTCCTGCGAATCTCCTCATTTCTGATTCGATCTCGCAGGGAAACTCCGAGCATAGTCCTCTCTATTGCCCTCTGAGCGACCATGAGCTTTCTCATAAGGCCCATAGTTAGCGACCACGTCTGCGTTCCGTATGTCATCACTAGCAACACACATTGGTTAAAAACCTTCGTCTTGAGACACTGCGGTATTTGGGACGAAAAGATTTTACGGAGCTTCCCGAACGCTGCCCATCCGAGTTGGATTCGACGAGTGACCTTTTTCGCGAAATTGGACCTGCCTAACTGGATCGTTTGACCCAAGTAGACGTATTCGTCAACAATTTCGAGAGTACAGTTCCCAACTGTTACGGGGTAGGTGCGACATGGACATTAGACATGATCTTCGTCTAGTCCATGTTCATTTTGAGACCTACTCCTTGGGAAGCTGTATTGAGGCCATCAAGCATATGGCTTAAGTCTTCCATGGTTTCAGCCATGATTACGATATCATCTGCGAATCTAAGATGAGTGATGTAGTCACCGTTAATGTTGATGCCCAGTCCATTCCAGTCCAGAAGTTTGAAGACATCTTCCAACGCAGCGGTGAGCAGCATCGGCGATATGACATCGCCTTGTCTGACTCCCCGCTGCAGTCGGATAGGCTTCGAGTTCTGATCCTGGAGACGGACTGACATGGTGGCGTTTTCATACAAACACTTCAACGCTTTGATGTATCGATAATCAATGTGGCACCTCTGGAGAGACTGAAGCACCGCCCAGGTCTCGATCGAATCAAAGGCTTTCTCATAGTCCACGAACGCCAAGCATAGTGGCTGGTTATACTCCTCCGTCTTCTGTATAACCTGCCGCAGCGTATGTATGTGGTCTATGGTGCTAAAACCTTTTCGGAATCCGGCTTGTTCGGGAGGCTGGAAGTCGTCAAATCTGCGCGCGAGACGATTCGTGATGACCCTTGAAAACAGCTTGTAAACATGGCTCAGAAGTGATATCGGTCTAAAGTTCTTCAAAAGGGTTTTGTCGCCCTTTTTGAAGAACAGCACCACTATACTTCCGTGCCAGGCCTGCGGCGTTTTGCCCTCGAGGATGACGGAATTAAATAGCTTCTGGAGGATTTTAAGCACAGGAGTACCACCAGCTCTTAAAAGCTCGGCTGTAATTCCATCATCACCCGGCGCCTTGTTGTTTTTAAGCTGTTTAAGGGCCACACTAATCTCGTACAGACTGACGTCTGGGATATCTACGGTGTAGTGTCGGGTTAATTTGGCTCTTGGGTCTTTAGCCTTGTTGTTAACAGGTGCCCGTGTGGTCGTGTATAGCTGTCCGTAGAACTTCTCGACTTCCCTCAAAAGTTCGGGTTTAGACAAAACGACCCTGCCGTCGCCGGTCTTCAGCTTCGTCAGTTGGCTCTGCCCAATAGACAAGTCTCGTGCGAATACTTTAGAGCCCTTGTTACGCTCTATAGCCGCCTTTACACAATCTGTGTTATGGTGGCGGATATCGCGAGTCAAGGACTTGGAGATCTGTCTATTTAGCTGCCTATACTGGGAAGCATCGTCCGGGGACTGAAGGGTCATTTGACGTCTCACATCCATCAATTTGAGAGTAGAATCTGAGATTTTTCCGGTTCTTTTTGAACGGCTGGCCTTGAAGAATTTAGACCCGGCCGTTTGAACTGCTTCCACAAGCATTTGCTTACATACGATTAACTCGATACTAGGAAATATTCGCGGTGAATTGATTGTGCTAAATGCGTAACAGTAGCGTAATTTTGTACAGCTTAACATTTCTTTCGTCAGTACACCTATTTGATTTATGGACTATCCGATTGATTCTGTTTTGACAACCACCGTAGCGTAAGGTATGTATTCATTTACAAACGTAAAGTATATAGGTAAGTATTATAATAACACTTGTCTCGTATTCATAACACAAGTGCTTGGTTACTTTGGGCTTAGAAACAGTCGGTTTTGTAAAATTATATTCCATTTTCTGATTGTGACCACACGGCCAGACCTGGATATTCCAGTCTGAAAATGTTACGTCCCGAGGCACTTAAGGCGAACGAAAGAACACCGAGATGATGCCAGCCACGCGTGTCTCTTAACCAAAAGTAATGCAGAGGTGCATGAAAAGTCTCTCTCTACCCCGCTTCACATTCCCAAACATGTTTAATACATTTTAACACTCACTTCTGCACTTAACCTAACATTCTCCATTGAGCCGATCCCGACTGAATTATCAGACTTCACGTGTGCATCTAATAATGTTTTTGCCGCCATTAATCGAAGTCTATTCAGGTCTTGTTGGAATAATATGTGCATAGCTGTAAAAAAAATTATCCAAAATTACAAGCTACTAGTTATTTAAAAGAAACAATGCTGTATACTCTTAAGTTGATTTTCAAATAATTTTTGTAAAGGTTGTAAAATCAAAAGTTACTAATCGGTTTAAGATACAGGGGTCTAATTTATTTGTTCAACTTATAGGGGGAAAATAAGTACTCAATTTTCTTACAGGTTCTACTTTAGGCGGGTTGAGCACTTTTTGGGTGAACAAAAATCATAGAACTCGCGTCATCGTCACCGAACGCTTTCCATGAGCAATTTTTGCTCCAGTTATACCATTACCTTATTAATAATGGCTTAAGGTTTATTCTATAATGTGATTTTTGAATGTTTGCATTGCATTACTTATACATATCTATTCGAATTGCGACTTTATTACAATGAAATAAAGTTAAGTTTTTGAAGTGAAAACTTCTTTAGGCCCGTTGAGCACTTTTTGGGTGAACAACTTTTGGTTTGTAAAGAAATGTTAATGATCAATTTAAACTTTAATTCTTGATCATAAACACTTATTTATAAACCATAAATAATTCGAATATAATAATCTAATAGCTCGACGATACAATTCACTAGGTACTTAGTTTTCACTTCTATCTGCAGTCCCCAAAGACTGCCTCGCGTGTTTTTAGATGGTTCATATTTCGTGAAACGGAGGTTTAGGAGGTTGAAGCGAACACAATTTTTTTCGAGATTAAGAGGTTATCGACTTATCGAGGTTTGACTTATTATCTACTCAGTAGATTCTACTGCATTACGCAAGGTGGTTTTAACGCCTGAATAAATATGAAGAGCAATTTGGTATGCCTGTAAACGTTATTAAATTTAGCGAAGGCCTCAGTGAATATGAAATCATAATAAATTTATTCCTGTACATTTAAAACATGGTACTCACGTATAGCATTCTCGCGCTCTCTGACAGATTGTTCTAGAAACAATTTAGATTTCTTTGGTATCATCCATGGTTTGTGACCTGTGTCCTTGTTTGGAGTAATGTCTACTCCAGTTGAATGTACATTGAAATCTGCTGTTCTCTTTAAGATTTTAAGCATGAGGTTTCCAGCTTAAATTACATCATGAAACTATTTATCACAAATTAAACAACAGACAGCAAAATAGAACAACAACAAAACAGACACAAAATAATATATTACAAACAAATTATCAATTTTTTTCTGCATAAACGGGTCTTCGGCACTTCTATGTTTAGTTTTCTTGACATATTTAACGTTATTCTTTTACCATGTATGATTTAAAAAAATATGTAATAGGGTAATTTTATACATCAACACTCTCATAAAAAAAAACTCAGAGGTTTAGTGAGTTTAAAAAAACACTACTATAAATCCGCCTTATCAACATAAACTAAGATATCTTTTGCTTGAATTGATCTACAATGTAAAGCGAATTCTTTTAGAATTGTAACAAATCAAATTAAACTCCCTTTATCCACGAAGAATAAAATACTAAAGAAGTATTATCTTTATACATATTTTTAACAATGCATTTATTCGACTGTAATTTTTTTTATTGCTGTAGGACAGCAGACAGGCTGACGACCCGCTTAGAATTTAGCAGTTACCATCGCCTATGGGTGTTTGCAACACCAGTGGCATCGCGAACACGCTGCTGTCGCATAAGGGTACGGGAACTTGGGTCAATATTAACTTTAGACTTCCATTATCCACCAATAAGGAGACAATAAAAGAGAATCGTAAACTTTGCGATCTCTAACCTAACGCTAATCAAGGTTGGAGCAGCAAATGGAAAATTCTCGGTAAGAGATCTTTCAACAGTGAGAATACATCAAAGAGAATAGATAAGATAAAAGAAGCGACTTACTGTTCGTTACAATATTAAGGACATGCTCCTCTTGCCCCAATTGTCCAAACTTCATGACTGACACCACATCTGCAAGAAAGTGCTCTTTGAAAATAATTTTCTCAACTTAATTTCAGGACATATATCTTGTATATCTATATATATATATATATATATATATATATATATATATATATACCTAGTCAGGTCATAAGTATTGTCACACAGTAAAAACTTTTCTTTTAGAATGCTGGCCACAAAAAAGTTTATTGAATTCGAATCTCGAATTGTTCATGAAAATAAAAATGTATACTTTTAGAATTTTACTCATTTTTTAAATATGGAGTGGACGCTTAAAGAAGACCGTGTTGCAGTTATTGTGTTGCATCGTTGCGGTTACGCGCCAATTCAAATTTTTAACATACTGAAAAAATTTTAATATAGCCAAAAGATTCATTTATCGTACCATCAAACGATACAATGAAGACTCTAGTGTAGATGACAGGTCAAGAAGTGGTCGCCCTCGGTCTGTTAGGACTCCAGCAGTGATAAAAGCTGTGAAGGCACGAATTCAAAGAAATCCCAAACGTAAGCAGAAACTGTTGGCCCTTCAGATGGGGTTAAGCAGAACCACGGTGAAAAGGGTGTTAAATGAAGACTTAGGGCTTCGGGCATATCGAAGAAAAACAGGACATCGTTTGAATGCTCGTCTAATGGACCTGAGACTGAAGAGATGCCGCGCTTTGTTGAAGCGGTACGCGGGGAAAAAATATCGGGAAATTCTTTTTTCGGATGAAAAAATGTTTACCGTAGAAGAGAGCTACAACAAACAAAATGATAAGGTGTACGCACACAGTAGTGAAGAAGCGAGCAACCGTATTCCGCGTGTCCAACGAGGTCATTTTCCATCCTCGCTCATGGTATGGTTGGGAGTTTCTTATTGGGGCTTAACAGAGGTACATTTTTGTGAGAAAGGTGTAAAAACGAATGCTGTTGTGTATCAAAATACAGTCCTGACGAACCTTGTGGAACCTGTTTCTCATACCATGTTCAATAACAGGCACTGGGTATTCCAATAAGATTCGGCGCCAGCTCATAGAGCGAAGAGCACACAAGACTGGCTGGCGGCGCGTGAAATCGACTTCATCCGGCACGAAGACTGGCCCTCCTCCAGTCCAGATTTGAATCCGTTAGATTACAAGATATGGCAACACTTGGAGGAAAAGGCGTGTTCAAAGCCTCATTCCAATTTGGAGTCACTCAAGACATCCTTGATTAAGGCAGCCGCCGATATTGACATGGACCTCGTTCGTGCTGCGATAGAGGACTGGCCGCGCAGATTGAAGGCTTGTATTCAAAATCACGGAGGTCATTTTGAATAAACTTTAATGTCATAAGAATCTATGTTTTGTTAAGTTCATTTTGGTATATAAATGGTTACATAATGAATAAACTTGTTACAATTATTTTACATTAAACATGTGACAGAATTTATGACCTGACTAGGTATATATATATATATATATATATATATATATATATATATATATATATATATATATATATATATATATATATATATATATATATATATATATATATATATATATAGAGGTCAAGGTACCCTAAACCGAAGGGCATGTATGAAGGGAATAATGAAAGTGGACGAAGCGAAACAAGTATGTAAGGATCGTAGCAAGTGGAAAGAAGTCGTCTCTGCCTACCCCTATGGGAAAGAGGCGTGATTATATGTATGTATGAAAAAGGATGTGAATGTTGACATGACAGCTAACAGAGGAGAGTGGAAGAAGAGACGATGTTGTGCCGACTCCATATAGTTGGGATAAGTGCAGGAAGAAGGAGACTATTATTTATAGTATGAGCTTAATAAATTACCTAATAGTTTTAAAAATCTTGATATATCAAATTTAAAAAGAAAATTAAAATTATTCTTAATTGAGAAATGTTATTATAATATAATGGAATTTTTGAATGACGATTTTAATTATTATAAATTAACAATATATGTAAGTTTTTAGAATTAAGAATTTATTATGAAGTAGTTAAATAATTTCCTAAATCTTATATTTATATATATATATATATATATATATATATATATATATATATATATATATATATATATATATATATATATAATCTTGTGTCACGATGTATGTTGCCAATAAACTCCAAAACTACTGAACCGACTTCAATTAAATTTCACATGTACCCGTATTTTGGTCTAACTTACTGGATAGAATAGTTATCATCTCAATTATTCGCTTATGTCGTGAATGTAAACGAATAAAATGTATCAATTAATTGTTTCTTAAGCAAGTGTTTATTTACTGTTTAGTTTTATGAAGTTCTCATAGATGGCGGTGTACGTTGATTCATCGATAAAATTCTTCAATATTGTTTGACATCTAGGTTGCAAATACACCCAATAGATGGCGCTGTTCAATTTTACCGGAAGGGTTTTATTTCCTCAGTTGCGATTAGAGAAATAAAATATGGCGGTACAAAGTTCGCCGGGTCAGCTAGTATCTTGTATTTCTTTATGCAGATTGACAATACTAGCGCCATAATAACAAAAATTATATTAATCGTAAGTTTGAAGGTGGCGCCAATGAATTGAGAAGCTGAAAAGCAATAGACTATCCTGGAATGATTATATAATGCGAAGAGAAGAATGTTATATAACATGGAAAATGCTAGAAATGGGAGTGGATGGATACAAAAAGAGGGGTAAACCAACCAGGGGACACCACATAATGTAGGATAAGGGCAAGAAAAGAAGATATTAATCTTATTCATTTTAATAATTGTTAGCATTTTTAAGAACATAAAGCTAAAGTAAAAAAAAATGAAATTGTTGACAGCTGGAATAATTTAGTCAAGTAAGGCTCCCAATGTACTGTTTACATTATATGAAGCTACCTATTCAGGACCTTTTTGGACTAAAGCTTCATAAAAAAAAAGACGGCTGAATTTAACTCAGAAAAGGGAACCGTGTCCTTTATCCTTTGCTCTTTCATCTTTGTCACCACCTCCCTAGGAACATGGTGCAGGCAGTTTTTATTTATTTCTGACTGAATCTATACAGCCATAGCCTCCTTTTGGGCTTTGTTATAATCTCTCTACGGTTGAAGGTAGGTTACTGGTTATGTTGCCGATCCTGGTTTCAACTACAGTGGAAATAACAACTTAAAACATGAAGAAAGCCACCGCTGATTAACTCCTGGTAGAAATTATTTAGCTAGCTCCCCACCCCATGCTGAATAATTTTACAAGTATTGATGACTGAAACGCGCCCTGATGAGTTTGCCCTTCGTCTACTATCAGGCACTTTAATGTTTAAAATATTTTTGTAATGTAGGGTATTATAACTCGATCTCTTCACTGTGTAATAAGATACAAATAGTACGACCTGCGTCAACAAATAATTAAATATTATTAATCAATAGGTATTATTAGTAATTTGTCAAAAAACTGAAAGAACACATGCACAAACAAAACCAAAGGAGTACATGCGAATGCGCCGAGGGCCTTCGAGAGAATGATGGGCTTGATGATGACATCGAACCGGATTGCCCGAACAGGCTTTAAAGAGAAAAAAGTTTATAGAATTTTCTAATAATTGAGTCTTTAAGAAGGCAAATACCTCGAACAAAGAATGTATCCACCCGCGCTTTCCCGTCATAGAGCTGAACATGGCCCGAGGCGAGAGCCACAGCTGTCAAGGTGAGTCCCAAATGGATCACTGGCACTAATGTCATTGCCACCGGGCGATGTTCCAGGTTCAGGCACCATTGTTTCTTACCCTGAAATTACAACATTGATGTCCTTTTTTTATTACTGCGGCCCACTTAATAATAAACAGCTACCGCATGTTTGCGACGCTAAGGGCACCGTGCACACGCTGCTGTCCCCATAGAAGTACAGAGACATGGGTCACTAATTCCGGAACACAAGAAATAGTTATTATGGTGGCATGCTTTTAAACCAAGGGTGGTTGTTATCTAGACGAGCTTGTAACGCTAACACGTTGTTGGGGCTGTTTTGATTAGGCCTTTTCCAACAAGCTGACCTCGGCCTTTTGATTTTATCATATCAACTGTCATCTGCCCTCCTAAATCTTGTGTTTTTACATAACTTGTGTCAAAACAAAAGCTACTACTAAAGCTTAGTCTGCTTTTTGGCACGGTGGAGGCGGTTTAGGTAAAAGGACCCTAAAGCTCTTTATGTACGCCTTACATCGCTATATCGCTATTATGTAATCCATCTAGAAATTGTCACGCGACAGCCATTTCTACAGACAATGGAAACTCTATATAACAATCGATTTCATAATAATCGATATCGATCATACTTCGACACTAAAATGTCAATGACAAACATCGACCGCTCCAATTGAAACTGATATATAACAAAAATATAATCGTCATTCTTAGAAGGTCGTCCATTTGTGTCTGAACAGTGAACAGTCTGGAACGAGACCTCATCGTAGTAGCTTGGTATCGTGATTTTGCTACTGAGATTGTTCATTTTAATGTGAACTAATGTGTAGTGCATTTATTTAGGAGTAAATATGAACATAATAATTTTATGAATAACAAGAGTTTAGTTTCATATCCCTATTGAGATGCCTGTATCAGGATAACAAAGTCCGACATTATAATCAAAAAATAAACTTGGACTACCTTCTTATTATAACAGGTCAGCGTGTTATCTGTGCATATGACCATGACAGTGTTATCGGCAGTGATCACTTCAATGGCAATGATGTGCTCCTCGGTACTGAACAGCAGTCTACCTTCCAACCACTCTCTTTTTAAAACGCACACGGACTTCTCTCTGTAACACAAAGAGTGTAAAACATTAGATTACAGATTCGTAAGTCTGTTTAAAGCATATACCTAATCTACAGTAAGAGAATTAATTATAAGACCAATTTCGCGTTCAGTTAATAATCAGGCCTTTCTATTACCTTGAAGGATAATCCAAGGTTATAGTTTGCCCATCAGCAAGTCCCCTTGAGGTACCCTTGAAATTCTTAAGGGGCCATCCATAAATTACGTCACACGAATTTTAGAACTTCCTAACCCCACCTCCCGTCGTTGTCACAGGTTGTCATATTTTTAAGACCCCTCACTCCTGATATGACGTCACACATTTTTCAATTTTATGCATGTATTTAATAATAATCCAAAAAAAGTTATTCTAATTTTTTCTTATTTTTATAAAATAATCTTTAATAAAATTAATATAAAGTCAAATATTTTATATATACATGTCACACAATATTACATTCCGATGATCCCTTTAGGGGAGACGTAATTTATGGATGACCCATAATATTATATAAAAATTTGGAGAATAATTATATTGTATTATATTCATGCAACTTTAAAAAAAATTATAAAAGTTTATTTTCAGTAATAAAAGCAAAGCATTTTGGAGGACCAAGACAATAAAAAGGGTATTGACTAGAAAACCGTAATGTTAACTGTGCTATTTCCACTATTCTACTGATTTAACATTCTTATCTAGACTTGATAAAGAAATTGATTTTGTTTCTAAAAGAAAAAATAGTCGATTCCCATCATAATAAAAAAATACTGATTCTAGAGAAAGGAACCAAGTGTGACTGTAGAATAACAACCATAAATACCGAGGAATATTCACTACGCCTTATCAAGCAACTACATATTAATATAGCCAGTGACTACCTAATGATTATAGTAGTATGAAAAAAATAATTTATATAATTAACATCATAAAAACATGTGCTCTTGTGTTATTAAAAACTTATTTCAATTACAATAAACACCAAGTGCATGTGCCATAATTATCTTGTGTTTCACCTTGTCGCTACAGTGATCCTGTAATCGACATTAAAAAGGCCAGTCGCCACCATTTGGTGTGGAGTTCTCTTCACAGCACACAGTTTTGCCTGAATCATACAAATATTTGCATATGTTTTTTTTTTTTTTATTGATTGAATAATTAACGCCTTCGCACGTAACGGGTACGAATTGAGTTTTTTTTTTTCTTTTCAATGGTAAAGTATGTAGTTATTTTATAATTAGACCCCAGCCATCCAGCCCCCCCCCCCTCTAACATATTGTGTATGCATTTCATTAAAAATATTTAACATAATTTGAGTATTAAACATTAAATTGGCTAACCCATCACTAATATATTTCTTGGACCACACTGCTGTAAAGAATTGTACCTTACCTCAGCCAATTGTGTAAAAGTCTGCGGTTCTAAGATAATAATATCCCCATCCTCCGTCCCCACAATGAGGCAGCTGATAGAACATCGATCTACAGAGTTAATCTTCAATGTGGTCATACAGGCTACTTCTGGCGCCTTCTTGATGGCCAATCCAGACGTACTTTCGAGGTATTCAACTTGTTCATCCGTTGTAAGCGATAAAAAGTTTCTTGACTGCAAACTGAGTATCTTCGGTGACATCGTTTTAAGACTACTTGTGAGTTCTTGTATCTGTTCTGGATTTTGATTAACGGGATCGGAAAGCTGGAAGAATGAGACAAAGACAAACACTATCTCATTCATTCTTTTTTGTTTTTAACAAACAAAAGCGTGTGCAGTCATATTTAGTCAAATCTAATCCTTATAAATACACCAGTACAATTAACAAAGCACCATCTTGCTCCAAAATAAGTAGTATATCACTTGCGTTATGATACTAGACAACTGTAGTTGCGATTGTAGAAACTATGTCTACTCCTTTCAGTAATGGATAGTATAAACGCCATGCTTGTCCAAGGCGGATTGACGGGTGACACATGCTGGTTATTATCCGTGCAGGGGCGGAGAGAGAATATACATATAGCTAAAAGACCAAAGGTGGTCGTCATCCAGACGGGCTTGGGGCCCTATCACGTAGCTAGGGTGGGTTGTTTTGTCGCCTTTACGACAGGCCGACCCTGGCCGCAGAGTTCAGTATTCTTTCTCTGCCCCTGCACGGATAAAAGATGGGCCAGTATCATCAACAAATTTCCCTGAACTCCGCAGTGACAGTTGTGGCCATATATTCCTTTTGCTTATATCCCATGTTTTGTCCAAAAGTGATCTACTTGTGAGAGCAATTAATAATAATATTTTGTGACAATTCACACAGCGTCATCTAGTCCCAAACTAAGTAGCACTTGTATTATGGGCCCTAGACAACTGATATACTACTTATATACTTTTTTTGTAAATAAACACCCAGACGCGAGACGGGAATCGAACCCGTGACCTCCGCAAGCGTACCGAAGTGTGTTATCCGTTACGCCACCGAGGTCGTCAATTAATGCAATGAGTTTTCAAAGTTCGTAACTTCACCATGAAAATTGAATTTTTCTTAGATGTCAGTAGGTATAATACATAAAAGCTATTAAGCAACGTCTGTAAAGATTATATTGACGACCGCACAAACAGGGAATGATAAAAACAATTATATCGCCATTATGTTAACTCATTTTTCCTCTAATTTCATTTTGTAATTAAAGTTTTTTTCTTTATTTAAGAGCGTATTCTTAAATAGAATATGTAGCTCTATAAAAACAAACTTATACCTAATTAATCAACTTCTCTTTTATATACCCTCTTTATCAATATTAATAAGCGACCGAGTTGACTCTGTCAGTGGTTGCGAGAGTATAGCTATACATTCGCCAATATCTAATTTAATTGAATGAGCAGACTTATTTCTAGCAGCGTCGATTCGAACACATTCCAGTAATTAAAGTTGTACACAATAAAAGACAAATAATAAAGACTAAAAAAACATTCGTTGGGGAGTTTGTTTCGCCGTTTCTTCTCTAGCCAACATTTTGCATTGGAAACGGTAGTAGATTTTTGACATTCAATAAGTGATCTGTAAGATCTTATATTGAAATAAAAAAAATATACATATACAGAGTAGATAGGAATATGACAATCAACAAAGATTTTTATGGAACAACATGCTTCATTTGTGTGAACTCCCTACGTTACGCGTAAATAAAAGCTATCAGAAATTAATTTTACAAGTACGCCGGATATTAAATTATAACTCCTATAAAAATCCATATAAAAAATCAAAACCCTTTAATTAGTAAAGTTGAAAATTTTGAAAAATTGAAATTTGTAACATATTTTTATCTAACTTTACCAATTAACGAGTTATGAATTTTTGAAATAATTTTTCGGCTCCGATGTCCAATTGGATATTTCCAGATACGACATTTTCGCTTCCTGCCGTCATTATATGATATAAGACCATCACAAGATCTGTCATATTGCAAAAAAGATGGCGACTGATAGAGGAGAGTGGAAGGACCGAACCCACATAGTTGGGTCAAGGACAGGAAGAAGATTAAATTATATATCATAAAAAGAAGATGAAAACTCGTTTACCTTTTTCCAAATCTCCGTCTCGCTGGTACTCAGCTCAATAGATGGCAAATAATATTTATAAAATAACTTCATGTTCCGGTAGATGTAGACGCAGGCGCTGAATGCTACAGCTACAACTGGGACAGCTCGTGGTGCTGTCTCACTGTTGTACAATCCAACAATACTTAAAGGCAGGTCTGGCAGCACCATTTCTGATAGCTGCATAGCACCCTTGAATACCTGAAAATTACTCGATTATTTTCTTTGAAAACATATAAAGCCTTATTCGCAAATATGGACTTCATGACAATCTTAGCAGCCAGCTGATACGTTCTGGTTTCAGAATTGGCAAAATTAAAACTATACATTTCAAACTCTAAACAGACTGAAGATGCCAGCTTATGCTGGATTACAAACTAATAAGATAAGTAATATACTAAAAAAAGAGTCATTGACATTTCTTATAAATTACAATAATGCATTAAAGATGCATTTTTGCATACATTATAGCAATGCATCATAGGTACCTTTTCACAAAATTGTCTCTTAAGATATAGAAAGACATATATACTCGTATTTTTGTAGATCAATGCACACACACATTAGTTAACAAACATTTTACAACAAATAAAACTAACGAAACTGGTATACAAAAAGTAAAATAATTCTAATAATAAAATAATTCCTGGTTGTTCCCTTTACTTTTATCCGTGCATGGGCGGAAAAATAATACTAGCCTCTATGGCCGGGGTCGGCCTGTCCTAAAAGGCGACAAAACAACCCACCCTAGCTACGTGGTAAAGCCTCAAGCCCGTTTGGATGTCGGGCACTTTTGGTCTTAAGTATGCCGCCTTAATAACCTTGTGTTGTGTTCCGGCATTAGTAACCCAAGTTCCTATACCCTTATGGGACAGCAGCGTGTTCGCGATGCCACTGGCGTTGCAAACACCCATAGGCGACGGTAACTGCTAAATTCTAAACGGGCCGTCAGCCTGTCTGCTGTCCTACAGCGTTAAAAAAAGCTGTACATTGAACATGTTATTTTTTACCTTAAGTTTAGGGCCTTCTTCGCCCTTTCCCAAATCTCCCACAAGAAGTTTAAACTCGTTGTCATTCTGCAAATCAATTAACGCTAAGTTTGAAGGTAATGTATTTAAATGTATATCACTCGTGCCAACCTCTACGTCCAACCATCTTGTCATACTTCCCATTATAGTAGTTAAAATAAAAGTAAATTATGACTATAAAATATTTCTTAAATAAACCGTCAACCGTCTTTTTTTGTTTTGAGATTTACCAAGAAGTTGCCATGGAGACGTAATTGTTTCTATGTATGTATTTCAAGAACTAGAGCCATCTATAGACCGCTCCTTAAAATCAAAATGCCGAAGACTGTACTAGATGGCTCTCTAATATAATTGAAATATGTAGTATGTAAAATTTAAGTTATTACATATCGTTAATTCGTCATTTATTTTTTATTGTTCGTCATAAATAATTGTTTGTTTCGTGTCTTTGTTGTTAACGCACGGTACAATCACATTTAACTCAGAATACTATGTCTATTTCCAATCAAGAGTTCCCTTTGTCGTACACACAGTCGTACATATCAGTTTTGTCGGAAACAAAAAAAGATACCTACTTAGCTTTTTAACATTTGCATTCAAATTTTTTTATATAAGATCTTATGGCCTGTTAACGAGACCTTTAGATCAAGTCTTATTTTCGGCCTACAAAGATAATTATAGATTTTTGACATTACTTTTGGAATCAGATAATAGATGGCAGTGCATAATTTTTTTATCAGATCAACTTTGTATTAACTTCTTTACTTCTCAGTCCTCTACTTTATAATATTGAATTGGATGTTTTAAGTGATTGTTTATTTGTTTATGTGTGGTAAAATGTATATCGATCATATTTTAAATTTTTACACGTCCAAGAGAAGTAATAGTTAATATAGTGTTACCAGTGGTAATGGTAAGTATTTTTAATCGTCATAAATTTACTAAACTTTTGGGTATTTTAGTTTCTACTATAATATATCATGCAAATTTGGGATTTTGTAGTTGATGTTGTGTATGGATATATTATTTTAATATTTTTTAATCATATCATATAGGTACTTCGCATATTCGTTGCGTTTAAATTAGTTTTATACTAGAAACTTATTACAAAGTTGTGCAAAGGTTAGTAGCATTTTGAAAAAGTTAAATAAAAACGTATGACAAAACACATTTGTGTATGAGTTTTAGAATAAAATATAGCCGACTTTATTGTACTTTATTATAGAATGGAATAAAAATATGGTACTTGTGTAATAGGCGACTTAATTGCTAAAAGCAAGCTAATTTTTTAATGTTTAGTAACATGGATTGTTTCATTTTATTTATATTTAAATCTGAAGTTGCAAATAAAGTAAATATTCCAAAAGGGGTATTCATCATCATATTTGAGGCAACTGTAGTCAAGTCTTTATACATAATATGAATGTTGATTGGGAGATTGAATTAGATCATAAATTTCAGAATAATAAATAAAAAAATACATATTATATATATACAATATAACAAAAAATACCTTTATGGAGTTAATTTGTGATATGTTAGGAGAAAATTATAAGCAATATGAGAACAGTGGGGTTTTTAGTGGGTAGTCGGATGGCCAAACATCTTTCCCGGAGTCCCACATATATATCCCCTGGCTGGGAGAACCCGATAAGAATAGTTTTCTCCGAGCCAAAAAAAACGAGATAAAAAAAATTATATATCTCAGCCTTCTATTACAGAGAAAGTAACAAGCTGTGTAGCATTCAAAGAGCAGTCCTTAAAGTCCCACTGATAAGCTTGGGCCTCCTCTAGAGGGAATGGACAGTATATGCACCACGCTTGTCCAAGGCAGATTGCTGGGTTAGACACACCGGTGATCTCAATATACAGGTTTCCTCATGATATTCTCATTCACCATTGGTATATAGTAATTATGCTATAATAAGCACATTAGTTAACAAAAACTATGTAAGTGGTGCATGCCATTATAGGATTTCAACCTGGGACCTCCACTGTTGTCTCCAAGCTACCATTGCTGTACCAGGTAGTGCCATTCAGTAACTTTAAAATATTATTTTTATTAAGGCATTATTCTGATTTATACCTAACTTTTTTTACTAATTCAGTTTTATCCAATTTCTGGAAGCAATATGTATTAATAAAACTAAACTTAGTAACATTGATTCCATGTATTTACTTCTTTGCAAGTGCCATACATAGTATGATGAAATTTAAAAAATTACAAAAAGCACATAATAGTTTCTTTTTAATTTTGTTCATTTCTCAAGGATATAGCTCCAGGGATATTTTTTAAATTGATTAATTTGAGAAAATATGTACTTATGCAATATCATTTTCAAATTTTACAATGTTTATAGAAGTTAATGTGTATGTATATTTAATTAAAATTTTATTAATTTGGGATAAAACATAATATTTGTTAATTTTTATAAAACACTTCAAAAAATTGTATTTACAGGAAGTATTTAGTTATTCTTATAGTTCTTACGTACATATCACTTCCTGTGAATTTTCAGATGCATCCTTATGTTCTTTTTTTGAGATATGGTATCTACTTTATTTTATTTATATCATTAGCAGGTATTTCACCCCTAACAAAAATATAAGGGATACTTATGTGTGGAGGTGATGTGGAAAAGCAGTTGTTATTTAGTTGTTATCAAACTTATCCTATATCTTTAAACGAGCAATTCTTGTATATATATACTTATATAATTGGAATCTCGGAATCGGCTCCAACAATTTTCATGAAATTTAGTATACGGGAGGTTTCAGGGGCGATAAATCGATCTAGCTAGGAATCATTTCTAGAAAATGTCATTTTATTCGTTTTTTTTTTATTGGAAGAAAAATAACAAAAATGTGACTCTTCCTGACATCTATCGGCGAATAATAATACTATTTTTTTTAAATTGCTTTAACGACACAACACTAAAGCTATTGCAGCAGATGGCGTTGTTAAGTAACAAGAAGTCAATGAGTGTTTGCTTTGAGGTTACACTAAGAAAATCAATTGTTAATTTCCAAAAAACACAATTTATAAAAAACAAAAATACCGAGCAAAGCTCGGTCATCCGGATATTAGTTGTTTAATATCAGCTACTGCTATACTAAGACTTCTAGGGACTGAGTTTACCAGAAAAACATTTTAAGAAAATTGTTTAAAAATTGTGTATTAACTATAATGACAACCTCGGTAGCCTAACAGCTAATGCGCTTCAGTACGCTTACGGAGGTCCCGGGTTCGATGCCCATCTCGCATCTGAGTGTTTAAGTATAATATGTATTTATCTACAGAATAAAAGTATATAAGTAGGATATTAGTGATGTAGTATCCATAACACAAGTGCAATACTACGTACTTTGAGGCTAAATAACCGTAGTTTATTTATTTTATAGCCATAGTAGTCAAAAGAAATTCCTCAATGACTCACCAATAGAAACCACTCCAGTGTCTATATTGGTTAAACAACTTTTTTGGTGTCTGTTCATAGGATAGATGGCTGAGTCACAAACCTGTTTTCTTTAAAACAGGAATCAAATAAACGAATACCATTGATATTAATAAGGAAAAAAACAGATAATGAAATATGACTTGATTTAACAAAGGATAGGCCTTTGACTTTTGACTGATGACTTTTAATGCTTACTATTCTTGCAGTGATGATCTAATAAGTCTTGCTTAGTCTGTCTTGCTTCTTGTTTTTACTGATTCTGATCATTTAATTTAGTAATGACTTCTGCAGTTAACCGGTTAGAACTTTATCTATTTTGTTCTATGGGACTCGAGCTACCATACTCAATTCCCGATAGGAAGTATTCTTAAACTACCTTCTCAGTATTGTTAAAACCGTTTATAGCGACATCTCTATACCGGTTGTATTGACCAACATCTAAGGTCTCGGCTGAATTTGTACTTCGACAACATCACCATTTACTTTTTTTTATTGCTGTGGGAAAGCAGACAGGCTGACGGCCCGCTTAGAATTTAGCAGTTACCGTCGCCTATGTATATTTACAACGCCAGAGGCATCGCGAACACGCTGCTATCCCATAAGGGTACAGGAACTTGGGTTACTAATGCCGGAACACAACACAAGGTTATTATGGCGGCATTTGCCGACGTCCCAGTGCCACCATTGTGTTGATTGCCGCGACGATACGGCGCTGCATACGTTGGCGGAGTGCCCAGCTTGGGCCGAGCAGCGCCGAGACTTGGTCGCGGCCGTAGGAGCTGCGGGAATCCTCTCGCTTCCGGCTGTTGTGTCTACCATGGTCGGGAGCGAGTCAGGGTGGAGTGCCGTCGCCACCTTCTGCGAGGCCGTGATGCTCGCAAAGGAGGCGGCGGAAAGGGAGAGAGAGACTGCCTCCTCTCTCCCCTCCCGCAGCAGACGCACTGGGCGCCGTAGGGTGGCCGACTTCCGGCCACCGTAGGGCGCGGCCTGCGGACGGCAGATTCGGGGCGTCTTGTCGTCCGATCAGCGGCAGGCCTCGAGGCGGCGGCGTCTTGTTCCGCGCGCGCCTCATAGTGGAGTCCTGCGGCCGGGGTGAGGGCCGCAGTGGGTGACGGGGCCCGCCTGACCATCTGGCGGGCCAATACCCGTCGGGGGGTAGCGACGAATGCTTCGGCGATACCCGCCCCTCCGACACACGGGTACATGAGGAACACGGGTTGGTTTTTAGTCAGTAAGAGTTTGACAGTCCCCTTCGCCCTTCCCCGAGGGCGGAGGGCCTCCATGAGGATTTTCCAACCCGATACCAAAAAAAAAAAAAAAAAGGTTATTATGGCGGCATACTTAAGACCGAAGGTGGTCGCCATCCAGACGGGCTTGGAACCCTACCACGTAGCTAGGGTGGGTTATTTAGTCGCTTTTTACGACAGGCCGACCCCAGCTGCAGAGTTGTTAGTATTCCTTCTCCGCCCCTGCACGGGTAAATAATTACTACGACTACTATTGCGACTTATACCCACTAAAACCACCCAGGAGTCGCATACCTTAAGTGCCGAGGCCGCAGGACGCAATGTTTAGTCAGGCCGCGGCCTAACTGTGAATCTTACCTACGCATTGGCATCTATTTTAGGTGTATAATTGCTCTTCAAAAACGATATTACCAACTCGCGTGTAGGTCAATAGGGTCTTTGACTTGTCCATAAAGGATACCTAAGCACGGATAACCTACACCAAACTTTTAAATTTGCCAATTTTGTATATTTATGTACTTTATTTATATTATACATAACAACAAAATCGTAGATAATAAGATCAACAGCTGTAGCCCGCGAAATAGGGCTAGCCTGTTTCACGGGATACCTAAAACGAATTATTTTAATTCTATATATCAAACTATGATTCAATTAATTACCTAATTGACAGAAATTATTTACAATTTAATATATAGGTATTGTTTTATAGCATAATGCGTTCTAACATAATGAATCGAAGTATCAATAAGGTGCAGATTGCTTCAGAAACCTCAACTTTAAATACATTGCTAACTTAAACAGTTTGTAACTAAATAGTTGTTAAATAACAAAGCTTTGTTGACACCGCTTGTCGGACAGTGATACGACCGTGCTTGTGGGTGGTACTTCAGTGCCCATATGCAATTAAATATTTGTATAAGTAAATAATTTTTGAAGTGAAAACTTCTTTAGCGGCGTTGTGCACTTATTTGTGATGGGTAAAAAATGTTAAACTCGCGTCAGGTCACGTGTCCTGACCGAAAATTCGTAAGACGGAGTTTTGCTCCAGTAATACCAACCTTATTAATAGTGACTTAATATTTATTTTATAATGTAACTTAAATGATTGCATTGCATTACTTATACAAATATCTATTCGAATTGCTACTTTATTACAATGAAGTACAGTTGAGTTTTTGAAGTGAAAACTTCTTTAGGCACGTTGAGCACTTTTTGGTTGAACAATTTTTGGTTTGTAAAGAAGTGTTAATGACCAATTTAAACTAATCCTTGATCATAAACACTTCTTTATAAACCGAAAATAATAAACTAATAGCTCGACGATACAATTCACAAGTTACTTAGTTTTCACTTCTATCGACAATCCCCAGAGACTGCCCCGCATGTTTTTTTTTCTGGTTTGGGTATGTCCGTCAAATGTATATTTATAAAAAGCCCTGCTAGCCCCTGCCCCTTTTGAAAAACTAAAGAAAGAAGTTTTAGCAAAAAGTCCTATCTGCTATTTATACATACATATAATCACGCCTCTTTCCCGTAGGGGTAGGCAGAGACCACTCCTTTCCACTTGCTACGATCCTTACATACTTATTTCGCTTCGTCCACTTTCATTATTCCCTTCATACATGCCTTATTATTATTTATTCTCCTTATAATATATAATATCCTCCGTATAGGGACGGAGTAAAAATATAACCCCGGTAGCCGGGTTCGGTCTGTTAGGGCCCCAAACCCGCCTGAATGGCAACCACCCCTGGTGTATAAGTATGTCGCCATTATAACTTTTTGTTGTATTCTGGCATTAGTGTGAGCCACACCGCGTGTTTGCGGTGCCCCTAGCGTTGCAAACATCTATAGGCGACGGCAACTGCTCACTATTAACTTGGCTGTCGGCCTATCTGCTGTCAGGAATAAAAAATCTATAAAATAATGACAACTATGAAATCAAACGATCATAATTGTTCTGTCTCTATAAGGTCATCATTAAACGACTTCGATTGACATAACAAATCCGAAACAATGGTGTTATGACCTCATACCGTCGACCAACAGGCGAACGACCTTGCCCGTGTTTCGCGTTTCATCTAATTTGCATAACGATTAAAGTTCCATACGCACCCAGTTTGCCCACTTTGGTAAATATTTGCGAACAATTTTTTCGTAACGCTTGACGAAACTAATTAAGGAACAACACTAGTTATTTTTAAACACAGTTTCTATGTTAGACGGCAATGGCTCCCGCAAAAACTAATTGAGGTTCTCATTTATTCCATTTTAAATAAATTAATATACAGTAATACCCCGCTTTACGCGAGGGATACGTTCCGAAAAAAATCGCGTTAACTGAAATTCGCGTATATCGGGGTTTATGATTAAACATAGTCAAAATTTAATACAAAAAAAACAAATCATTTTAATCAATCACTTTAATTCTAATCACTTTAATTCTAATCACTTTAATTCTATTCTTCTTATCAATTACTTTAAATAAGAGTATGTATTGTATAAAGTGTTTATGCAATACATACTCTTATTTTTTACGGAAAAATACATCTATTGTCTTTTGGGTAGCGTTTTGTTTACGTTCAATCATTGCAGCAATGTCTTCAAGCACTTGTCTCTGCATCTGGACAATTCTTCTAGGTGCTTCCACTACATCTGGCCAAAGATTACGCCACACCCCATTCATACAACTTATTTTAACTTCCTTCCAAGCCTCTTTATGTTGTGAATAGACTTCATAATTTTGTATGACTTCCACCACTCTCGCATAGACTGTCTTCCTTCCCCGTCAGTTTCATGAATAAGTTGGCTAAAAGTGCGGCGATGGTAATAAGACTATTATGTTTATATGCACTCTTTCGCGTAAGCGAGGCATTTGAGCGCGAAATTTGAAATTCGCGTTAAGTGAAACCGCGCGTAACGGGGTCGCGCTAAGCGGGGTATTACTGTATTGGCATGATTCACACAGCGTCATCTAATCCTAAAGCAGCATGGCACATGTGTTATGGGTACTAGATAACTGATAAACTACATATATACTTTTGTTTTGTAAATAAATATACATATTTTATATAAACACCCAGACGCGAGCCGGAAATCGGACCCTTATGCCTTCTTGCTACCAAAGTGCAAGCTTTGAATCAAATCAGATTTAACCTGTTGATTATTATTAACCGACAGAGGAAAACGAAGAACACAAACTAAAACCTTATTAATAGTAATTTTAAATATCTTTAAACGAGGAATTCTTGTGTGTATATATACCTAGTCAGGTCATAAATTTTGTCACATGTTTAATATAAAATAATTGTAACAAGTTCATTAATTATGTAACCATTCATATACCAAAATGAACTTAACAAAACATAGATTCTTATGACATTAAAGTTTATTCAAAATGACCTCCGTGATTTTGAATACAAGCCTTCAATCTGCGCGGCCAGTTGTCTATCGCAGCACGAACGAGGTCCATGTCAATATCGGCGGCTGCCTTAATCAAGGATGTCTTGAGTGACTCCAAATTGGGATGAGGCTTTGAGCACGCCTTTTCCTCCAAGTGTTGCCATATCTTGTAATCTAACGGATTCAAATCTGGACTGGAGGAGGGCCAGTCTTCGTGCCGGATGAAGTCGATTTCACGCGCCGCCAGCCAGTCTTGTGTGCTCTTCGCTCTATGAGCTGGCGCCGAATCTTGTTGGAATACCCAGTGCCTGTTATTGAACATGGTATGAGAAACAGGTTCCACAAGGTTCGTCAGGACTGTATTTTGATACACAACAGCATTCGTTTTTACACCTTTCTCACAAAAATGTACCTCTGTTAAGCCCCAATAAGAAACTCCCAACCATACCATGAGCGAGGATGGAAAATGACCTCGTTTGACACGCGGAATACGGTTGCTCGCTTCTTCACTACTGTGTGCGTAAACCTTATCATTTTGTTTGTTGTAGCTCTCTTCTACGGTAAACATTTTTTCATCCGAAAAAAGAATTTCCCGATATTTTTTTCCCGCGTACCGCTTCAACAAAGCGCGGCATCTCTTCAGTCTCAGGTCCATTAGACGAGCATTCAAACGATGTCCTGTTTTTCTTCGATATGCCCGAAGCCCTAAGTCTTCATTTAACACCCTTTTCACCGTGGTTCTGCTTAACCCCATCTGAAGGGCCAACAGTTTCTGCTTACTTTTGGGATTTCTTTGAATTCGTGCCTTCACAGCTTTTATCACTGCTGGAGTCCTAACAGACCGAGGGCGACCACTTCTTGACCTGTCATCTACACTAGAGTCTTCATTGTATCGTTTGATGGTACGACAAACGAATCATTTGGTTATATTCAAATTTTTCAGTATGTTAAAAATTTGAATTGGCGCGTAACTGTAACGATGCAACGCAATAACTGCAACACGGTCTTCTTTAAGCGTCCACTCCATATTTAAAAATGAGTAAAATTCTAAAAGTTATACATTTTTATTTTCATGAACAATTCGAAATTCGAATTCAATAAACTTTTTTGTGGCCAGCATTCTAAAAGAAAAGTTTTTACTGTGTGACAATACTTATGACCTGACTAGGTATATAATTGGAATCTCGGAATCGGGTCCAATAATTTTCATGAAATTCAGTATACGGGGGGTTTCGGGGGCGATAAATCGATCTAGCTAGGAATAATTTCTAGAAAATGTCAAAAGGTGGCGTTTGAGTAGTCCCAATTTAAACTGAAAAATGACTCTTCCTGACATCTATCGGCGAATAATAATACTATTTTTTTTTAATTGCTTTAACGACACAACAACACTAAAGCTATTCCAGCAGATGGCGATGTTAAGTAACACGAAGTCAATGAGTGTTTGCTTTGAGGTTAGACTAAGAAAATCAATTGTTAATTTCCAAAAAAAATAAAAATACCGAGCAAAGCTCGGTCATCCGGATATTAGTAATTTTATACAGTAGGTAATTAGTATAAACACACCGTACGCAAGAAGTCATCAGAAAGAAGAGTTGTTCCATAGAATATAATAATATAGTGATGTAACCATTGCTATCCTAACATAACCGCTTCGATGATGGTCACGGCTGGATCAGCTTACGTAAGTGGTCTCGTACTGCCATGTCTATAGGTTTGATCGCCTCAAATACAAAATACTTGTATACTCAGAAAATAATTTAATCTGGTCTAGATTGAATGAGTATCTTTGTGAAATGTCCTACGATACAAGTATTTTAAGTGCAGGGAACTGTTTACAAATCGAGTATATTATTTTTTCTCACATCCTAAAACAATAAAATGGTTAGCTAGCACACGACTTTGTCATTCAGCAGTAATAACTTTAATAGAAACGGTAGAAATGTACAACTCGCGTTATTTTGCGATGCTTATCCCATACGTGATGTGCGTCGTGGACTACAAAACTACTTCACAGTTGTCTGTGTATAAGTATTTTTATTTTTAAGTGAAAACTTGTTTAGCATCGTTGTGATCTGAAACTCAATGAAACGCAAAAATAAATAAAAAACAGTAAAAAGAGACATCTATACACAAAATGTGAGTGCAGAAATTCCGACGAAATAGACATTAAAAACAATTTCTACATTGATTTAGTGTCATCATTAAAGCTTGAATATTCTACACTGTTTAGCCTATTGGATTTGATAAAAGCATGTCGGTAAAAAGTGGTAAACTTAAGAATAGAGGCAGTTATGTTTTGTGTGAACACTTGCAACTGCAAGAAAAAAAAGCTTATCGTCGCTCATCTGATTATTCATTTTGACTTTATAATGATGCCTTTCGCTAAAAACCTTATCTGTGTGGATTCCTGTTTTCCTTTTAATCTGGCTAAAATGCGTTATCTTTAAGACTGATAATTTCTGTAGTTAGGCTAATGTTTTATCATAACGTGTGGAGTAAACTAAATTAAATTTTGCTAATGGCAGTGAACGGTTGTTTCTTCATCAGTATTAGAATATAAGCTTAATTAAAATATCTCTTAATGGAAGTGGGAACGAAAAATGTACACGCCACGCTTATTCAGGGTTGATTGGCATGTCATATAGGCCAGTAATCTTGGTGTACAAATTTCCTCACGATGTTTATTTTCACAGTCAGTACGTGGCATTATTAATATAGACATTAGATGAGAAAACTGTATTATTACTGTACTGTATAACTGCATACTGTCGTGGATGTCAAACTCATATGACTGATATGACCTAAGGAAAGCTTTGGAGGACTTAATATACAAAGATTTGACCGTTTTATTAATCGATTTAAAAGGCGTAATTAAAATAACTGTGTTCGAATCAAAATCCTAATGCGACGGGACATTGAACTCGCCACGGTTCGAGAAGATTCGCTTGACAAGTAAATTGTACCTTGCGATGAAAATTACGCCATCCGGAATTCCATGCGTGCATCGGCATGTGAAAATAGGCAATTGGGTACAATATATTGTAACATTACAACGATTACATTTACTTGAAGATTTCCATAACCGACAACTTTCTCAAGCCGCAACGCTTGCGAAGGTGGCGATTCCCCTCCCGAGTCTAGATGTTTATACAAAAAAACGTATACGAGTATATGTTTTAATGATAAATTTTTATTTTCGTTGAACACGTCCATGCGGCCATGATGACTTTATGTTTTTAAATAAATTTGCTTCTATTATATAAGCACTGTTTACCAATGTCAAAGTGTGTAAAATCGATTAACAATATTAATTGTTTAGTAAATATTTTACTATTGGAATTAATAACACTGCAATTAAATTAAAATTCAAAATGACTTGATCTGTCTCCAGCTATTCTTCCTTCACAGTAAGTTGTTGGGGAAGTTTTGGGGCCACGAGTTAGCACTCTTTAACCCGACGTAAACTTAAAGGGCAACGACCCCTGATAATGTGGAGCACACATGCATAAGTTGGCGTGGCTTCATCGCAGTTCTACATGGGCCTATGTTGACTTGGTGGGCCAATCTTGGCTATCAGTGACCATCTTTGCTTGTGTTGGCCTGTCTGTGACTTCATGATTTCGCACACTCGATTGCCCATCTCCCAAGTCCTATGAACACACTATTAAGTCTGTGAGGGTCGGTAGCCAATTGATCCAGTTCCCGAGTGTGCAGAGGTATTGATGATCTGATTAATATCATACTTAATACTTTTTGTCATCCCTACGGTTTTAACGGCCTTACATAAATCCATTGTTTTATCATTTATCCAGCAGTGCGTAGGAGATGACCTCATATTTAGGATATCTAGGAATATATCCAAGCCTGTTTGGTGTTAGATAACTTTTGCGGTCATGGGAATGTGTCATTTTCCCTGATCCAATTTTATTTTAATAATTAAATTAGGTATTAGTTCTGCAGATTCTATTGTTTGATTAGATGGTATGTGCTTAGTATGGTTTTTAACTTAACATGTTGAACGCCATGACGGACATCATGTGTCCGCCATCATACTATCCCCCAGGGTCACACCAATATAACAAGAATCGTTCCAAAATCGCTGGAGTGATTTTTGCAAATATTTTTAGGAAATAATTTAATAATAATGGGTAACTTACGGAAACAGCGATGTACTCATTATTTTCATTCTTTCATATTATTTGTGCCATGTGCTGGCTTTATGTACTGTTCCTTGTTTTAGTAAGGAAAAAGTCGAAATGCTATATTTAAAGACGTATATAGTTTAAACGTGGATACTTGTGGTGGGGCTAGTCAAGTCAATTAAGTAGTAATTAATGTTGACAAAGGACATCTAATGCAAAATAGTAACTGTAATTTCTTTTTCTATCGTAGTAACATTTGATACAGAAATCCAGTCGTAATAAACTCTTCTCTATATTGACGAATTCATCGTCTAAAACTCCCTAAACCATTGGTTTACGTGTGAGATTTTGTCTGTACATGAAACAAATCTTTGATTTTGAATCGAACTTGGACCTGACCTGACCTTTCAGTCGTCGTTGTCTGATAGACTCGCTTAGGGGTCATCCATAAATACGTCACTCGTTAAAGGGGGACAAAAGGGTATCACGGGAATGTGACATTGCGTGACAAGGGGCAGGAGGGTGGCGGTGGGGTCAAAATATTTGTGACGTCACGATACGAATGAATACGAAATGAATATGAAGGAGTGGGTCCAAAGTCCTTGGATACAAGATGATTAAGTTTTGTATCTTTAATTAATTGAAACAATAATTATATTAGTCTTTTATTATTTTTTAACTACTTAGTCGTTTGCTTTCTCTGTTATCTAAAATATTTGACTTTACTTAGTGCATATTATTATTATACTTTGCGACTGTACAATAATGCAAATACACTTACTATTCTGCTCAGTGTTAACTCTTATAATCCACAATGTGTGTTATATAAATCCGCTGTTTTTTTAACCAATATAAGCTTCGCGTGAATCGATCAGATCATTGTGTTGTGGGTGTTTACTTCCTAATTTAAAGAAAGAAAAGGAATTTGTTTAGAACGTTAAAATCATCATTGTGATACATAAGGCAGTATTTAAGTACTTCACTTTTAAACAGGCTTTTAACTCAGCATGTACTATCTGTAAAGCTGTTCTTTCGTTAATAACGAATTTAAACAACCTTTCTACTCATGCAATTTAAAATTTAAAAATATATTTCAGAATTTTAAACACGAATCATGCATTTATTCGTGCAGGGGCGGAAAAAGAATACTGACCTCGGCGGCCGTGGTCGGCCTGTCTTAAAAGGCAACAAAACAACCCACCCAAGGCTACGTGGTAGGGCCTCAAGCCCGTCTGGATGGTGACCACCTTTGGTCTTAAGTATGTCGCCATAGTAAATTTGTGTTGTATTCCGGCATTAATTTTTTTTTTTTTTTTTTTTTTTTTTGGTCTCGGGGAAAAACCTCTCTTGACGGGTTCCCCCGGCCCGGGGGGACCGAGGGATATGTGGGACTCCGGGAAAGATGTTCGGCCATCCGACTACCCACTAAAAAACCCCGCTGTTCTCCTATCGCCTACGCCCGGGCCCACGGATATATGGCCTGCCGATCTCGTGGCCCGGGCCGGCGCCGGCCCGCCCTTTGTCTCGAGGCGGGCCCCTTCTAAAGTGTTGGCGCCAGGGGGTCAGGGTTTCGTCCCCCCGGCGCTCTCCTAACAACTCTAGGAGTTGAGGGGGGCCGCGGAACAGCACGCAGCCCTCACCCTCGCGGCAATAGTGCGGGCGGCGGGTCCTCCCCCGAGGGGCCGCCCGCGCCCGCTTTTTACGGCGGCCGGAGGTCGTTACTGGATTCCGGCATTAATGACCCAAGTTCCCTTATGGGACAGCAGCGCGTTGGCGATGCCACTGGCGTTGCAAACACACATAGGCGACGGTATGCTAAATTCTAAGTGGGCCGTCAGCCTATCTGTTGTCCTAAAGCAATAAAAAATGCAAGTTTGGTGTATTTGGTGTATAAACAGTTAATAAAATTCATATTAGACTTTTATTTGCGCTTCATATCGATCTATTGCTTGTAATCAATCGTAATTACATGCTAACAACAAGCATCCTTGGCCTGTAATCATGATTACGTAATTACGTATGAACAGAACTTCCGTTTAATATGATATTGAGGTAGGTTTCTTTTGTGTCGCTTGACGATATATTAGATGATTGACAACGAAATTTCGTGTTCTACTTTCAATGTGAAACGAGAAAAATAATTTAAACAAAAAGGATGACACATTTATCCCCAAAAAAGGGTTAACGTCAGGCAGGCGGCCGGTTGTAAAAACTAAGCCACAACTATTAGAACATGTAACATGTTGTGCCGACCCCATATAATATGGGATAAGGCAGGAGGAAGAAGAAGAAGATAGGTTTCTTTTGGGTGCACTTCATGGCAAATATATGTATGTATTTAAAAAAGAAGGCAAACTTGTGGATTACTAATTACCTATAAGTATGATTTGCTTTTACTTCGCACAGGGGCGGCGGAGTAAGAATACTGACCCCTGCGGCCGGGGTCGGCCTGTCGCAAAGGGCGACTATACAACCCTGGCTAGGTGGTAGGATTCGAAGGCCATCTGGATAGCATCCGTCCCAAGTTTCAGTATCCCCACGAAGACATGGCGCAAACATCTATAGGCGACGATAACTGCTAACTATTAAGTAGGCCGTCGGCCTGTCTGCTGTCCACCGCAGCCATAAAAAAATTGAGAATATGTTAAACCAATAAAAATTCTTACTACCATTGTATTTTAAGTGCACATATGAAATAAATATATAGTAATATTTACTTTGCAGTTTCACAGAGGACTGCAATAATGGGACATCCATGAAAGAGTTAACTATGTTTTGTAGAAAGCGATGCATCAATTTCTGTAGTATTACTCAATTATATTTTTAAACGACGTTATCCACCTTTTTTACCATTTTTTAGCATGGTCCCGCTTAGTCAATCATAAGATTATTTATTCGAAAGTAGCATTACTTTATTAAAATGGAGATCAAAGAAATTTATAGAATGTCTTATATGTGGAAATATCAGCATCTGTAATGGATCAATAGGTACGTGCAAACGTTTTAAGCCTGTTTCCAGCTATTCATTAAATCATTATAAAATAGGCAAATATTTATTATGAAAAACGTTTATAAATTAATAAATTGAATTAATTAATAATAAATAAATTTAAACTTGTCAATAATGAAAGTAACTAAAATAAACAAACTGTTAAATTATCTTAACTGTTAGCTAAAAATAGCTGTTCACTGGTTTGTTTCTTTGTTTGAATGAACTACTTCGCTTTGCCACAATAATTTGCTAAATTAGCCGGTACTTTGCAGCTGCTAAACCCCGGATCAACGAACTGTTGCCTCTTTACTGTAGGTATTTATGTCAAAGTGGAATTTGTATAAGAAATACTAAATATTATAGTTTTTGAACACTTACAATTACAAAAAAAAAAAATATTAGGGCATAATAATATGTATCTATTATGTATATATAGATTAATGTAATATTAAAATACGTTAGTAATTACATCGAATACTAATTTTTATTTGGTAGCCAAGTTACAATTCAGCAGCTTATCATTGTCCACTGCTGGACATCCCCAAGTGTGCGCAACAAAGCCCGGTCAATGGACTAAGGTTCCTTAGTGGTATCACCAATTTGAATCCCACGACGCCATACGCTGGTTAGATAGGTACTTGTTCTCTCTAATGTGCATATTATTCTTTTTATGTCTTTTTTTCTGTAAAATTGTGTGGTGAACAATAAAGAATTATCTATCTATCTATCTATTATAACATAATTTCCATATAACGATGGGGAAGTAGAATATTTAAAACCTGCATACCAAGGTTGCCGGTATGTTTATCCTGCCAGTCTGCCTTGGATAATCGTGGAGCCGGAGCCCATCAGAGAGGCCTTATGGACTGTTATTTTATTCAAGTTACATTCTCGTCTACGGTTAAGGAGCGTACCCATACTACATGATCTATTCTTGTCAATTTTTAACCCCCCGCCCCTCACTTTGTTGACCATACGTAGTATATGAAAATCCCCTCCCCCATCCCTCCCTACCTCATTTTCACGTTTCAGTAAATCGTAAATATGGCTTTCAATATTTTTTTGCAAACAGTAAGTAAAAAGTAAGGTCATATTTGTCTTTAATAATAAAGCGCTTGCCGCGTAATGCCAAAAGTGAATGCATATTATACAGGGTGACTTTGACAAACCCGTCCAAATTTAGACAGAAGAATCTTTAGTAAAAGTTATGAGAAACATGTATTTTAGTTTTGTATCACATAGTACAAAAATGTTGAGTAATCAGCATCACAAAGTCATTCAAAGAACTCGCAATTTACATAATACGGCGCTAGAGTGTCAATGACCTCTCCATCTGACCTAGTAAAAGGCTGAGGACGGCGGCATTGAACCGGGCGAGCGAATACGCACTACTCATTTACGCGGGTGTGACAGAGACAGGTGATAACAGGTTAACGTATGCTGTTTGCACCATATGATTATTCTGTACGATTGAATTAATGATCCTATATGAAATATTTTATGGTCAAAATTTGACACACATTTTTTTTTTGCAAAAATGATGTCCTTAAATAATGTTTAGTGCGTAAAAAAAAAATTGGACGGGTTTGTCAACGTCACCCTGTATACTCGTATAAGGTAGTTACAAATAAAAGCTAAACGCGCCATATTTAAATATAGCTCGAAAAAACGCGAGATTTCCTTTAGAGGATATTGACTACGTGACGAAAACCTAACACTCGCCCTTTCTCCTTGTGACCAAGCGTGATATTTAGAAGACCCCCCCCCCTTCCTGCGCGGATTACGTAATTTGGGTAATATGTTCCCTTAGATGTTAAAGTGACTGGGATCTGTGAGATTAAACAGGTTTGATCCGTATATGATTTACCCCGTTCACTACACTGCTGCACTAAGCCGAATTATTTGGTGCATTTCAAAAAACTTATTATTTATTTGTGGCCACTCACTCTACTTTGTTATGGGCCATTGCAGATTCGTGGCATCAACAGATTTCAGACATTATATTTTAGTTCTCCAATGTTGCGTTGGGCACATTTGTATCGGCATCTTGTCCTCCAGCTAAGAAATTGAGTTCAAACACGACCCAATCGGTCACCGATGCAGCCCTACGGCCTGAAAGGATAGTATTGTTGTCGCCCACCGGTGATCCCAAACGGAACAACCACTAAATTACAATTATCGTGTTATAACCATAAATATACAAAGAGCAATGCGTGTGTCTATTCATCGTGAAATTATTTCCGTGTCTATAGCGGAGTAACCATGCATGTGTTGATTTCATCTTCGCATGTGATTTATTTTAGTCCAGGAAAGCTCTTTTGATCGCCTTTCAATGTATTATAACATCTGTGTAATCACTACTTGTACTAATGTACAATATTACAAACCTATTATTTTTTATGCATTTCATTTTACATGGTCATATGTTGACAATTCACACTGATGGCTAAGAATAAATTGACTGATACATCGTAATTTAAAGAGTAAAATTTATTAAAAGGATTAGAATTTAAAAGACTCTGTTTAAATGGACCTTAATAGATTATTATTTATTATAAACTAGTTGACCTGGCAAACGTTATTCTGCCATAATTATGAATTAATAAATAATATAAAGCATGTAAAAAGTAGCCTATGTCCATCTCCAAGGTCCAATCTATACCGAAATTCATCAAAATTTGTTCAGCGGCTTAGGCGTGAAAGCGTAACAAACAAACTCACTTTCGCATTTATAATATTAGTTAGGATGCTTAGGATGTTGAACCAGTCATTAGTTTTCAGGAGTAAATTTAAGTATCTTATAATGGCAATGATGGTTTTATATTTAGTTTTGTTTTACATGTTATAACTGATTACTGCCTAAAGCTGGCTTTTCACTATGAGATATACTTAAATAAATTTGGACCAGTTTCTATTCGTCAATTTCGTGATTGTACTACGCCGCACGCGTTGTTCACAAGCGAAATTTAAATAAAATGGATATTGTTTTGTTAGATAGCCTCGATAGTTCATCAGATGAAGATGACTCGAACTGTGGGGAGATGGCGCAACGGCGGCGCGGAAGGTGTGCGGGGACAGGAGAAATATATAGCTTTGAAAGTATCGCTCGTTGGTCGAAAAAATATTTATAGCTTGAGATGTAATATATATTATATCTCAGTGTGAATGGTTCCATTTTAAAGTACGTTGAGCGATATTTATTTATATCTCGACATGTAAAATATTTATATTACATTATATCCCACAGTTAAAAGCCAACTTTATACATTCGTGTCTACGGGTTCGTTCTCATCTAGGACAAAATATAAATAAATATGACAATTAAAAAAGCGCCATCTGATCCAAAAGTAAACAGCTCAGCCTTTGTTAAATACTTTTGTAAACAGATATATAAACAGATTTTGGACGTGAATCGAACTCGTAATATTTGTGAGCGTCCTGTGTGGAAGTCATTTTGCCACAGAGATCCAATAAGCGTAGACGTATCCATCCGTATGTTAATAAAAAAAATTCCTGCCATATTTTTTTGCTTAGTCCAGAGAACAGAGGAAAACTGATGGATTATCTTTTTTTTCTTGAGGAGAGGGAAGGGACTCGGCAAACTGATGAGTCCCTTCGACGCGGGGGATAGAAGAGTACGTTGTACTCCAGGAAAGATGATAGTCATCCGACTACGCACTAAAACCCCACTATTCTCCTATCGCTGGGCCGGCGCATAAATTGGCGCGCCGATCTCATGGCCCAGACCGGCGCGGCGCCGGCTCGCACTTGTGAAAATGTATGTGAATAATCAACCTGCGTAATGTTTGAATTATTACTTAATAGTAGCAGTTACATTGATTTCTAAGTTATTCAACTTGATGCAATAAAGAGGTTTAATTTTCACATACTCCTCCCGTAACCGTAGTATTAATAAATCCGAACACGTTAATCATGTGACAACTAAGTGGGTTCAGCCCTGACCTGGGAAATCGTACGTGTTGAAAATCGCCTTGTCGCGTAACTTGACACAAAAACGATAAATCCCCATACTTGTCACGTAAATCTCCGATTGGTAGCCGAGCCACGATTCCAGCTGCGGCTAATGTGTTTGGACAAAATATTCAACATGACGTGTATTTTTAATCATTACTATTCGAAACATGATCTATCATTACTATGATTTTTCTATTTAATTTTCCTCGTGTTTACTATTTTAAAAACTATGAGTAAAGTTTTAAGATCAATAAATCGGTTATGTATTAAAGAATTTAGATTTTTTTTATTGCTGAGAAGCAACTGACTCATTGCCCACTTAATAATAAGCAGTTACCCTCGCCTATATGTGTTTGCGAAACTAGGGGCACCTGTAACCTGAGTCACTAATGCCGGAACACTATACTCCGGACGCCGAGCAGGAAGAATTTCGTACGTTGACCTGTTATTATCTGTCTCTGTCACTCCCGCGTAAATATAATGCGGCTTCGCTCGCACAGAGCAATGACGGACGGCGGTCATTGCTCTGTACGATCGAAGCCGCATTATATTTACGCGGGAGTGACAGAGACAGATAATAAACATAAGATTATTACCGCGGCTTTGATTGCGATCCAGACAAGTTTGAACCCCTACCACCTAGCTAGGGTTGTTTTGTCGCCTTTTACGACAGGTCAACTCCGACCGCAGGTATTTTTAGGTTAATCAAAATGTTATCGTATTCTTAAAACATATAATACTTCATGTTCTAATTGTACTTTACTGTTCTAAAATGGTATTCGCCATTATACTTAGAAAGCCATTTACCATTTTAGAAAGAGCAAATAAAAAAATCAAATATCAAAATTAAAGTGTAACTCGTTTACCCAGACTGCATCAAATCGTATAACTTTATTAGGATATGTTATTAAAAGCTGTCGTGCCGTCTCTCTCTCTCTCTTCAGCACTCTACTGTGTGTTAAATTGAGTCGATTTTTTAACCTATTGGTTATATATTCCAAGACATTTAAATCAAAATATATTGCAAAATAACGATATGCTAACTTTCGACTGTAAGGACGTAGTCTAACAATACTCATTTCTATTCATCACGTACTTGTAATAATATAATCTTTATAATAATAAATAATAATAATCTTTATAATCTTTATTTGTAAGAAACATGGTGAATACATAGGTGACTTGTTGTGTTTGTAGCCTGTTGCAACTATATGTGAAAAAACAAATACTACGAAATATAATTCATTAAAATAAATAGATATAAAAAGGAAATAACTCAAAATTTCATAACAAACGAGTTAATTTCCGATTCTATCGATTCCAAATTAGCTAATAAGAAAATCAAGGTTTACATTTTTGTCGTTTTATAATGTCAGGCCAATGTTAAGGTTTATAATTAAAACGAAGGTTTAATGATAACGTGTGATTTTAATGATGGTTTAAGAAAAAGACTGTCAAGTGGTTCAATGAAGAAAAGATGCTGTCGATCGGACTTCAACTAGTAACGGCCGTTTTGTGTACAGCGTTCCTAATAAATAAATCTATTTATGCATACATGCTGTTATATTATTAAACCCATTATCACCTACAAACCGCTCAGTTTTTATAATGGCCTGATTATTGTAATTGCTAACAGTGGCATGCTAATGTCATGCCTGTTCTCGTTGATAACAGCGATAAGATAAAGTCACTTCAAGATACAACAATTGTTTTTAGATTTGCATTATCAAAATAACTACAGGGTGTCGTCACCACATTCTATATATGTAGTCATCATTTTAAAAGACTTCATTGTTTTTTATGTAGATATACAAATGTATTGTCCCTAATTACAAATACTTGGTTTGTACGTCTAATAGTTTGTACAATCTTTTTTATTTTTTGAATTTGGTAATAATAAATACTGACACGGGTGATAGAGCGGTTACGCAAAAGGCTTTGTATGTAGTAGCTTTGGTCGTATCTTTAAGTAAAATTTAAACAACCCCAGCTTGGTGGTAAAGCTCTAAGCCCTTCTGGATGACGGTCATCCCTGGTTTCTAAAGTCTTAGGTTGTGTTCCGACATTATGTAAGGGCCATTTCACGTGAAGTGGACAGCGAAAAAAAAGTGACGTTCTGAAATTTGTTCATAATCGGCATAATTGTACTTCTAGTAAGTATGAATGTGGGCACACAATTTTTTTAATGATGTTTATATGTCCAATTATATGCTTTTAAAGAATTGTCGTTATTGAAATTAGCATTTTTTTTAAAATAGTTTTTCGAATTAAACAAATTTATTTTAACATATTAAATATAGCAACTAGAAAAATTACTGTTTCAAACACAAAATAAAACTGTTTTATTTTTTATTTTTTTTAATATACAAAACCTCAAATAATAAAATATACATTTTCCTTGATGGGTGAGAACCCGTTTTTTTACAAAACTAATTTTTTTAGACTCATACCTAGCCTAAAAGTAGCTATTAACAGATATTACAAAAAATATGGTCATACGTTGGATTCAAAACCACAGATATAACTACAACTGTAAAAGATGTTTAACAACACCAAACTGTATTGCCAAAATATGACTTAGGAGATATAAGATTTATCTGAAAGTATTTTTAATCCACGTTATTGGCAACCAGCATGCAGATTGATTTCGTATTGAAAAATTAATTAACAATCACCTGTGAGTTAATATCCGTTTGAATTACGGTTACTTTCGTTTTTGCATTCTGACAAGTGAAGTCCAACAAGGGTGTTTCGGAGCAGTGAAAGTGTGTTATGCAAGAATTTTGTCCTTCTGAGTAACTAGACGCTTTATGAGACTTCCTATTATATTCCTATGGCTATGGAGTCTGGTACATAAATAACAATAGACCCTTTACAGCAGACAGGCTGACGGCCCACTTAGAATTTAGCAGTTACCGTCGTCTATGGGTGTTTTCAACGCCAGTGACATCGCGAACACGCTGCTGTCTCATAAGGGTACAGGAACTCGGCTCACTAATGCCGATAACACAAAGTTACAATGGCGGTATACTTAAGACCAAAGGTGGTCGCCATCCAGACGGGCTTGGGGCACGTCTAGGGTGGGTTGTTTAGTCGCCTTTTACGACAGGCCGACCTCGGCTGCAAAGGGCAGTATTCTTTCTCCACCCCTGCACGTATGCTGGCACGGTCTCGGTGTTTAAGTTCAATATGTATTTTAGCTTACCAGTAGTATACCAGTTATCTATTAACCATAACACAAAAAGCGCTCTGCTTCTTACTCTAGCGCTGTGTCAATTATCACGGTACATATATTTATTTCATCATCATCATCATCATCATTTCAGCCGGAAGACGCCCACTGCTTGACAAAGGCCTCCCCCAAAGATCTCCACGATGATCGGTCCTGCGCTGCCCTCATCCAACCTATTCCGGCGATCTTGACCAGATCATCGGTCCATCTTGTGGGGGGCCTACCAACACTGCGTCTTCCGGTACGCGGTCGCCATTCGAGGACTTATCTGCCCCAACGGCCATCAGTCCTTCGAGCTATGTGCCCAGCCCACTGCCACTTCAGTTTTGCAATCATCCGGGCTATGTCGGTTACTTTGGTTCTCCTGCGAATCTCCTCATTTCTGATTCGATCTCGCAGGGAAACTCCGAGCATAGCCCTCTCCATTGCTCTCTGAGCGACCATGAGCTTTCTCATAAGGCCCATAGTTAGCGACCACATCTGCGTATATATTTATTTACTCTTTTGCTATTCAGAGGCAGCAAGAAAAGTCACCGTTCGGTTTCTTTTCGTGGTTTGTATACTCAGAGCCCTCAGACGGCAGTTTTGACAACGACCCTATTAGATACAAAATGAACCCACTCGTTTTCGTTCATTGTCGAGCCTTTTCCATATTCAACTCAATAAGTTTAGCCTTGCCACTCCACGATACTTGGCATTGTACCGTGGACCTTAAAGTGCCAGTTTTTAACGCCACAGTAAAGAAACATAAGAAAAAGAAGAAGAGTTTGCCTTTTAGCTAACGCAACATATCATCATTGCAACATATGAGTAGCTCGCCTAAAAATACAGCTTTGTCACTAAACATTGCTCTCTGAAAATATTCAATTTATTACCGGATTTCATAACATTCCTAGGGAGTTAGCCAAATGTTGAACGAGAATGACAAGCGCTGTAAAAAAATCGGATTTGTCAAATGATTCGGAATTCAAAATAGCCTCGAGAGAGATGACCATATATTGATTATCAACGCTATGACTTTCCTAGGATGAGTCGAGACCGATGGTAGCGACGAGGTGCCACAGTGGTGGCACTCTGTCGTTTGCTCCTTTTGAGTGATGCGACACAGATATCGCCCAAAGCAGCCGTGCCCAGAGAGTTCCTGTGTCACGTGAAACAACAGAGTGCAGTCAAAGCCAGTCTTGCAGGGCGGGCTGCACCGCTGCGATAGTGTTTTGGCGCGCACTATGTTGCACAAGTTTTTCCTTCCAAACTGCCGTGAGATTTTCTCGGAGCTCCACCCTCTTAATCTCGATTTCACGAGGCGTGGGGCAAGAACCCCGAACGACGGCCTCAGGACCGTGCGGTATCCTCTGATGGCCCTGACAGCCAGTATGCGCTGCAGTTTTCGCAGCATACGGTATCACTTTTCTAGATCATCTGAATTATTTTGTAATGAACCGCTTAGGGTACTAAAATTATTTAAAGTTATGGAGTTGAGACTAATAGCATCAGTTTACACAATACACTATCAAATGACCACCTCCGTGGCGCAGCGGCTGGCGTAAGCTTGCGGAGATCACAGATTCAATTCCCGTCTCGCGTCTCGGTGTTTATGTATAATAGGTATTTATTTACTAAAGAAAAGTTTATATGTTGTAGTATGTGGAGTATTAGTAGTCTAGTATCCATAGCACAAGTACTAAGCTATTTACTTTGTGACTAGATGGCGCTTTGTGATTTGTCCCAGTATTATTATTCATTTAAATTTATAATATTAATGTTTTTATTTTTTGACGAATAAATATTTAGTTTCTTTCTTTCAAATGTGTAGGCTCTGTTCTTAAGGCAAAATATGTTATCTGAAAATTATTTCCACTATTAAGGGTGTTGTTATAGGTGTGTGTGATCTAGCCTGACCTATATATATGACCTCTTTTTGTCAACGTTTTACTCCCCCTAAGCACCTTTGGTGACCATCCGTAGTATATATGAAGAGCCCTTACGCTTCACTTTTAATTTGCAGTGTGACGCCAATCGTAAGAACTTTGGTCTTTCCCATTTTCCTATATGGTTCAGAGCCCTGGACTGTTAAATTGGCTGACAGGCGACGTGTCGACGCTTTTGAGATGTGGTGCTGGCGGCGAATGTTGTGCATTCCATGGACGGCTCGCAGGACAAACATCGCAAACCTGCAACAACTTGAAATAGCACAGAGAGTGTCGAACATTTGCCTCCAGAGAGTGCTGGTATATTTCGGCCATATTGCCCGAAAACCCTCCGATAACTTGGAGAAACTAATAGTTACGGGAAAAGTGGAGGGGAAAAGACCCCGAGGTCGCAGCCCTACAAGGTGGTCCGACCAAGTGGCCAAAAAGCTGGGCACACGCCACGCAACCACGCCAAAGACAGATAGTAGTGGAAGCGGTGCTGTCGTGATATCAGTCGGGAGCATCACGACGCTCAGCGGTGAGTAAACGATTGGAGGAGGATATATTTGAAGTCCTCCCTCTCCCTTGAACGGGTCGCGTTCCTAGATCTTTAAAAAGGTCGTACAATATCTTTAAACATCTATAACTACATATAATTGCCAATAATGATGCTATTGTAATCATTATCTGAACAATAGTTTCCGAATTACAATGTGCACTTAACTGAATATGTCTCACAAATTGGGTAATACCCATTCGTTATCTAGGTATGCCTTATCTATATTCCAGGCAGATTGGCACTACACACAAAGAAGTCACGGACAAAATCCATTTTACCTCGCGAAGACGTTTATTTATTATCATTCGAGCTATTTCAAAACCTTAATGTAGTTTTAGTTTGTTTTGTAACAACATTTAATAACATTACCAAAATTGAAAAAACGTGTCTGATTAAGTCTTATATTTTATTATATGTAATTGAAAAAATAATGTCTCCAAAATTCATTTTATACAAAAATTAAATATTCTCAATAATATTTAATTTTTGTATAACTAACTAATAAAACTAAATATTCTCAAAAATCTGTTGTATTTAACCAGTTAACAGACGAGTATGACGAAATATCGTCATACACAAGGTGCTACAGTAATGGGCATAACAACATTTTTCGTCATGGAAATTTGGAATATCTTACTATGAAATAATTATTTAAATTTGTTCAATTTTTTTTCTACATTGAAATTGTTTTATTATGTGTTACAAAATATTTTGTCGAAATAAAGAAAATCAATAAGTTAAAGACCATTTCCTTTTATTACTTGAGGTGTGATGATATTACTTATAATTATGAAGAAAAAAACACTCCATTATGAAACAAGTTGAATAAAAGTTTATTTCCCGGTTAACATGTTAATATTAAGATTTTTATTAATAAGATAATATTAATACTATTTTGATCTAGCCATATCATGCCAATAGGTAATGAAATTGAATTGAAAGAATGACGCAAAAACATAATATATTTACTGTCTTAGGATTAAAATTATCTAAAAAATTTAATACAACTATCAAACACTTCATTCTGAACGCGATTAGCATTTTGTGCCAACCTGTGCCGTAGGCACGTAGATAAAAATATAAACCTACAATCCCCTCTTGTCGGACTTGCTTCCCGTTATTGTGATGAGTCACCAACCTTAAACAACTTCATACCAGTCCTAGCCAACGCTTTTTTTACCTTTATTTCATATTTGAACTGATTGCATGAATCCTGCAACGTATAATACATTAATTCGAATGACTAATAAACGTTTATTCTCTTCTGTTAAGTTTAACATTCCGATTGTATTACGAGCTTTTTGAACTATTCGGTTTTGGGCAAAACTTCCAGATGAAGTTTCACGTCACTAAAAAAACAGATATTTGTGTTTTCTAGAAACAGCTACCATCAGATCCCTTAATAACACTGAGAAAACTTTGGGCTGGTGCTATGCTAATATCTACATATGCTAAATATGGCTAATAGAAGAAGTAACCTATTAAACACATTATATAAGAACCCTAAAGCTGCCCTGTTCTTCCAATAGGTAAAGATCACACGAGCTAAGATTTAAGTCATTAATCTTATGATATTGTCAAAAGAATGCGATTTCGCTGGACGTAAAATATAGTAACGATGTCAATATTACTATAACGAATACCCAATTGTTAACTGGCACTGACTGGCAGTAAAACTGACGAGTCCAAGCCAAAAAGACAATAATCTCTTGCCTTCGTTGTAACTGTTGATATTCACGTTCCATATAGTCTTCTTTTATTTAAATTTATAAACTCGCAGACCGTCCATCCTATTATAAACACAACAGTGCGAAGGAAAACTGCGCAATATTGTAATAAAGGCATATGCCTTTCCTAGACTATAAAATATTTTATACCTATTAACGTTTAGTAAACTACAATATATATAGTTCAAAATCATCTAATCGAGAAATGCTCAGTACAAAACCATTTGACAAATTTAAACCATTATATAAAAGAAAACGATTGCTGAATATATGACTACATCCATAAAAATCTTTCGAAATGAAAGAAGGGCATATGATGAAGAATTGTGAAATATTTCCGCTACTAATTCAAATTGATATACATGAGATCGATGACATTTAACACCGGTCAGACGGCATTGCTCGTGATAGCCTTGTCCACTTGCTACATACGATAAAATTGACGCATTCAGAATATTTTGCATATTTAACATTCGCAATTTTTGACAATGCATTTTTATAGTAATCATCAATTCAGGTATATTGTATGTAATTTTTGAAAATTTCTAATATTGTAAATATTCTTTATTTTAGTTGTACAAAGTTTATTAGTAGATTTGAATTTTGTAGATTTGAAGTTAGCAGATAATCTGTATAAAGTTTAGTTGTTATTTACCATCATCACCTGGCTTTTCATACTTGGACCTTGGCAAATCAGTGCCAAAAGCATTGTCGCCATAGAAAACAGACAATGCATTTGGTAAGTTATTTGAAGAGAGGAAGACGTAATGTTGGTAGGCCCCCCACAAGATGGACCGATGATCTGGTCAAGATCGCCGGAATAGTTTGGATGAGGGCAACTCAGGACCGATCGTCGTGGAGATCTTTGGGGGAGGCCCTGAAATGATGATAAATGATTGAAGAGAGGCCACGTGGTTGCGGCCGAAGAGTAGAACAGGAAAACGCCTCCTAATAGATGTTGTTGGAGGTTAGGCGGAAATTAAGGGCAGATTTCAGTTATGAGAGTAGCCACTGTCAAAAAGTCTCTGGAAGCAAATGACGTAGAACCGAGCGTTGAATTTTTTTCCTATCACAGATTTAACTGCATCCGTTAAAAACGCTACAAGCGTTCAATTAATGAATGAGACAATTTAGGAATTTATCGTTCTGAAACGTTAGTAAAAGTCTATACTAGACATGAAAACCTTAGTTATGATTGTATATTACCTCGATTCTATATCTAAAAATAGTATCGAGAAGTTAGAGAAGCGTTGGGCCGATTGTATTGCCTTATTAGATGGAAATTATGTCGATGAATGTAAACGAATTTTGCGAAATTTTTTTGTTTTTCTTACTTAGTCCGGAAACTTTTTGATCAATATGTTATGTTAAATCTTAGAAAAAAAACACGTTGCAATTTTTCAGTACAAATCGGCAATTTCAAACTTTAACCCCTAATATTTAATGTCTCAATATTTGTTTTATGTGGCAATGGAAAACAATCTTTGCGTTAGGCGTACTCAAATCAAATATGTCAAAAGAAAGTCAAATGCTAGGAACATCAGATTTGTAATGTGATAAAACAAAACAATCGGATGTTATTATGTCAATCAATATGGTGAAAGGCAAAGACACGCTATAACTGTGGGAAAGAAAT